>PYHW01009314.1:293441-310864 GCA_013186435.1 Turdus rufiventris | reverse complement strand
AATAAAATAAAATAAAATAAAATAAAATAAAATAAAATAAAATAAAATAAAATAAAATAAAATAAAATAAAATAAAATAAAATTTCTCCTGGCAGGCTCTTTCCCCTTGCAATAACCCTCCTGATTGTGACATCTAGCGTTGGCTTGCTCAAAGGACAAGGCTCTGCAGGAACCACAATTCCTAAAGGAAAGAAGGCTGGAAAAGTGCATTATTGTGATGCAATTATTTGATAAAAGACATGAAATTTATCCAGCCTAGCAAGGCCACTGCCAGTGATGAACCTGAGAGGAGTTAACAGAGTTTGTTTTGTTTGGAGAGTGGACAAAAGGAGATTTCACAGGTGTTCCCAGGGTGGTGCAGGAGTGCAGAAATCAAAGTGAAGGGAAGGAATTTCTCTGAGTGAGATTTGCTGCGCTAATTTCCACAGAGATTAGGAATAGGAATGCCTGAGTAGTGTCACATCCTTAACTGGACAGAAATGTAATGCAACAGTCCTTGACATTTGGAATTGCAGGTCCAATAAATAAGAAGAGAGATTTTTCAGAGAATCCTAATAGTAAAAAAAAAAATTAAATTAAAAAAATTTTTTTAAAAAAATTATAAGTAAAAAAATGAACAGAAACTGAACAAGCCTTGTGTCCCTCTATCCTCCCCTCAGCTCTTCACCCTCTCTGGATTTCCAATTTTATCAGTTATTGCCAGGGGAAAATAAAGTACAAAATCCTCAGGAGCCTTCCTTGTTGACTGGCTGATAGGAAGAAGAAATATGCTTTTAAGTATGTGGTTTTTAGTTTCCATTTGAAATAGTATATCTGGTTTAAGATTAAATTTGCTATTTTATCCAGGGCTGGCTAGGGATATAAAAGAAAAATAGAGAAAGGTTATAGGAACTTAGAGGATTTTTCATTCCTTTAACTGATTTAATTTAGAAAAAGACATTTTTACAGGACAGGGGAGAATGAAACCCTTTGAATTCCTGTTTCAACAGGAAAACTGAGATGATGGGAGTGCATCTTGCTTTTTCCCTCTCAATGCAGAAAATATTTAGGTCAAACTGCAGAGCTTGAATCTGCACATTACCAAATTTCTGTGGCCCATCCCCTGTCAAAGAGAAATTGTGTTCCACTGTCGCTGCCCCAAGGACATTCCTCCTCCATACAGGACAAAACCCATGGCAAATTCTCCTTTCTAAAAAAGCAGAAAATACCATTGATCTCCAAGACACATGAGGTCACCTTTTCCCATCAGCTGGACACATCAACAGATGGAGAAACTGAGATTTTTTTGGTTTGTCCTCTCCCTGTCAGAAGCCAAATCAGGTTCTGAGGGCCATCACTAATCACAGAGCTAATGAATACAGTAAAAAATACAGTAATTTCACTACTATAAGGTGCACCCTTTTGACTAAAATATTCCCTCGAACCTGGAAGTGCGCCTTATAGTCCAGTGCGCCTTATCTGATGGACAAAGTTTGGAAATTTGCGAACTCGTAAGTGCGAGTCCACAACAGTCCCAAGCTGAGTAGAGCCTGTCCAGCGGCAGCATCGGGGCTGCGCTGGTGCGGGGAAAAAGCCCAGGGGTTCATGGGGCTCCCGGAGCTGCATGATGGGGCTGCTGGAGTGGCGCAAGGAGGGAGGGAGCGGGCTGCCGCAGAAGCCATGAGCCGGGCCCGCTCTGTGCCGTGGCAAGCCCCGGCTGCTCTGCACCACTCCGAACCACCGCCGCCCCAAGCCCTGCCTCAGCAGCCTGCACCGGGGGTGGGGGGGAGTGCCGGGCCCCGCACAGGGGGAGGGCGCTTGGGGCTGCGTTTAAACGCTACACCAATCTGTTAAAATGTTTCCAATTTGAGCACATGCGAGTAAACTCCACGATCGCGGGATTCCGTTACTAATTCATTACTTTGTTGCGCGCGGCACAGATCCTCGCTGCAAAACAAAGGTGCACCTTATAGTCCGGTGTGCCTTATGGTCGTGAAATTACTGTAACTCTGCCCATACTGAGCTACCAACAGGAAATAAAAACTCCAGAGGAGCAGCAGGCAATCAGATGCCTGGGAAAATAATTTAGAAAGTCTTGGCTTATAAAGCACTGAAATTTACCTCAAATTCCCTATCACAGCCCTTAGATGGTTGCATAAGATTTTTTAAAAAAGCTCACATAATAACCTCAAGGTCTGTGGACACTGATCCTTAGGTAGAATCTATTAAATTACAAACCCCTGAAAAATCTCTCTCAGTTGACACATCACAGAAATTCAGTTTTCCTTTTGTTTCCCTTAATTCACCTGCACAAATTCTGCATTTTTATGCTGAAGGGGGAGTTTTGTGTGCTCTCTCTGGTCAGAAAGTCGAATTTCCTCTTGAGGTAACAAATATGTGAACACACAAAAAAAAAAAGCAAACAGCATTTTCTCTGAAAACACATTTTTTCAATCACTTTCATCAGTGTTTTATGCTTTAATAAAAGATACACAGTGCCACCATGAAGAGTCAATTAGTGAGGGAAAATAATAAATATAATTTTTTTCCTTAAAGACAGTTTAACAGGGGCCACAGTGAAAGAATATTTTAAATGGCACTGGAATTTCCCAAGCAATTTAAAAATAAAATTATTTTTAAAATGCACACCATAGTTGGTGCAAACCTTTATGGTTCAGTGTTGACTTTGGAATATGTCTGTTCTTCACCAGAGGAGCTCTTTTTTTCTCTTCTAGTGCACTATGAAGGCATCAGATTCAACTCTGTAGTATTTGGGGGGAGGTTTATTGATTTTCCAAATCACCCTTTGCTAAAAAGCAGAAATGTTCTACCTAGTAGCTTATTGGCAAAGCCTTAAAAAATATAAAAGTAATAAATGAATGAATAAATAAATAAATAAATAAACAAACAAATAAATAAATCTCAGTATCATTCCAGCATTTTCTTGTTTTAACAGATTAAAGGGGAGGAGGATTGGGGAAAACCTGACCTGCAGCCATGAGGGGAGGGAGAATTTCAGGATTTCTCTGGCCCTGGTTGGGGCTGAAAGACAAGGACGGAGCCCCCAGGGCTGCTTCTATAGAGTTATAAGGAAATTTTTAAAAACTGAAATTGGGCCTGTGCTCATGGCAAACCATGTCCTCATTATGTATTTTCTGTCTGAGTGTTTGATCTTGTTGACAGTCGTGGTCAGAGCTCCTACCCTGCCATTCTGAACTTGCTCCTGAACACACAGGGAAGAAAGTTTTTGGGTTGTTTTTTTTTTTCACTTTATATATTTTCACTTTATATTGGTAAACATTGCCTCTGGGCCTGAAATCTCAGGTGTGCTGAAACATTTTGTGTTGGAAATTTGTTTGCACAAGCCCAGAGCCAAATGGAGAACAAGGGGTGTGGACATTTCAATCCTTGTAAGACCAATTTTTCATGTTAATACATTTCCTCAGGATCCTTGGGTGTAGGTATTTACCTGCAGGATGGTGCTATTAAAAAATTGGCTTCTTGGCATTGCTTGTACACTGATTAGCAATTAGTACATTCTTTAATCTATTGTAATTTTTCCTTCCCAGCCCTGATCCATGTCAGATTAGACTGCATAAAACTGGTGATGATATAAAACTGGCACTGCAGCCAGCCAAAGCAATCCTTTCAACAGCAATATTAATTATCAGTGAACAAAAATATATGCTACAGGTTTTGCAAGGCATCTCAAAATTCAACCTCATCTTGATAACCTCCCAGGAATTAAAATTCTCTGAGTCATTTGGGAATCTATCATCAACAAGAATAATATTTAAGTAGTGAATTCTCCATAAAGATATAAAATATTTCTTCTGTTCTTGTATTTTTCTTGCTCTTGAGATTTTGGGGCGAAAAAGTCCTGATTAGTTTTTCTCTTTTCCTGAGTTTTTGGTCTCACTTTTGAAGGTTTAGTAAGTAATTTCATATTTAAAACAAACAATACAGGGAAGCAAATAAAGATTTTTCACGTTCTACTCCTTGAGTGAGGGTATCTCAGATGTTAAGCAGCTGCAGGAAGGTTACAAAACAGAGATACAGCCCCTCAAAATGCAAAAATTTCCATTCTGCTGCTGTGACCCCACTGGCTGTTTCACCCACAGATGTTGTGCCCCTGGACACAGCTATGTGGGTTTAATTTTTCCACATGTGTGAGGTTGAAGATGTCGTAATTGTGAATAAAATCCATGTGGTTCGATCCCTTCTGGAGTTTATCTCATTCTTGAGTGTGGAGAGGCTGATCTTGGAAGGACACTTACAAATATCCACTAAAAATTAACCCCAGAAAATGAGCTTTTCATTGTATTTCTCTAGTCTCCCATCCTCCTCATTAATCAGATGTGTAATATATTAATATTATATCAGATATTTCATATATCAATGTATTCATATATTTGTGTAATCCATTTCTAAAGCTTGTGCTAAATTTGGTGCTTTTCCCCATTTTTAAGGAAAGGCTGAATAAACCAGCTCCTTGTGCTTGAATTCTGTGTTTTCACAGAATAGACTTCACAGAATCAAACCACAGAGGGTGGAAAAGCTCTCCAAGGCCCTCCAGTCTCAGCTGCTCCCCATCCCCAGCTCTCATTGCCACCTCCAGGAATTCCTGGGACACCTCCAGGGATGGGAACCCAAACCCTCCAATCCCTGAGCTCCCTTTCCATGGGGAAATTCCTGCTGCTGTCCCTCCTGAGCCTCCTTTTCTCCCTTTCCCAACTCCCTCAGCCCCTCCTGGGCTTCCCCATCTCTGGAAATGCTCCATGAGGTTGGACAATCCCTTCAGGGAAAAAATTATTCCTAAAACCCCATGTAAATATTTTCTGAGTGACACAGGGCAGCAATAAAAAATGAGTTTCTCTCAGCACAGAATGCCAGCAGTGGGTTTGAGGGAAAGGGGGTGAAGAGGTTTGCATTAGAGCTTGGTTGATTAACACAGGAACAGCTCCCAAGGTGACCCCAAAACACTCAGCAAGGTCGATCAGACTCTAAGCTGAGCTTAAAGCAGCACAGAAGTGTGAAAAAATCCAAAATCAAGTGGGTCTGTGCCTCGGTTTGGGGCCAAGCATCCAGCACATCGCCCATCTCAGAAGACTTTTGTAGTCGAAACCACAAATTTTTCCTGAACTTTCACACCTGGGATCTCTTCCTCAGGAAGAATCTCCCACTGCCCAGAGAAGCATTAAGGGATGCTGCATGCCCAAAGCTCTTACCTTCAGGAGGGATTTCACTCCAGCAATGTGATCATGTCAACTTGAAAAAACCCTGTGTCCACACAGCCTGTCATTTTAAACCCAAATGTTTGGATTTTCAGCTGCTCCTGACAATTTTCAAGAACTAGAGAGTGACAAGAAATGTAGCCCACTTGTGCAAACACAAGCTAAAGGGTCTTGTCTTAAAAAAAAGGTCCTGAAGGATTAAAGCAGCATTTTTTTAGAAAAAAAACCAACAACCTGCACTATAGAGTGCAAATAAATACTACCACTAAAGCACAAACACATTTATTTAGGGCAGTTTATCAAGAATTACAACACAATATGTTTGTTATCATATATAGCTGTGCGTTTCACTGTCTGGTTGGTCTAAATCATGGCTATAAATTCAAATTCCTGCCTAACACAAAGCTAGCCCAGATTTATTTTCCATTTTCAGATCAATACCCACAAACTTTTCATCCCATCACCCTTCCTGCATTTTCACCTCTGCCATCAGAATTCCCTTTCACAAAAAACATTATTTTCTGATGGTTTGTCACCCTTCTTACTCTGCCTTGGAAAATGTCAGCCTGGATAATTTCCAAAGACAGGTTGAGGGCATGGGAAGGATGTGGGGTAGAAACATGAGAATTCCAAATTCTTTTCCCCTCTGCCTTGGGTCCAGGATTCTCTTTATAACCTGAAAGGAAACCAGCACGACCTGATGAGCCTGCTGAGAGGAAAATACCTTTATTTTCCAAAAAAAGGGGAAGATCTGGCATTTCAGCCTTTTTCCATCAGCTGTTTTCAAGCTGCAAATACTAGCCTGGTTGCATCATGGTTTGAAATTCACCAAAATCCACGTTTTGTTAACATGTTCCTGTGGAAATGCACTGTTGGGAAACACAAGGGATGTTGCACTGCTAAAAAAAATATTCCATGTATTTTGGTAATTTTGTCTTTGATAACATAAGATCCTTACAATTCCTGGATTTTAGGTCCCTGCTAAGGATTTTGGCACAGCTGTTCTGGTTTGAGCAGAAGTGGAAGAAATTCCCTTCAGGGGGACACAAAGGGATCCCTCATCCAGCAAACAAACAGTACCACCAGCAATGTCTGGTGCTTCTTCCTCCTTTCCCAAGTTTGTTAAGAATATTTATTTTGACAAAATCACAGCGCTTGGGTGAGCCCAATGTTCTAACTCTGAAAGTAAACTGGGATCCTGCTGCCTTTTGCAATTAAATCTTCCATCACCTGCTTAGGAAAGACAATTTTTTTCTTTTTCCTCTTAATTTTTTAAACCTGTGAAAGAACAGAGCCTTAGTGGTCATTCAGGTCTGCTGCAGATCTTTTTGTGTGACCTCTGCCAAGCTTCTGCTTTGTTCTTTTTTCCCTACCAAGTAGGAACATTGATGTAAGAAACAGAGGAACCAAATTCCTGCCATTCTCCTGCTGCTGGAGATAACCACACCATTTATTCCCTTCCCTAAACTGATTTCTCTCCTGCCTCAAAAAGGATTTTTCCTGCTCTCCTCTATGTATGATGCAACCTCAGAGGTGAATCCCAGCAGCCTTGCTCCTTGCAGTGCTGCATCCACGCAGGACTACCAGAAGTGTTTGTCTTCCTTTTATTTCTTCTCCACCCACCACAGAAGGCAGCTGCTGGGCCATTTTCAGCTTTATTTAACTTCTCCCACCTTTTGGCACCTGGAAATCTGGAGTAATTTTGGTACTGTCATGGATCTTTTACTACAATAAATTCCTCACTCTGTTTTATCAGTGGCTGAGCCTCTACAGCACTAACAGCTGTTGGCTTCCCCACCTGGAAATATTTATTTGCTGTGAAAAACAACATTTGCCATTAAATTGCTCTGTACAAGGTCTTAATTTTCCTTCCAGGTCTGCTGCTGGAGGGCAGATGTTTCTGGATGATGTTTCTGTCCTTGTCTCTGCTGTGCTAACAGCTTTGTGTGGCCCTCGAGCTTTTGTCCACGTCTCCTCCGAGCACTGTTTGTATCTTTTTCATCATTCATCAGGAAGAGCAATGTGCACACGAGTCACTGCTTCAAATCAGTAACACAAGTTGTGTGTTTTCTCTGGACAAGGATGGATTTGTCATTTTGCACCAGCTGTTTCAACTCCCACGACCCAGGGATGGTCTCTGCTTGTGCTCAGGGGAGCCACCTACAGAAATTAAGAATTTTGTCCTAGAGAAGGTATCACATCAACCCTAACCACAGGAGAATCTCAATGCTCCTCCAGCCACTGCCCTGGCAAAACAATTTTTGGTGCCAAAACCCCTCTTGGCAGCAAAGGCTTTACACTGCCAGCCTGTCTGCACGCTGCTGGCCCCACTGCTGAGATTCCAGACACTTGTGTTTGCTCCTGCAGGGCTCCTCTGATGAGTTGTGATGCCTCAGCCAGAAGATCCCATTAAACCAATCTCTAATTTCATTAAGTTGTGCATCCACTGCTGGAAAACAGGAATGTGTGCCCCAGCCAGCAGCTTCTCTTGCTGTTTAGGGAGCTGTCCTGGCTGATCTCTGCCCTGTGGCGTCAGCCTGGGGAGCACTCCAGGAATTCAAACACTCTGAGGGGACAGGAGGATGTTCAGAGCAGCACTGGGTACTCTGCAGAGACTATCATGGGCACAAAAAATTGCAAAATCTGCATTCAGGTCATAGAAGTAGAGAATAGTTTGGGTTGAAAAAGGGTTAAAGCCCTCCCAGTGCCACCCCTGCCATGGCAGGGACACCTCCCACTGTCCCAGGTGCTCCAACCCCAGTGTCCAACCTGGAACTGACCATTCCAGGGATCCAGGGCAGCCACAGCTGCTCTGGGCACCCTGTGCCAGCCCTGCCCACCCTCCAGGGAACAATTCCTGCCCAAGATCCCATCCAGCCCTGCCCTCTCTCAGTTTGAAGCCACTCCCTGCGTCCTGGCACTCCAGCCCTTGTGACATCTCTGTTTTTGTCCAACCCCAGCACTGCTCCACAGACTGGAGCTCCAGGTGAAGAGATGATGGCTTTTGTCATCCTGGCTTCACAGCAGAGCCAGCCCTGTGACACGAGCGTGTGCAGTCGGCAGGGTGTTGGTACAGAAACATTTTGGGGTTTATATCAACATTAGAAAAATTCTCCAGAGCTGAAAATCTTGCCATTCCCTGTCTAAATAAACAAGCATGGGTGACAGGTTGTTTAGGGTTTTTTTGTTGTTTTTTTTCTTTTTAATAAGGAATGTTGTCAGTCCTATTTTATTATGCGTAATAGAAGGAGGTGAAAAAAAAATCAATATACGCACTGCATCTAACCTAATTAAAACTACAATCACAATGTTATCTGAATGTCTTACAACATTGTTTAAATCCAACAAGTAGACAAGAAAACAACAAATCTATGCAGGGTTTTTTATACATATGGTGAGAAAGTTTGCAAAGTGTTAAAATATATTTTCTGTTCTGTGTGTTTCTGGTACAAGGAAGTGATGTGTAAAGTAGTGTATATTTATGAACAGAGCCTTGACTTTTACAAGCAATAATCGACTTCAAAACATACAATGTATATCTTAAAATATCCCCTAAAGCTGCTCATATAAAGTCAAATCCAGCACCTACTAAAGTTCAGCCAGCTGACTCTTTGACTCCAGTGGGCATTTGACAAAGCCCGTGGTAATTATGAAGTACCTGACAGTCTAGTTGTATTCATATGAAAAAAATCACATTGCATAGATTTAAACAGGAAGACATGCAATAACAAGACAAGTCACAGTATAGCAAAACCTTGTTTCTTTGGTGAAACAGAAGCAGATATAAAAGTTACAAAGATTTTAGACTTTCATTCACAAAAAAAGAAAAACAAAAAAAAAACAAAAAAACCAAACCCCAGACATTCACATTATACACTATACAAGATAATAATATAAATAGAGAAAAGTTTATGTGCATTGTTTGGGGGTGAGGGGTGGGGAAGGGACCAGCCAACCTGCCACAGGGTTGGGGAGCAGCCTCTGCCATTCCTCAGGGTCAGGGGATGAAGTCTGAACTCTGGGTTCAGCTCCAAACCAGCTGTGGCAAGGTCACTCCATGGCTGGGTTTCAATTCTTCTCCTTTCCCTCTCAGATTTTTATTTTTTTTCCCCCATCACAACCCCACGCGGACACAAAGGCGTAAACCTCGCGCCTCGTGCGTGTGTTTCTCATGTTGCTTTAAAAGGAACTTACTTTATTTTCACTTTTTTTTTTTTTTTTTTTAATCTTTACTATTTTTTCCTTTTTTTCTTTTTTAAATTTTTTCATTTTTAATGTCCTGTGCCCAAAGGTGTGCAAGGCACTTTGCAGGAATCACAGTCCTTTCCGTGCAGAGGCCGTTTCAAACGCCACCTCCCGCACTCACTGTACACTTCGAGGTCAGTGGTGGCACTGACCAGGGCAAGAAATCAAAACAGAAAACTCCTACGTACACACTGCACCAAACTACAACCTAGAACCAATCTGTGCACACACTTCTGTAGAGAAAGCCAAGATCCTGATTCTTCTGTAGGTCACACACAGGTCTCACCCATCTAGCTGCAAACAAATGATCCTGTTTAGCAGGAATTTTTTGTTCTCCGGGGAAAAAGAGCAAGCTGAACTGAAAGATGGTTCCAAAAGTGGAGCTCAGGGGCTAATACTGCACTGGTGAGCTCTTTGAATCTTCTTTGTATGGGTAAAATAACATCCAATAAATTAAATCAGTATGGCTTACTTCATTTATTTATGTACGCTTCACAGCTGCAGCATTCATACACAAACATTCATTACTTTATAAAAAGATTAAAAAATGGTTATATATACAAAATTATTTACTTTTTTGATTTTTGTTTGTTTTCTACAAAAAAAAAAAAATCCCCCAAACACCAGGTCTACCTCCATTTTAGAATGCAGAGACCTGTAATATAGACCTTGTGGTTAATATCGTGAATTTTTTTTCCTTTTCTCCTCTTTTATCTTCTCAAAAAAAAAAAAAAAAGTGGCCCTTAATGTATTAGCACTTGGAATTTTACAGGCTCTCCTTGTCATACACAACTCCTCCACGCAGTCCTTTCTCATGTGTGCTGAAGCTGAAATGGAGAGCAGAAAAAATGTTCCATATTGCAGTCCCTAGTTCATGCTCTGTGCCACTTTTATGTGCTCTGTCTAAACTTTTCATCTCATGGGACACAAACTGTACCTCGGGTAGGAATTGGCACAGCTCCAACTTAAAAATAAAAACAAAAAAATTAAAAATAAAAAAAAAAAAATCTTGTCACTTGTGTGTTTATCTTCACCTGATAATTGCAAATTTCAGTCAGTGAAGTCTTTATTTCAACCATTTCCAGCCTAGGTAAACAACACAGAAACAATGTCATAAATGACTGAAGACCTCTGAGGCCATTCTAACCATAAATATGCCTGAAATTAGTGTGACTTTTCATTTTATATACAGGATTTTAAAAACAACACACAGTCAAACAACATTAAAATCATCTTATTTACATTTTCATTGGTGCTAAAATTGAGCTGTTTAAATATTGCAGAAGGCTGGTACATATCATAAAATGGTCCACACCGATGGCATATAGAAAACTAATAATCTTTATAGGCTGGAAATGGTTTCCTTTTATCCCCATAAGCACTTCTCCTCTTTTTTATTTATTTCTTAAATTTTCTGATAAACACCGTAATTTTTTTATTTTTTTCCTTTTTTTTTTTTTTGCAAAAACGCGCCGTGAATACTGCAGTCCGTAGTTTCAAAATGATTCGATAATACTTCTATAAGTGATAGAAAAAGGCACAGAAAGTTATGACTTTGGCTGAAATGGTGGAAATCCCCAATTCACCATTTAGCTCTCAGCGCCTCGAGTCCTGCCACGTCCTGATCCAGCGGTGGTAGTGCTTGGAGGAGTTTAATGATGTCCCCTTGCCTGATGAAGAGTGTTTGTAGTAGTATTTCTTAGAGTAAGTCCTTTGGTATGTGGAGGCTGCAAAAAGAAAGGAGAAAAAGAGAAAAATTCGTTTAAAGTTAAGCTGCAGATGGGTTGGTTACACTACACAAAACAGTTGTGTTTATTCTTGGTTAATTAACAGATTATTAACTGGAGCTGGGGCAGTGTTACAGGCAGACACATTGTTGAAAAAAGTATTATTAATAACCTACTGATTCCAGTATTTTCTAACTTTAAAATAATCTTAATGCCTTCTGTGGTGATGCCTTAAGATTTTAGCCTTTATATTTTTCAAATCCTGTACTGCATTAGTGCATAACTCTAAGCTCCATAGTGTTAGTTACTGTCTTAAAATTTTGGTCAGACAAAACAATTCCTTAGACCTGAAATCTATGGGCACCCTACAGCCTCAGGCCCCAAAATGAATAAACAAAAGTGAATTTGGGAGGAGCAAACTGGGGATAAATTACTTCATTACCTGAAGTTGTAATTGGAGGATTAACCGCTGATATTTAAATTACAATTGTGTGAAAAACTCATGACCACCATCCATCTTGGGTGTAGCCCCCTGGAGGTTTTTGACAGCCCAATTGGACCTCTTGAAGGCCTTTAATAAATACCTATTCTTATTCTCTCAATCTTATCTAGCCTCTGTTCTATGTAGCCACTCCAAAGCAAGAGTAGAAACAGGAGAGGAAAATTTCTGTTTGTTTTGGAGGCTGGGTTTTTTTTCCTCCCCATAATCTGTCCTACCAGATTTGCTCCTCTCTTAAAACACACACCCATTACACATTAATCTTAAATCAGCCTGTTGTTTCTGATTTGCTGCTGGTTTGCTTTCAGAGAACTCACGATTCATGCAAGTAATTTTGGGCATGTCCCATCTCCCGTTGCCCTGGCACCGGATGGTCGGGATGTGGCGCTGGATGAAACCATCCTTGCAGTGGTATCTGATGAGGGAGTTGATCTCGTAACGAGGCTTCATCTTCCCAAAGGTCTTTGCATTTTCCACCACAGGAGGCTGGCCACAAGCCACTGGAAGGAAAAGAGAGCACCACCCAAAATTTCAGTTTGCGGTTTGAGCTGGGGCTGGGATCCGAGCTCTTCGTGGCTTTCTGTCCCAAGAGGAGCATCCACACAAGGACGGGGGGTCAGCCTGTCCTGTGGATCTCCAGTCTTGTAATCCAAAACCAAGAGTTATGGAAATTGGAAACTGGCATATACTGTAGTCAGTATTGCCTTTTTGGTTTAAATTCTAAATGTAAATTTAAGCCAAAAGGTTGGCAGACTCACACAAAGAAGCTGTTTGTCAGAAACATGAAAATTAGTGAAGTTACTACAAGCATTAAAGGAAAAAGTCCTTTTTTTCAGGACTCTTCATGTCATCCTCAATAACAGGCTGTTCAAAAAGTAGAAACTTTTTGAAAACAAGGTCCAAAGACCATGGTGAAAAGTATTGAATGGCAGTTTAGAAGATTCTGCTTTTGTAACTGCAAAGTTTGTACCTGTTCCTTTCTTGCAGGTGTAAGTAAGGTGATAATTGCATGGGACATCATTCCACTGCCCATTCTCATGCCAGATTATAACAACACAATCTTCTCCAGCAGAAAAGAAGCTGTCTGGCTGGTTTGGTCTCCAGTTCTCATATTGCTGCAGAAAAGAGAAGCAAAGCCATTATTCCCAGTGCTGGAGAATATTTATATTAAGAAAACAGCACAAGATATCACCGGTGATAAAGCAATCTCAACTGTTTGATTCAGGCTGGGCTAAACAAAGGTAGATTTATAACATCCTCCCACTATATTAAAGACTATCTTAAGGGGAAAAATATTCTGGTCTAACTTCTCATTTACTGTAAACTGATGTCAGGGGAACAAAACAAAGAGACACAAGCAAAAGTGGATCCTAAGTGTGTCAAAAAAACTCTTTCCTACATAAATGTCATGAGGTAGAATGCAAGAAAATAGAATAAATAGTCCACAATTCTCATTAGTGCACATCCACTAAGTGAGAAATTACAGAGTAACTTCCCAGACTTGGATTATCTATGACATAGGATGTCATAAATAATCCAAATCTGACTGCAATAATCCAAGCTGGCTTCATCCAGTTAATGAAATCATTCCACAGGATGATGTGCAGAACTAGGCACAGCTTAAGTTAAAGTGTCAGAATGTGGCCCCCAAAACCACTGGAGAATGGTGTTTCCACTAAAAATGCTAGGTGGCAGACTGAGCCCAGACAACAGTCTCTCAGCTTTAGAAATGGTGATTCAAATTCTGCCCTCTGTTGAAAAAACAGCCTCAGATATCTATGAAAATATGTGAATAAAAGCAGAAAGTGCTTCTTCAAAACGCACTGCTTTTAGAAGTAGAAATATGGTTTTTGGGTACGTGCCAAACAAACAAACTCCCAAAAGAACTTTCAGATGGTTGTGAAACACCAGCACAATGTCATTTTTGGATGAAAATTCGGGAGGATTCAGTCTGTTTTTACAATCAATGGGCAGGAGAAGTAGCAGCACTTTTGTCAGACTGATTGAAATTTGTGCAGTTTCATACTGCCTCCTGTCCTGACAGCCAGCAGAGGTGGGATAATCCCTCACCTTGCTCCCAAAAAAGCATAGGAATCTGAGATTTGCATAATGTTATGTCAAGAAAAGTAAGAGAATATTTGGAAACCACTCCTAACGATTTTCACTGGGATTTCTGTTGTGTCACTCCAGGAAGAATTTAGGGAAGGATAAAAATAGATATCTGTAAGAACTGGAATTCACATAAATGCCAGACATTAACCAGGCAGCTAGCCCCTTGTATGGGCAAAATGACACAGTTCCTACAGTGCTTATATTTTCTCAGTGCTTACATCTTTCTGACTAGAGCTGGCCCGTATAAATGTCATAAAAGTTTAGCTTTCTACTTTCTTAACTTTGTGAAATAACCCCTCTTCACTGCCTGGGTGAACACATTTTAGAAATGAAGTTAATATACCACACACAAGTAGTATTTACCTTACAATGAATCAAACTGTGAAAGGAAAATGAGCTAAATACTTAACCTTTTCCTACCACGTGCCATCTTACCCATCACGGGGTTTAATTATCCAGGCATTTTAACCAGCACAGTCTGAATAAATTTGCTCTGCTCTGAATTTATTACCTCGAATAAAACATCCCCCTTTTCATACAGAACTAAATTAACTCCATCTCAACTTTCCAGTGTTTAACAGTCCTAAATTACACCAATTCATTTACTCAAGTCTAGGATACACTCACTTTCAAGAAGATGTGCATGGATACACACAAAAATTAAACTGTAAGGGTCCTGAGAGCCAAGGAAAGATTTCCACGAGCCTCACAGCTGTTTCTAGTGGAAATGACACTGCAGAGCTGCTTGCTTCCATAGGGATGAGAGTGTGGGAATGAAGGATATTTGGTGGTTATTTGGGGGTGTGTGAGCTGGAGGTGCTCAGCAGCCTGCCAGCTCCCACCCTCAGCACTCAGACTCCATCTGCTCCTGCTTGCCTTGCCAAAATGACTCCAAAATTTGTGTTCGCTCAGCTGGCAGGGCTGCAGCGTAGTGGCAAAGTATTACAGCTAGGCCCTGTGGTTTGTTCAAGAATGTCTGATATCCTCCAGCATGACTTGCTGTTACCTCACATCTGATATCGTCATTGCACAGATTTATTTTGGCTGAGGAGCTCTGATTTTGCCTTGGTCTGGTGCCAGAATTGCTTAGCAGAGGAAGTTCCAGACTGCTGAATTGCTTTCTTAGGTCTCCACCCAGCTCCTCTGTAGTTTTTCAGTTCCTTATTTAGACACTGATAATGGGACAATGATACCAGGAGATTCTCACTGTTTCAGCAGAATAGACAAATAAACTAATATTTTGCTTTTCTCTAATGGATTACATCTTTACACAAGCACAGCCATGAATCTGTTTTTTAATGTAGATCTGGTTGACTGCACCATCTCCAGTAAACCCATATCAGCAAAAAATTAGTGGGAAAAAACCTTTGGCAATGCTCTTAGCTGTATAATTCATAAGACAAAATCTAAATAAAATCAAATACTTAGTGATTATATGGAAGAAAAGTTGATGTAAGGCTTTTAGTCCTTATCAGAAATATTGGCACTGGGTGATTGCACAGAGTGACCTAAAACCCATCACTGCTCTGGTTTTTAAGCAACATTATCACAACAGATGTGAATTTTTTTCTCTGTATTAAGATGCAAAGCACTTTCAGAATGTACATTTCTGGATGTGCAATCTTAATCACGTACAAGACACAAAACCAGAGGAGGAGGAGGTTTGGCTGACCACACTTCTCCTCCAGCTGGAGAAGGAGGTCCAGAGCAATCACAGAATCTCAGAATGGTTTGGGTTGAAAGAAACCTTTAAAATCATCCATCCCCAGGGACACCTTCCACCAAGCCCCAATGTCCAACTGATGAAAACTGGAGTTTATACTCTTTATGCTTTCAATAATACTGTAATAACTAGCTAATCTTACTTTTTTTTGGTTTTATTGTTGAAATCAAAACCCTCTCTGTCACATTGGATTTATTTGTTCTGGCTTTCTCTGGTGAAAATTTTGCTGCAGAGTGTGGATGGTCCATGACTTGGAGCTGGAGCTGAGTTCTGATTCAGCTCTTCAGGCTTCCTACGTGGCACTAGATAATGCATTTGGCTGGCCATTCACAGCCCATAAATCAGGGAAAATGCATTCTGTTGCCTCACAGGAGGAGTTTGGACATGATGGCTTCAAAAGCCCAAGAGGACATTTTATTAAATTCCACATTTTTGGGGAGGATTTCCTTACATGGCACTGCACAAACTCACAGTCCTGTTTGGGTGGCAGGCTGAGTTGTCACATGAAATGAGCAAAAAAAGCCAGGACTATAGCAAGGGCTGTAAAGCACAAATCTTTATTAGCCAGTCACTACCTATCCTCAATCAATGCTAATTAAACATCATGGAGAGGACCCTACCTGGTGGGAGATTTATTTCAATTCCCAGATAAGCAGCCTTTCTTGGTGGGCTCACTTCTTTGCTAATATAATTTATTTAAAATACATCTATTTAGATTTATAGGTTAAGGCTTTTCCTTCTGGGGAGAGGAAACATGTTTTCAGCATGTTTAAGTAGGCTGTCTCTACAAAGCTGTCTTGGCACTTTTTGGAGTTTGCAGTTGTGGCTTTTATTTTCTTTTGTTTTGGCTACTTCCCTGTCAGATGCAAGATGAGGCAAATTAAAGGAAAAGCAGCAATGGAAGAGGTAGGGACTGGCTGATTGGATAATTTTTGTGCCATTTCATCTGAAAGTGGAGCAACATTTCCTGCCTGGTATTTATCACTAAGCTGAAACCACCACTGAAAACCTTTACTATCACCCTTTTCTTCTCCTGCCATAGCTCTGATAAGAACAGGAATACGCTTATTTTTAATTTTTTTTCCCTCCAACACAATTGCTAATGAAGTCTCCGAAATCTTTATCAGGAAAGGCCCTGAATGAGTCCCTTGCTGTGGGAGTTGTTATAATTGGACAGCTTAAATAAAAATTATATCTCACATTCAGTCAGACTCGAGAATTGCTTGCTGGCTGAACTTCAACAAGATCAGCATGAGGTTACAATGAGCACCTGCATCAGTCCAGGAAACCCTCATGTGTGACTCAGGCTGCTGTACAGCACTGATGCTGTTACAGGAGACACTTGGGAAGTTTAAACAGGATTGCATTTCTTTTCCACAGGGGAAAAAAAAAAAATCAGATTTCTGTGAAGATTTGGAAATGTATGAAATACTTCCATTAAGTTCAGCTAGTATTTAAATGCATTTTTACATGGGAAAGACAATAAGTTATCTTATCATTCAGGCTCTGTTCCACTAAAATTCCCTCCAGCCCTGCAAAGGGTTTTTCTGTTTAATTTTATGAACGGAAGCAGTCTGACAGAACTCACCAAAAGTGCTCTTGGCATTAAAAACTGCATTCACTGAGAGCTTAAGCACACACCTTGATTTAAGGCATGGGTCATGCCTTAAGGGGGACCATCACAGGGAAGATCACATGCAGGATTCAGACAGATGCTAAAATAATTGCCTGAAGGAGGGACCAATAAATCTTTGCTGGGAGAAACTCAAACCAATCTGGATATTTAAACCTATCTACAAGTACACACAAAAATCACATGTCATGATCCTGATATATATATGTATATGTGTGTATATATATATATATTTTTTTTTTTTATTTTTATTTTTTTTTTTTTAGGTTCT
>PYHW01009314.1:278521-292506 GCA_013186435.1 Turdus rufiventris | reverse complement strand
AAAAAAGAGGGGGGGGGGAAAAAAAAAAAAAAAGGAAAACCCTGCACTTTGTCAACAATTACTGCAGGTTTGAAGCTGCCCAAGAATTTTAGCCCAGAGTAAGGAGTAATTTCAGCCCAACAGTAACAAGTCTCCAAAGTAATTGCTGACCCCCCTGGTAAAAACAAGACAAAACCCCACTTTGTCCAAGGGGCCCTCGTTACAACATCCTGAACCAAAAATATACCTGTCATTAATAACATTATATAGCTCTCCTCCATTTAAACGTGGGTCAAATGAGCATCTTAAAAAGAGGCCGTAATGACTGACTGCAGCACAGAACCAAAACATTTGGTAGGTTTAAAATCTCCTTCTCCAGGGATCCTGTGGGACATGGGCACAATGAGCTTTTTGTTTGCAGCTGACTACAGCACTTTTTTAGTTTGTTTGCTTTACTCAGCCCTCAGAGGCAGGCTCCTTCACTACAATACTCCATGCCTTTTGAAGGTTTTGGGGTTTTTTGTGTGTGTTTGTTCAATGAAGTTACTCTTTCTGAGAGGGGTGCAGTTACACATTTGCTCAAGTTAAAGCCTTCTGATCCACCAACCAATAAAGGAAGGAAAAGAGAAGGCTTTATTTTTGCAGAATTAAGTTTCTGGGATGTTTTCCTTCTTTTTTTTTAACTTTTAATTTATTTTTTTTTTAATGTAGCTACCTAACACTGACAACCTGAGTAACCAGAACACAAAGCATAAACACCCCTGTGCTGAAAGGCAGGAAAAGCCAAGGCAGGGTCTCTGGACAGCTTTAAAAGTGGCAATATGCCTTTCCTGGCTGGCAGCATTCTCCCAGTGACAGACAATCTGGCCACAGAGGCTGGCCAGCTCCTTATTACAGCACTAATCTTATGTAATGGCAGTGAGCTCACTGCCCTACAAAGCACTAATTATCAGCAGCGTTTTCCAGGGGATGTGAATAACCCCCCTTGTGGGGCAGGGGGCCCTGGGCACAGCCCCAAGTTGCTGTATGTGCTTAATCCATAACATGAATAGCTCCAAAGGGCTCCTTGTCTGCTGTGCCTGCTCACAAGGGTCCTTAGCAAACACAAAAGGGGAGCTGCCAAAAGCAACACCAGATTTTTTTTCTTTTTTTTTTTTTTTCCCCTTTTTTTTTTTCTGTTTGGATGGGTGTGCTTTACAGCTGTAAAAGTTACCATTCACAGAGCTAAGTGAATTATTTAAATTTGATTTCACTGCCGTATTTTCAAGCATCCTGTTGTGTCCTCGGTCCCTTTTATCAATTATTAAATGCCCCCATTGATAATGTCAGTTTTGTTGTTCTGCAGTTTGTATTGCATCACATTTAAAGTATAAAAAGATCCAAGCAGGCAAATTCCTCTGCTCACACAGTTGTGAGAGTGTTTGGGCCTTGCTTCCTTCTCCTGCATCACTGTGTTTTTCCCCAGATGTGTTTGATTTTACTGCTTAGAGCCTTATAGATAATTGTGGGGTGAGGATGGTCCTTGATACACACTTCAGAGAGTTGTTCACTGTTAGAGAAATGCTGGGAGAAAAGTCTACAGTAAAGGGCAAAACTAATTTAGATTCTGTAATTTTCTAAATGTAAATAAAGACTACATATAGCCATTTTCATTGTACTGTAGAATGTAAATCAGAGGGAAAATAATGTTCTCCCACACCAAAGCCAACAGAACAGCCCTACAATTATCCCTGGAAAGAAGAAAAGCAGACCTAGGAAAACATGCTCTAAAAAACACAATATTATTCTCCCCTGCCTCTTGAATCTATCAGTGTAATCATACCTGAAATGTCTTGAGCAGAAACTGGCTTGATTTTCAGGAAGTAATGAATAACAAAGCTCTGAAAGAGCTGGGGTGCTGCAAGTTCTCTGAACACACCTCAGGGCCTGCTCTCACCACCAACACTTTCGGGACAAATTACCTGAAATCAGGGACCAGGCAGATTTGCCAAAGTTTGCAGCTTCCTGCTGGTCCACACAACCTCAGGTGATGCTCCCAGATTTGTGGCAGTGTCCCCTCATCTCCAGCTCTCGCTGAACCTGCTCCACATGTGAGGATCCTGAAAGGAAACTCACTTTTTGTGCTGCTCTAACACAGCTGACAACAGCCCCTTCACCTTCATATGAAAAAGAAAGGTCCAACAACTTCTTGCCCGTCATTTTAAAAAAGGTATTGGGGTTTTTTTGCCCAAAATTTGTTTTGTTGTGTGGCTCATCAGCTCCAGAACATGAATTTCACCTCTCTCAACCAACAGAACCACTGAAAAGTTCTTTCTTTCAAAAAATAAACAAAACCAAAAAAAATCTAAAAACAACAACAACACCAAAAAGCCCAAACAAACCAAAAAAACCTCAAACCAAACAAAAAAAATTAAAAAAAAATTAAAAAAAAAATAAAAAAAAAAGAAGAGAGAGCAGGGACACAATGCAGATGAGAAAAAATTGCTCCCTGCCACCTAGAAACAGCAAAACAAATCAGAAAAAAACAGATACATGTGAGCAGCCATTGGATTCCACAGCTTACTGTAATTATAGCCTTTTTTATTCTGCTCAATAGACAGTGTTCCCTAAGTTAGCCAAGGAGAGCTTTGAAGACAAGTTCTGGCCTTAGCCAAGAAGATTCCAATTTGTTTTTTAAAGAAATTTCAAAAAAGAAAGACAAATATAAGCAAATACTTCTGGCCAAAAAAAAAAAAAAAAATCCTGTAATGATCGACCAGCTACCTGAAAACTATTTTCTTTATTGAAAGTGCCACCTGAGCTGACAATTAAATTATAGGGCATGAGAGGTGGGACACTAATTACTTTATTCAAGTAATTTTGTTCTTCTCAAACCCAGTCTGTGTTTGGGTTGCAGTGGGTACAACAAACTGAAAATGTGTGTTTTACCAGCAGATGGTGAGGCTTCATCTGCACAAGACTGTGCCATTTTGCCTGAAAGGCAGGAAACTGCTAACTGGTTTTGAATTAAAACCACTTTACAGTTCAGAAATAAGCTTGCCAACCCCTGCTGAAATCTCACATATGATAATGGAGCAGACTTTTCAGTGAGGTGGATCAGAAAACCTTCTCAAGTTCTCTATTCAGCACCAGAACCTATAATATTGTGATTTAGGAATGGGTCTGTTTCTGGTTTATTAGGATAATTTTTCTTGTTCTAAAAGGTTGTGGGGTTTTTTTTATGGAAAACAGGCAGACAAAAGATTGGGTCAAGAAGATTTAAATGTGGGTCAAGAAGATTTAAAAAGTATTTCTTGCTTTCTCACTGAATTTGAGTGTACTGGCTTCATTATTCAAGGCACCAATTCCTCCAGGAATTCTGAGAGCCAGAGTGTGAATTTACCACATCACTCTTCATCTTTCCCAAAACTTGCTTACTGGCATTATTTTTCCAAGTTCAGCATGAATTCCAGTTGAAGCACAAAAAAATGTGCAAAGGAATACAAAGTTTGGGGGCTTTTTGTTTGTTTGTTTATTTTTGGTTGTTTTTTGTTTTGTTTTGTTTTTTGGAGGGGGTTGGGTTTTTTTGACTGCTGCTGCTGGTTTTGATGAATTGTTAGGATAGAGTATTTTCTATAGGGATGAAAAAGGAAGAATTCCAAGGTATCAAAAGTGGCTGACTATGCTTAATCCTCTATTAGGCACCTAAATTGTCTTTTTCAAAAGGGCTGAGAGCCTGTCAAGGCTACTTTAGGTTCAGTGAAGGTTTTCCAGTAAGAACCTTAATTCTGTGTTCTCATTTACATGCTTTGCCCAAATATCATGTTTAATGGTGGCTGGCTCTTGGCCTCAGTTTAAAAAAATCTGGAGAAACACAACTTGTCAGAGGCTGAAAATGCTAAAAAATTAATGATTTCCTTCCACTGAACCCATTGGCTGGAAAATATTTTAGGTGCAAAGAGAGAAAAAAAAAGGTATTTTATCCCTTTTCCCAAAATTGCCAATAAAATATCTGGCAAAAGAGTTGCTGTCAGTGTGCTGCATATTTCTGGTGGGAAATGAGGACCTAAGTAATATAAACCTTTTTCTGTGTCTCCAGTAGTAGAGTTTGTGTTTCAAGCACTCCCAATTCCCAATTCTAGGGGCTTGTTTTGGTTCAGAAAGACAATTCACGTGACAGAGAAAGCTGTCACCTAAAAAATGTCTTGATGATGATGTTGTTGTTGTTAATTTGCTTTTTCTTTTAAATCTACAAAGCACCAGAACTGTTAGGGGTTTATTTTTAATCCATAAAACCTCAAAGTCATGCTGCATGATTTCTTGAATTGAACCAAGCTGTTGGAGAAAATTCAAAGAAGTATCAAGATAAAGATGAATGTGCACCACTTGTAGCTGCACAATCACTTTTCTGATAGAATCTCCAAGAAAACTGATATCAGGGGGATCCCCAGCAGGCTTGACAACTTTTCCCCTATGCCGGTAGAGTTGAATAGAATTGTGGATAGATAATATTTTTTTGGAGTGCACAGAGTTGGGAAATAAATTTAGAAACAGCTGAATACAGATGCATCCTGATACATAAAATACATCAAGGCTGTTTAAATTCTGGCTATAGGCAAGAGACACCTCTAAACTCAGAAATTCAATTTGGAACCCGAGTGTTGGTGCAATAATGCTGATTTTTATTATCACAAATTATGCTAATGCATTTAAAGCCAGCATGAATTCTGCTTATCTGCACACACATAGAGGAAGCAAATTTTCTACTGCATAGTATTTAAATTCACTTCAATTTTAGGACATCATCAAGGAAATACATTGGATGCATATATTTAATTGTTATCTTTCCTATCAATTACTAGAGAAGTAATAAATCACTTTAACAACAAGAGTGGTTAAAAAGTATGAGAAATAAGTTAAAAGCCATGGAAAAATGAACAAATGAGGCAGCTGCTCAGAACCATGGGATCCAGAAACCATATGGAATAAGTTATGAGGAAAATCTATTGAAGCAATGAACATAAGTGATTTCAAGAGACACCTAAATTGTTTCCGAAGGAAGAGACAGAGGGAAGTTGTTAAAAATGAAAGAAAAATAAGGTGGAAAAAAAGATCAATCAAAACAGAAATCTGTTGGACAGATGGTACCACTCTGCTCCTATAATATCTTAAAATTGAAAATTACAGTAAAAATATAATGCCCCAGGTCAGTAGCCTGAATTAAGGGGGGGAAAACATTTAATTCCCTCAAAATCATAGAATAATAAAATGTTTTGGACTGGGAGGGAGACCTTCCACTAGACCTGAGTGATCCATCAATGGCACAACTGCTCTGTCTTTGGAATATATAAGCATTTATCTTATTTTACACCTGGTGTCTGGAATCACCGGTGGGTTCGCCACCCCTCCTTGCTGCCACCTGCCACACACACAGCCATGTCCCCAAGAAATGTCTCATTATAAGCCATTTCAGACCACTTAAAGGCCCTGGTTATCTACATGAAATGGCAAGAAATGAAGCCTGCTTTGCCCCAGGTGTCTTTCTATACCAGCAGTAGCCAAATGGTCTGCAGCAACAACAGGTGCTCTCTGATTTAAAACTTCACAACTGGAAGGAAAAATCATAACCACTTTGGGCTTTTTCTTGGTGTAATGTTCTTCACTGGGTGCTCAACACCAAATAAATCATCTGTTCCTCCTACAGAAGACACTAAATGGGGAGGAGTTTGATCCTTTCCTATGTCCATCAGCTTTTTGATTTAGGTTTGTTGATGGTGGGTGAAGATGTTTTCCCTCTCCTTCTGCTGGTTTTCCTTTTTAAGTCAGCCAGAGGTATCAACAGCATTTTAAAATATGATGGGTGAATTATGGGTCACAGGCCTCCTGAACCAGCTAAGGATGGCTGCTGCAGAGCTGCCACACAGAGCAGGCTCCAGAAATACTTGAGAGGCTCCTCTGTGCACCCCAGAGACCCAGCAAAGGGAAGAGCTTGAATGCCACATCATCCCCCAAAAATGCATCCTGGTGAGTGAGGAGGATTGCCACACATGG
This sequence comes from Turdus rufiventris, assembly GCA_013186435.1. Lineage (NCBI taxonomy): Eukaryota > Metazoa > Chordata > Aves > Passeriformes > Turdidae > Turdus > Turdus rufiventris. The sequence continues at coordinate 286,497 of PYHW01009314.1, read as the reverse complement.
CCTTGTGCAAGAAAAGATCACGAACCAGCTCCAGCAGAGACCCTTAAATTACCACAGCCTCACATTTTTGAGCATTTCCATTTGAAATCTTAGAGAATTCCCACACATACAATAACAGGAACTAAGAAAAAGACCTTAGAGCTAAACCACAAAATATTAGGTGTCCCAAAATGAATTTACTGGCTGTTTGCTTGGGTCCATATTTAGTGACAGGGAGGCTTTTTGGCTGTTTTCTGTTTGGGTTTTGGGGTTTATTTTTTTTAATGCAGCTTCTCTGATGCTAGTGGGAATTTGATAAGCCACCACAAAAAGAAATGAGTGAGTGATTTCAGCTTAAAGGCATCTTACCAGTGGGCTACCATCAGTCCAGCGGAAATCACGCTCAAACATCTTGTCATTGAGGCCAATCCACTGGTAGTCATGGCCAATACCTAGAGAACAAGAAGGGCATTTTTATTAACCTTCCCATAAATGGAAGAGATTCCACCAAAGAAAATAATTTCATGCAGAATGAATCAGACATCCTGTTCTTAAGATTATTCTGCTAATGACTGGTTTAGAGGCTCTTTTTCAGCTTTTTTGTTTTAATTTGGGATGTGTATAAAAATGCAGATTCTCATCTGGTTTTAAACGACCTTGTCTCTTCACTCCCAGTGATGTCTATCAAGGCAAAGAGAATTCATTTCCTACCTGAGAACATAGGAGGGAAAGAAAAGAAAAAAATTCAAAATCACCTATTCTAATCTGTATTTTTCAAGTTTTGGTTAGGCTGTGACCAGTGTTGTCTAAATTTTACAGTGCAACACAGTAGTTCTTTATGCCTAACCAACATCATGCATGATGGCATTGGCTTGATGTCATATGCACAAAATACCTTCTGTCTCAAGAAAAAAAAATAAATTTCAAAAACTTTTAATGCCAAAATAAAAGTTCCTGTTTTCATCCCTCCCCCAAAAAGTATTTTCTATTCAACAAGCAATAACTTAATAGTGATAGAGAACTTGTATTTACTGCAGAAGTAAATATTTACATCACAAAGTGATTCTAAAAGTATGTTTTAACTTGGAGATGTAAAAGCTGAGCAGTGAGGATGAGATCTCTGAAGCCTCAGTGATCTCTCTTGTTTAAAGTCACAGAATACCCTGAGCTGGAAGGGACCCATGGGATCACCAGTCCCACCCCTGTCCCTGCACAGACAGCCCAAAATCCCACCCTGGGCATCCCTGGCAGTGCTGTCCAAACTCTCCTGGAGCTCGGGGCTGTGCCCATACCCTGGGGAGCACCCTCTGGGGAAAAACTTTTCCCTAAAATCCAACCCAACCCTGCCCTGACACAACTTCAGGCCATTCCCTGGGTCCTGTCCCTGTCATGGGGAGCAGAGATGCCCCTCAGAGGATACTGGACACCACAATGAGGTCTGACCTCAGCCTGCTCATCTCCAGCTGAACCATCCAAGTGATCTCAGCTCCTGTCTAAACCCTTCCCCACCACCTTTGGACACCCCTGACCCCTTCAGATCCCCCTGGTGTGGTGTCCCCCAATGTGTGAGGCAGTGGGTACGCACGGTTGACAAAGATCTGCTCCTCATGGGACAGGATGCTGGTCAGGTGAGCTCCCTGCAGGCGGCACTCCCGCTCCGCCGTGTCCCACGTGCGCCGGTGCGCGAAGTACTTGTAGCACTGCCCCTGGAACTTGTGCCAGCCATAGTCACAGGTCTCCGTGTCTGCAGCAAACAGACAGAGCACAGCGCTGTCAGTGCACCAGAAACAGGCACATTTCATCAGTGTCCCAAAATCAGGCACGTTTGGTCAACGCACCAAAATCAGGCATGTTTGGTCAACGCACCAAAATCAGGCACGTTTCTTCAACGGACTAAAACCAGGCACCTTTGGTCAGTGCATCAAAACCAGGCACATTTGATCAATCAACCAAAACCAAGCACCTTTCTTCAATGGACTAAAACAGGTACCTTTGGTCAATTGACCAAAACCAGGCACGTTTCCTCAATGAGTTAAAATCACGCACATTTCTTTGGCCAATGCGCCAAAATCAGGCACATTTGGTCAGTGCACCAAAATCATGTACATTTATTTGGTCAATGCACCAAAACCAGCCAACTTTGATCAATCAAATAAAACCAAGCATGTTTGGTCAGCGCACCAAAATCATGTACATTTATTTGGCCAATGCACCAAAACCAGCCAACTTTGATCAATCAAACAAAACCAGGCATGTTTGGTCAACGCACCAAAATCAGGCACATTTGGTCAATGCACCAAAATCATGTACATTTATTTGGTCAATGCACCAAAACCAGCCAACTTTGATCAATCAAACAAAACCAGGCATGTTTGGTTAATAAAACAAAATCAGGCACGTTTGGTCAATGCACCAGAATCCAGCACATTTATTTGGCTAATGCATCAAAACCAGGCACATCTCATCTATACAAAAAGATTTTCTGGGGGACAAAACTTCAAGAAAAAACCCATCTGTTAAGGCATGCAGAATCAAACACTCATCCTCGAGACCTCACTTTCAGGCAGTTGTGTTCACCTGCTTTTCACCACAAACTGCAAGGGTATTACTTATCTAAGGCATGAAATTGCAATTGGAATTTTTGTGGGTTTCCGCTGATTGGATTTATCTGAATCTGGGCAATTTCAGAAGGACGTCTTCATCCTTATCCCTAGATGGATGAAATGCCTGGATGTTGGACTGCAGTGAACCTACATTTCATTAATTTTCTGAGCCTGTCCTTGGGGATGGGAACTTTTACAAGAACAAATGGTTCTTCAAGTGACTGTACTAACTTAACTTTGGAAGAAGCTGATAACTGAAGATTATATGAAGGGAAATTATTGTAATTGTTCAGCCTGCAGAAGCAAAGCTGCAATATTATCTTTCTGAGCCAATCCTCCTCCAAAACCCATCTTCCTTGATGAAGTCAACTTTAGGCATCAATTTGTTAGGAAGTTTGCAAAGCTGAAATACAAAGTAATGAAATTGCACGTTGCCTGTGCTTGCATGAGGCATGGTGCTGATAAGAATGCATCACAGAGAGAGTTCACACCAACCACTATATCCTTTCAGCTCAAAGAGAAATAAACACAATCCTTGGAACAGGAACAATTCGTGAATTTGACGTCAATTATTCTGTCAAGGTTAGGTAGCTGTAAACAGAATAGATGGCAAAAAAACTAAGAGTTTCAATTCCAAGTTTGCTTCTGTGGGGATGAATCACAGGAAAAATCGGTATTATTAAGATGGGCAAAACAAGAGTGATGTCTGAATGTCTGGGCTGTGCTTGAGGATGGGAAGGACTTGCCAGTGATAAGATGGGGTTTTAGGGAGGAGTGGGAGAAACAGCAGAGGAAAGGCAGAGAGTTTCGAGCCATGGTAGATGCAAAGGCATCATAAAGGACATTTCAGCACAAGATCACAGCATGATCAGCACACCCTGAGGGGCCTCAGGATGCTGAGGAACAGAAACACAAGGTTTGGCCTCCCCCACCCCACCCACCAGGAATCAGCCACTTCCCACCACATTTTATCAGTCCCCCGAGCAAAACGGTGTCTGAAGTCAACAGTTCCAGCCTTTCCAGAGTTATGGAGACGTTCTGGGCTGGAAAATGGATTTCTCATTTTCAATAAGTCAAAGCAGTCAGTGGTCAATAACACGCTTTGGCCAAAAGGGATCTTTTTGCCCAAGTAGAGAAACAGCCAAATATTGCAGTGTGTGCCAAGGGCTGATGGCTGCAAATACCCTAACTAAGGGATACTTAGGATTGAGCTGCTACCACCTGAAAAACAAATTTTCACAGCACAGGTTCTTAATTCACAGGAGGAATTTCCATCCTGACACACCAAATTGCCTATTTTTTCAGAAAATGGTTTTAAATTCCCCATGACACAGGCTAGATTTCGCATGTGCACTAATGGATTTCAAAGTGCAAACATATCATGAGGTTTATCAGAATTTCTCTGACTCTAATAATGTAGTCATTGTCTTAGGAGTCTGATAGCAAAAATATTTCCCACAAGTCATCAGTATTGACATAAATGTACCAAATGCAGAGGCATAACAAAGCTTGCACTGATTACCTCCTTTCTATTTCCAGGAAGCTGAACTGTAGAAAACTGCTTGTGTCTTGAGTCATCCCAGCTATGAGAAAAGGAATGTAATCTCCATAACCAAATTGTTAGGTTTTTTATCTTTTCCCTCTTAGTGTTCATTGGGAAGTGCAGGCTGCAGACACAGCTTTAATCTCTGGCATCGAGGTAATTTTTAAAGTTTAGTCTGCCTTGAGTTTTCTAGAACATTTGCTTAATCACATGAGGCTGACTAACAGACCTATGTCTGTTGTGAAGGCACTTAAGATTTTATTATTTATCTTGTTCAGGGACTCCTTTGTCTCACAGGAAACAACTCAGATAATAGCAAGGAGCTGAGAAAAACATGGCCAGAGAGGATTTCCAGGCTATTCTAATCAAGTTTTCCGAGGGATTTTGCTTTTGGTGTTTGTTGTCGTTGGCATTTTTGTGTTTTTTACAGCAGAGAGGTTGATGAGAAGAGGGAAAAAATGAAAAGAGAATTGAAGATTCAAGATGACAAAGGATAAAAAATGCAAACCAGGCAAGCAAAACTGTGGGGACAGTCTCATCTCTGCAGTTTTGTCCTCAATGAAGAAAGCTGAAAGAGTGATAAAAAGGTAAAGGATTCCATATGGATATAAATTTTTAGTGCCTTTACTAAACCATTAGACACTAATTGCTGGTGGCTGTAAATTTTCTGACTCAACCATAGTGAGCAGAGTAGGTGCAAGCACTTATTATTAATACAATATTTCACATTCATTGTGTCACAGACTTCTGTAACCTTATTCCAGCATGTGATGGAAAGACTGAAACACTGCTCACCATATTTGTGGTGGTTTAAAACTCGTCTAGGGTTTATGACAATTCACAGGGGTTTTCAGTGGTGTGCACAATAAAGTTGCTCTCACAGCTTCTGTTCTCTGTAACTGCAATTGAGCATGTGTAACAACATCCCTGAACACTGCATTTTAAGAAAAAGAGTTCTCTGTAGGTTTGATACATAAATAGGGACTGCTTTTTCAATACCTACTGACAATAAGTCCATTGTCTTTAAAGAAACTCCAGAAGAGGCTTAAAGGAAAAAAAGACTGACAGGTACCAGAACATAATGAGAGTCTTACTCAGCTGTGAATTTTATCAGTGACCCTCTGCTTTCAGCTAATGAGCAAATGCTGGAGGCGCTTAGCCCACACATCTTGAGGAGAAAGCCATTTCTCTAGCAAATATCCAAAACATTCCCTTTTCAGCTGATAGACATCAGTAAGAGACCATCTGTTTTCAGAAAGCATCTTTTCCCTGAGCTCTTCTCAACTATTTCAATCCCAACCAACCAAGCCCTGGGAACAAAGGGAATTAAATGAGACTGCAGTAATCACAGACATTGAAGCAATGAACTTGGGTTATAAGAACACGATTCCTGATAGGGTGGTTAAAACCCACAGTTGTTTTGCTTTCAGAACCTGGAACAGAGCAGCTGGTTGAATTATCCCAAGGAGGCTCATCCTGTTACAAACACACATGTGCCATTTTTGCACGCATGTCCAGCTGCAAGCAAGCCAAACCTTAAGGTTAAAACATTCCTTGAGAGCAGGTAGACACCAGCTAGAGCAGAAACAGGAGAAAAAGGAAAGGAAACTCTAGCCAGCCAAGGAAGGAGGACGAAAACCCACAGAGATGCTCATCCAGTTCTCATAAAGAGAACTCACCCTTAAACCTGAGGTTCAAATTGCAAGTCTCTACCATTTCCTGAGAGTTGTCACAGGGGCTTTCCACAGAGGGGTGACAGTGGAAAGACTGATGGCTCTCCCAGAATAAAACTCACACCAAGATTTACTGTAGTCTCCTGTCACTCTTTGGAAAAGTGTTTTGGGGATATTTACGAATTTTAAAGGGCGATATTCAGATGCCAGCAAGTGACAAGCAGAATGTGGTGGGCAAAAGGGGATATTGTCACTTTTAATCTCACCTGCTCCAGAAGTGATGCTGTCTTTACTGAGCTAACAATCTAGTTTAAAGGCAAACTTTTCAAGGAACTTTCAGCTGCACTATTTCTAACATCTGACAAATTCAGCTCTCTTCAGGAAGATGTTCCCGGGCTCAGATTGCTGAACTCCTTCCACCTGGCAAGAGGAAGGGCTGTCAGGGAGCCAGCTCCAGCTCCCTGAGTCTCAGGACTGATTTTCCTCAGCCTGGATTAGATCACCCAGAAGGTTCCTTTAACTTCACCACCTGCCAGAGCTCCCTGGCATGCAGTTCTGCTGTCCCCTGGTCACGTCCCCTCCAAATGTTGACACAACCATGATACCCCTGTCAAAGATCCCTTAGTCCAGAGCAGTCCCATGGGGGCATTTGGGTGAAATTCTGAGTTTTGCATTTTCTTCTGCACCAGTGTAGTGGGTGTAGATTGGTGATCTCCCACTCTGACCTTCATTTCCAAAGGCAGTGCATGCTCCCATTCTCTCCCACAGCATTTTGAATGCTCAGCACTGTGCCTAACAAATCCCTTCAGACTGATTTTTTTTTAAGCTTTCTAAAATGAATAGTATATTTGAAATTTTTTTAAAAAAGAAGTTGTAATGAAATATAATCTCGTTGTGCTGAGCTCCACCTTTCCTGTGGCACTGAGGTGCACATTCTGTCGTCCTGGCTGGTCTTTAAATCTAGTGAGGTCAGGACTGATGCCTTGAAATAAAGCCTGTTTGCCAGACAACCATGTCTGAATCGCCAACACAGTTTTATTTTGTCTGGTGGAGTGGAAATTTGGCACTAAAACCTTTTCCCAAGTCCCAAACCACTGCAGGACTTTAAGTGGAGGAAATTTAAATTCCAAAGCTGAGAGAGCACAGCTCTGGTTCTGATTGACAAACTAGGAAATGTTCCCACTAACCACCTAAAATGCACTCTCAGGTTGGTCATAAAAAGCAGCTTAAAGCTACCATGGCACTCAGAGCCACTCACTGCTATGGATTTGCTGAAATGAAGGGGAGGAGGAAGGGAATGAGAACATTTGTTTCTTTTGGTGTGAAAACACTCCCAATTTTTAATTTGGAAGACAAGATTCAGAAAGCCCTCTCAAGTTACAAGGTCAGCCAGACTGCTGAAAAGGTTAAACAGTAAAATGCTGGAGCTGATCAGCTCTGAGATTTTTCATCTCTAACAAACAGATCTCCACAGGTTGAGCTGGAAGAGTTTGCAAATCGCTCTTCACTGAAGGTGAGAAAGAAACATGAAAATGCACAATATTAATTAAACAAATCTAAAGGTTTAGTTCAGTCACCTGTGACCAAAATCATTCAGCTGAAGGAAAAAAATATTTTCATAAGTTAAGCAAGCACATTGTAATACACTATTTTTTTTTCCCACGGAAATGCCTGCATTTATTTTATGGACAGAGCAAATGTTGCTACCCTATTCCTCCTCCCACATATTGAGTAAGCACTTTGCACTGTAAATGTTTCCTGTAAATGCAGTGGGGCTTCTTGCAGTCAATTTTCTAAAAACTACAGGCACTTGGACATTCAATCTTATTTCAGTTGTCCAGCTTAGAAACCTTTTTGCAATCTCCTTGTAATGATAATTCTGCACCTACTTTTCCTAAAATAATGCCAGGACAAATAATGTTGATAACTGTGGGATGAAGTTGTGAAATCTGTGGTGCCCAGTGGATGAATATATAATCTGTCTCATTCACTAAACTATTCCTACATCTCACTGATGCTTTTTGGAGGTGATGGGTTCTGGAGGGGATATGTCTTTCATGACACATGTACAGTAATTTCACGACTATACAGCGCACCCTTTTGACTAAATTTTTCCCTCAAACCCGGAAGTGCGCCTTATAGTCCGGTGCGCCTTATCTGATCTACAAAGTTCGGAAA
>PYHW01009314.1:260279-278471 GCA_013186435.1 Turdus rufiventris | reverse complement strand
CCCTTTTGACTAAATTTTTCCCTCAAACCCGGAAGTGCGCCTTATAGTCCGGTGCGCCTTATCTGATCTACAAAGTTCGGAAAATTGCAAACCCGGAAGTGTGATCAGCAAACTGAGCCAGGACCCACAGGAGCTGCGGCCGTGTGGGGGGAGTCAGGAACCGTGGGATCCGCAGCCGCTGGGCGGCGGAAACTGGGAAGCGGCGTGGCCATGGGAAGCACCAAGAAGTGCCACAGGAAAGTGCCGAGAAGCGGCGAGAAAGCACCGCGGAAAAGCAGCCAAAAAGCGTCAAAAAATTGCCATGAAAAAGCAGCCGAAAACCAGCAAAAAATCTCCACAAAAAAGCAGCCAAAAAGCGTCGAAAAATCGCCGCAAAAAGCAGCCAAAGAAGTGGTGAAAAATCACCGCAAAAAGCAGCCAAAAAAGGCAAAAAATTGCCACAAAAAGCAGTGAAAAAGTGGTGAAAAATAGTGGCAAAAAGCAGCGAAAAATCGCCATGAATAGCGGCCAAAAATCTTCAAAAAATCTTTGTGAAAAGTGGCCAAAAAGTGGCAAAAAATTGCCATGAAAAGCAGCCAAAAATTGGCAAAAAATAGTGGCAAAAAGCGGCGAAAAGTCACTGCGAAAAGCGGCCAAAATCCTCAAAAAATTGCTGTGAAAAAGCACAAAATTTTTGCAAATTGAGAGCCTGCCAGTAATTTGCTACTTTGTTGCGCAACACATGGCTCCTCACTGCAAAAAATTAGTGCACCTTATAGTCCGGTGCGCCTTGTGGTCGTGAAATTACTGTAATTTTTTAAGAGAGAAACTCAGTCACAAAGAAACTCTGCTCCCACTCATTAAGCATCACTACAGTAATAAGACAGCCTCGTTATGTGTCTTCCCAGCAGTTTGCAAACCAGCATAAGCAAGTAGGCTTGGAGCCACCTGAAAACTCCTTCTGAAAAGCAACACCTGAGACCTGTTGTTTTGACACAGAAATTGCCTCATGTGTCAGTTTATATTTTGTGCAACACAGCTTCCACTCAGGTTAGCATGTGCATAGGGTTTGTGCAAAAAACCTGGAAAAAACCCTGAACCACAAGTCAGGGAAGTCCAACAAAAATTAGGAGCTCTCCTGACCACTGGTGACTTTGATTTTTGTCGTTTCCTTCCACCTTCTCGCTTTCAAAAGGCTTTGCCCTGTTACTCCAGAAGGATTTGGGGCTGGAAATGGGTGTCCAGCAGCACAGGAGAGGGAACACCCCTTACCTTGCTCACAGAGAGCCCCGATGTAGCTGGGCAGGCACAGGCAGGTGAAGGTGTTGAGGCCATCAATGCACGTGGCTCCGTTCCGGCACGGGTTGGACTGGCACTCGTCGATATCTGCAGCAGGAAATAAAAGTGGTTTCATCACCCACTCAACTCCCAGGAGGGAAATGTTCTGCAGCCTTAGTCAGGCTGGTGGCTGGGACCAGTTCAGAGCAGAGAAATGAAGTATTTCAAAAGGTCCCAGTGGTCACTATGTGAATGAAAAAGAGGAATGCCATGGAGCGTTCTCCTGGTGGAAAATCTGACTTGAATGTGTGACCCTGGCACAACAAAAATTCCCATTAACCACCAGGGACCTCGAATAGCTTCACAAAACAGAAATATTGGAAATCTTATCATGTAGCATTAAACAGACTGCTAATTTCAGCCTGCAGAGCAGCAGGCTCTGGAATCTCATTGGTTTGCATTTCTCATTTCTCTCTTGTCTAATCTTATCGAAATAAGGACAAAACATCATGGCACTCATGGTTTTGTACAGTAAACAAATAACATGTCTGTTCCTGCCTCCTCCAGCTGCTAAAACACTTCATCTTCACATTTTAAACTGGAGCATCAGCTCATTTTATATAATTATTTTCAGCAATGGTTTCTTTTGTTTCAAGTTACAAGCTAGTGTGTCTCTTTGTAAAGATCATATGAAGTTTTGTAATGAGTGCTGTTCCTCTGAAACAATCACAGTGTAAACTTCAACACAGCTTTTGCAAACATTTCCATTCAAAAAAATGTACTGCTGGTTGTGGTTCACTTATTAAAATATAAGAGAGAAATTTGACATATCTACAAACTATCAAACAACTAGAAATAATTTCTGGATTATGTAGAAGACTTAAAAATATATATATTTTTATTTTAAAATATGTTCTGGTCGAATTTTATGCTAGGTGTTACTTGTTCCAGTAATTTTATCATACTTTGGTTGGCTTTCTGGAAGGAAAATTGGTAATTCTGAAGCACATAGGTGAGTATCTTGAAATCTACAGTCACAGGAGATTTAAATATGCCACAGGCAGCTGTAAGAGGTTCCTCAGCTAAACTGGTTACCAAAATACTAATTTGTACCAAAGATTCATGTGATTATGGTAATATTTAAAATTTCCAGCAAAAGTTTTCAAGTTTGTGTTCAGTACTCAGCTTCCCATTCACATTTGGGATTAGTTTATCTTACCGGCCTTTCAAATAACTATGGGAATCTCTTAGGGAACCATCCCAAACAATCTCTATTTTGTTTTATTTCAGTTTTGTGTTTTTGAATTCAGTGCTGTGATTTCCAGCTGTGATTTACAGTTCACTCCTGTGTGTGTGCACAAATCTGTGCACTTCATGGGGAGAGGGAAAAGGGGAGACACAATGACAATTTCCATTTAATTGTCCCAAAGCAGGCTTTAGCGCAGAACTTTTCAAACATCCAGGCAACTTTAAAGCACACCAGGTCTCATGTACAAGAGCTTTAAACTCAAGTTAATCAGCACCCAGATGTCACCAGTTTACCTAATTCACACTGTTCCCCGTTGAAACCTGGCAGACAGGTACAGATGTAGAAGGAGCCACGTGGGTAGCAGGTACCACCATTGAGGCAGGGGTTGCTCTTGCATGGATCTTGGCCTGTTAAACAAGTAGAGAAAGGCATTTGACTCTCTAGTTTCAAGGAAATGGTGTATTTTTCATTTTCAGGAGGAAAAAAAAATCTTTCTTCATTGTTGCATTGGTGCTGCAGGCTTTACTGTTTTTATAGAAACTCTATTAACATACTCAACTCAAAGTAAAATTTATAAAACAGTAAAGCTGGTCTTCAGGCATCACTACTTTCAACTTTAACAACAATACAGCATTTACTATGAACCAATGTAAATTACTGTTGAAATTACTTTTTTTTTCACAGCAATTTGTACTATATTTGGCAGTCATGATACTCTATTGCGGATTTAGTTTGCATGACATGACAATTAATTATAGCTGAAAACAGTTAAACATATGCAAAATGAATGGAAAATGCTTTTTTCTTGAACAGGGTTAGTTTATGCAGAATGACAGGGTACACAGAACATACTGACTGGCCGCTTCTATTTAATCCATCAATGCCCACAAAGTCTTATTTCTTTTCTCACATGTGCATTTCCCACCTGCCTTTCTTAAAAATACATTCAAAGAATACAAACAAAGGCACTGAATACATTTGTAACTGGACTGAACATTAAGATAAAAACTTACCTGCTGTGAAATCCTCAGATGTTACAGGAGTTAGCGTTTAAATACCATTTTCTTGAAGAACTTTAAGCCTTCCAGTGATGTTTATTTCCACTGAGTTTAGATACCAGGGTATTTTCATTTGATTTAATGCCTAGGAGCACTCACTCACACAAACAAGTCCACACTAAACCATTTTTAAGAGTTAGTTTCTCACAGTGAGAGGGAAATCCTGAAGACAGTCCTTCTGATATGCAAAAATAAAGCCCTGGCTTTGAAAGCTTACAAAATGGATAAGAGAGTTCTGCAAATCAGATGCATGAGAAAAATTAAGACTTGTTGCTCATGTCTTCCCAAAACAATTTGACTATGATTTATGAAAGAAATAATAAAAATTAAAAAATAAAAAAGGTAATAATATCTATTTTAGTCTTGCAAATTAGAGATTCAAGGTCTTCTTATAGGACCAAATTCTCTGTCTAGGTATGGGAATGCAGAAGGTCCAGCTGAAAGCCCCCAGAAGGAAATCCTATGTGCAAAAGTTTAGGATTGCAATCAATTAAATAAGGATTTCGCCTCTGGAAAGGATCTGATCCTGTCCACTCAACAGGGTGCTAGTTTCAGGGCTGCTTCACCAAAAGTCACAAATGTAGGGCTCTGTTAAGCACCTCAATGGTGTTTTTTGTGTGTTTGCTGTCTGTTTGTCCTTCTACAGACTGGGTATTTCCACAGCAAACATTTTCAAACTGTCAGCTACCTGGATTATTTGAGGAAAAATTATAGTAAACTTCTAAAATCAGACCAGTCCTGTTCTTTCCTCAGCTGTATCTTGTCAAAATATTAACTGATACTACTGGTATCTCCCATGTGTTTGATGAAATGGTGCCCAATACCATCATGAAAACAAAATACTATGGAAAATGATGCCTCACAAAAAGTTCTGTAATTTTTGAGACTGACATTGTATCAATCACTACAGACAGGCTGAAAAGAATATAATGGTTTTCTCTTGTGTGGAAAGCTATCTTGTAGGTCAAGAGAAGTTCACTTTATAAAATTCTGCTACCAAAATGTTCACTGCTGCTTTGTAAGTCAACTGCAAGGTGTTAAAAACAACCCTTCATGCAAATCCAGTTGTGTAAGAACTATCACCACGCTCACCAGAAAAGCCATCAGATAAAATTATCTGTTGGGAACGGGCAAATGAAATCACACTCGCTGATTTCCCTACCCCAACCAGTGTCACCTTCCTGTCTTTTGGAACTGGCTGGTTACCTCCAGTCTGATCCAGAGCTCCATGATGCAAACACCAAGGGAAATTCACTGGTTTTTTGGCACCCTCCCAATCTCCTCCACTCTGTAGGGGTCAGAACCAGGCTGATTTCTCAGCTGGAGGGTGATGAGGTCCGTCATTATTTCACACAGATTGTCACCTCTTTCCAGAGCCCAGGCACCCCCTTCACAAAGCACCACAACACACCCCACACGACAGGGATCACACTTGGGAAGTTACCTGGAATTTGCACTGCTGTGCCTTCAACTGAACCCACACTGGTGCCAATCACGAAATCTGATCCATTTGTGACTTCAGGAAGGGAAAACGATGAAGTTACAACTTCCACAGTGTTTGGCTCCTCAGAGCCCAGTGTTGATGGCTGGTTTTGGTAGGGACTGTTCCCAGGGGCAATGCTGTTGGTTGCAATGTTAGAAGGGATGGTTGTGATCTCCCCCTGACCAAACAAAGCTGGCTGTGTTTCTGTGCCTCCTTCCAAAAGCTGGGAGGGTGAGGTTAGCATTGTAACTGCTTCCTGGCCAGGTTTAAACCCTTCGCTTTCGATGCTGTTGGGTGAGTCTGAAACAGTTGTGGACAAAAGCCAGGGGTTCTCTCTCTCAGTACTCCTGTCTTCCTCTTGGTGAGGATTATTGACTCTCCCTGAGGAAGCTTCAACTTTTGATGTGCTGACTTTTGGAACATCTGTGCTCGCTCTGTCTCCAAAACTCAGAAAAGCAGTAGGCAAGACATGTATTGATGGACAATCTCCAGAAACAGCAGCTTCTTCCTCACCAGCTAAATCAGTTACAGGGGTTTCTGTCCCCTTTGTCCCCCCTGTCAGAAGCATACCAAAGAGAGGAGTGCTTTCCATGCTTGTGCTGTCTGAAACAGGCTCGGGAGAAAGCTCCAGCAGAGAGGACTCTGTTGTGTCAAGAAGGTCAGTAGTGGGTGGTTTATATGTTGCTGTAATATCAGAACTAACCTCTTTGAAGAAATCTCCTGATGAATGATTGGACTGATGTGAACCCCATGATGATGATGATGATGATGATGATGATGATGATGATGATGATGATGATGATGATGATGTGCTTGTAATGATTACCTCAGGGTACTCAGATACTCCATTTACCAAATGAACAGTTACTGAGGATTCAGGAGTTTGAGGAACAGAATAAAACCTCACTGGATCAGTTTCCTCATACTCTGCTGTTGCAGATTTTGTGTTCGTGTACACTGTGGGATGATTCCCTGCACTCTTGGTAGGTGACACAGTTGTCAGCTGGGATGCAGGCTGTGTGGTGACAACACTTAACTCAAGCTTGCCAGTTGTCAAAGCCTTTTCTAGCTCACCAGTTACAACTGGTGTAAAAGAAGGAACCACAGGTTGATTATCAGCCAGCTCTTCTTGGCCCATCCCAGAAAAGCCAGAGATTGTTTCACTTTGATCTGCTATTACTTGGCTGTTTGCTGAAGTACTTGTCTCATAGGTGTCCTCTGTGGGGCTGGTTACAACAGGTTTAGACTCATGGGGCACCTGAGGGCTTGCCAGAGACGGCGCTGTAGGAAGGAAAATGCCCAGTTCAGAGAGTTCTGTGGTGGTGAGAGTCTCTGTTGCAAAATTGATGTCATTTCCTGAACCCAAATCTATGTCATCTGAGGTTGGTCTGTGCCCAGAAGTCACCAACTCTCTACTTGGTGGATTGGAAGTGGTCAGAGGAAGATTATCACCAGATCCAAGTGTCTTTTCTTCGGCTATGGAAAACTTGGGAGTGGAATAATATTTCTCCCCTTCAGCTGTGGTGCTGTCATCATAGCCATATGTTGACTGTGTAACAGGATTTGGCATTGTCTGCACACTTATTATATCCTCAGGCATTGATTTTGAGTGATCCATGTCTATAATGGTTGTTTCTTCTGGTGGGGTTTGCAGTCGTTCCTCAATCAGGGTAATATCACCGTAAACAGAAATGTTCAAAATAACACTTCTTCTGTCATCAATCATGGGAATAATCTTTTCATACAACCCAGTGTCACTTGTTAGTTCTTCTGATGAAACTGTCTTTGGATGAACAGCAGATGGATTTGACACAACCTCTGTTTCTTCTGTAAAAATGGAGGCTAGCCCTGTGATTGCAGTCTGTGACCCATCTGCTGGTGCCTCTGTGGTCACCCCTTTGGAATAAACAAGTCCAGGAATGCTAGATGAGACATTTAGCTCTACTTTGGATACAGTGGGTATTGAGAAATGAGCAAACATATCAGGGGAAGATGAATCTGAAACACCAAGCCAGCCAGATCCTTCCCCAGAGCTCTCAGGTAATGTTCTGCCTGGCATTTTTGTTGTTGATGTTACAAGAGATTCCTCTGTTTCACCACTGGGAGTTCCACTCATTATGACAGACACAGGAGTCGTGCCACCTTTAATCAGAAAATGTGAATCTTCCTCTTGATAAATAGCTTCAGAGGTGGGTGTTGTCTTATCTGTTTCATTTTCTCCTCTCCTATAATCAGTTTCCTTATCCTGAGGTTCTTCATTTGCAACAAAATCATGCGTGGTGTCTTCACTCTCTCTAGAGATGAAGCCCTTGGAGCTGTCTTCTGCTAAAGCTGAGGAACTGGGGAATGTGGAGGTGGGGAATGGGTCTCCAGTTTCTGGCAGCAGCTCAGTTACAGCACTTGTGACTTCTTCACTAACTTCAACATTTGCTGGTGTGCTTCCTCTTTCAAAGTCTTGTGTCATGTCAGTGAGAAGTTCAGGTCCCGTATGTTCAGGGTGAGAAGTTGGAGGGCTTGAGGTACTCTTGATTTCCTTGACAATAAATGGCACTAGAGAAGGAAAAGCAGCAAGGTCATCTCCTGACCCCTGTCCCGAAAACAGTGGATCACCAAAGAACTCGTTATTTGACAGATTTTCTTCTTTAGGTGTGAGCACTGTTCTGGGAATATCTTTCGTAGGGAAAATGTTTTGCACTAACCCTTCCTCTTGCTCTATAACTGTGACTGGAGAGCTTACATATTTTCTTTCAATTGGCTCAGTTACTCTGTCATCATTAAATGGCAAAAGTATTTCTTTAACAGGTTCAGTTTCTAATTCCTTTTCTTCCAGATAAAGACTGCGAGTTGGAACATTTAAAAATCCCAGCTGTTCATGGCTAGTCTGTGTACTTTTAAAGAATATGTCTGTTGTTGTTTCTTCAGACGGTTCCGTAGCTTTTGGTGAGATTTCACTTGGCCTCTCTTCCTCAGAATGTATCTCTTCCATCAAAGGAATCTTTGTAGAGAAAGTTCTCACTGTCATCTCCTCAGTTGTCATGTCCCCTGGAGTTCCCATGGATGTCACCTCGTGTTCAGAACTCGTGACCTGCTCAGCAGGATCTGCAGTGAAGGCATGATCCAGTGGTGACGTGCTGACAGCTTGTCTGTCATCCTTTTCCCATGTTTCTGGTCTCCCAGTAGGGCCAGCAGCTGTTTTTGCAAATGATCCAGTGGATGTGTCTGGTTCTCCAGATCCCTGGTCAGTAACTGAGAACTGACCTCCAAATATTTCTTCCATAGGTCCATTAGACATAATGCTGTCTAATGACAAGATGCTGTCATCTTTGAATTCTTCTCCAGAGCCATGCTCAATCAGGAAAATCTTGCCCAATGAGACAGTTGAAGAGCCAGCTTCTGCATCTTTGCTTTCTGTAGATTCAGCTACTGCTTTTACACTGCCAGTGCTGTGTGTCACCAAGTCCTCATGAGGGCTGTTGCTGACCACTGATCCTGGAGGTGATGTGGCCTCACCCATTTCTGAACCTCCAGTTTCAATTCCTGGCGCAATGTGAGATGTTATCTCTTTTACAGAACCAGATTTTATGTCAGAAGGAGCTGTGTAGGTTGGTTTTGTTTCCATGTTTGGTTCTCTTGGGTTTTTGGTACTAAACATATCCAGGGACATCTGACTTTCTATTCCAGACCCCTCTGTGAAGCTCTCTGACCCAGTACTCAAAACTGTTACTGCAGATGCATCTGTTGTTGCATGTTTTTCATATTCTGTTGTCACATCCTTTGGTGAGGGATAATCTGAGCTGTAAACTTCATACCTTTCTGTTTGCGTTTCAGTGACAGGCCTTAACGGAACCGAAGTCAAAGTAGCAGACTCAACGATAAAATCTATGTCTCCAGAACCTGGGTCAATAAATGGGGAGCCAATACTTACCACTTTGCTTGTGGGACCCCCTGAAAATATGTCTGCTGGCTCTTCTGCTGATCCTTCACTTACTAAAAGCTTCTTCTCCCTCAAGAGAGGAATGGTGGTGACTCTTTTGATTTCAGAACTTATGGTACCTGGTACTATTTTTCTGAGTGGCTCTTGACTTACAGTTCTGAATTCACTTGTAGTGCTCCCAAGTTCATTCAAATCCAAATTTTCCTCTGCAGCAGTAGCTGAATTTTGATGACCTGAATAAACAGTGGTGTATATTTCCTTTTCATCATCAATACTCTTTTCTGTTACAAGAGAACTGGCAAACACCTTTTCTGTAATAAGCTCAGACACAGAGTTGGTGGCAAGAGTTACTACAGGACTTTGATCAAAAGCAGAATAAGGAGTACTTATAGCTCTGGGCAAAGCAGAGGTGATTCCTGAATCAGTTACAGAAAATTCTGTCAGCCGTGCTGTGCTGGAGCCCAAAGAAACATCTTGCACTGAAAGTGTTTCTGTTACTGCTATTTCCTCTGTCACGGCTGAAGTTACAGTGATGCTATCTTCCACATCTCCAGAGCCTTCCAGAACCATAAAAGAGGCAGCACTCATCTCAGGCTTTGCTGTATGGCTTGTTTCCAGAATATTTTCAACAGGGGGATTTGCATTAAGTTTAATAGTTGTTTTATAATGGTCTCCAGGAGCAGGGGTTGCTTTTTCTGAAATGAGGTCAGTTACACCTTTGTCTACCATAGCAGGAATAAAAACTGCCTCCAGAGAAGCAGTTACAGCAGAACTTTCCACAGTAAATGCATCAGGAGAAGATGTTATACCAGAATCTTTTTCGTCATCTTGGTTTCTTGACCCTGTCATGACTTCTAAGACTGAAGTGGACAGCTCAGACTCAGTGGAGCCATCTCCAGAGGATTCACTAGAGATCAAAAGCACATTTTTGGTGTCTTTAGTAGAGCTCTCCTCAATTCCCTGCCACGTCATGGTCTCTCTACTGTTTTGCAGAGACTGCTCCTGTGAAGAAGTGGTGGCTATTGATT
The DNA here is from genome assembly GCA_013186435.1 of Turdus rufiventris. Classification (NCBI taxonomy): domain Eukaryota; kingdom Metazoa; phylum Chordata; class Aves; order Passeriformes; family Turdidae; genus Turdus; species Turdus rufiventris. The sequence continues at coordinate 268,462 of PYHW01009314.1, read as the reverse complement.
TATCTGTTGGAACAACTTCAGACTCCCCACTATAGACTGGTTCTAACATTGCAGCCCCTGAAGTTGGTTGTGTAACCTCGAATACCCCCATTGCCTCTCCAGCTTTGCTTGGTTGCATAGTACCAGAAGCTTCAGGTTCATTTATTATAAATGTGTTTGTCTCATTGATTTGAGAAAAGGTAACGTTTTTGGAATGTGCAACACTTTCGATTTGGTCACTCCTCGCTTCCTCAGCTTTTGTGCTCTTAGGTGCACTGGTAACTTGTTGCTTGCCATTGATGAACTGCAAAGCTGGGGGAGTTGTAACATCAGTAGAATTTTCACAGTCTTCATCTTCTTCAAACTCTGGATAGTTTGGAAAGAAAGGATCCAGTATTAAATATTCAGATGAATCCTGCACAGAGTCTGAAGTACAGGGCTCAGTCTGAGCTGACTCTGAATCAGTGTGGGTTTCATCTATGGCATGAGGAAGCATGTGGCGATTGAACAGATCCAAAAACTCATTCACCGGGTGATCTGCAAGAAAAAGAGAGCTTTTCATAATCCCTAAGTAACAGCAGACACACGAAGTACAAGCAATCCATCGAGGGAAAAAAAAACCAAACAAAACAAAACCAAAAAAATCTGAAATTCAACAATTCTGTGTTTTCTTCTGTTGACACAAAGTTAAACTCTGCCATGGTGTGTGACTTTCTAGTTGGAGCCTCTCTGTATATTGAGCACATTAATTATTCAGTACTGTTGATTGCCAAGTGCCTTTGATCTCAAACTCACGCCTGAGTTACATTCTCCTACATTTCCAGCAAAGATGAGGCATGGGCAGGATGAAAACCATTTTTCAGACCAGCCTGTTGCAACTGCTTCCAGGGATTTAGGCACTAACTAATCTCTACCCTTAACTGAACCTAGACAAAGCTAAGCAAGGCAAAGTCCAAAATAAAATAAGACATAAAAAAACTCCCTCTGCATCTCCATTCTCCTTTTAGTATAGAGTAATTCAAATTACTAGGAACACCCTAATATCTAGATCAATCACTCTTCACTAGACTTGGACTCTAGGTCAGTGAATAAATTTCTGCTTTACAAAGTTGTTGCTATTTGGAATTTTAAAGCAGTATGCAGCTAGCAAGAAAGAATATCACAGATTCAAAGGCCAACTCCTACTCAGAGGGTAACATGACTGAAGTCCAGTAGTCTTCTGTTTACCACTTACTCTCAATTATTTACACACCCCACAGGTTGCAAACCTCTCACAGTTTTTTCCTAGGTGGTCAGGCACATAAAGAGGAGGAAAGAAGACCTAAGAAGATTTTAGCTGCAGAAAGCCTCATTAATTCCTCCAAGATTTATGATCCCAAATTCCATAGACACTTTTTAAACTTGCCCTTTCAGCAAAAACATTACTTCAAACCTTCTGTTCCAGACAATGGAAGCTATCCTAACTAAAATGAAATTTTAAAAAATAAAGGAAAGGATACAACAGACTCAGAAAAAGCCCCATGTTTCAAGCTTGGCCAACTGACTTGAAATTGGAAACCTTGTGCTGAAATCCTATTCCAAGAGTGTTTCTTTCTTCTGGATCTATGTTTATAACCATTTTGGCCAGAGAGGATTACTTTCCTGCTGGTACAAACTGGAACGGCCAAAGGAGCTTTGCCCACATCTACCAGGAGAGGATCTGAACCGATTAACAGGACTCCTGCCCTAGAGCACTGTCAGCAACCATTGCTTCCTGAAAAATATCCGCAGTACGTGACACAGCTCAATTTTTAAATCAAATCTTCCTCACTAAAACTATCTACAAGTCATAAAACAATGAGAACATGAGGTAAAGCACTTCATCAATTTGAAGTAATTCCCCTACCTATGAAGATCATTTAACCTCTGTGACTACTGTGTCCTCAGAGACAGAGTCATCAGGTCATCATTCTGGAAAAGAATGTATTCAATCAAATTAAACTGACACAGAGCACTACGAAAGGTTTGTGGTTCTTTGGCCTGGGCTGGCCTGTGTGTGCAAATTGACTTCAATTTGGTTTTGAAAAGGTCACTGCAACTCCATGGAGAATTAATGTTCTAATATCTCAAGCTGTGTTTACAGCTAAACTCATGAAGTATTACTGGATCTCAGCTTTGCTAAAGCTCCAGCTGAAGAACACAGAGAATAAATCACCTCCATAGCATTGTTTATTTCAACTACAATGTCAAGTGTGGACTGCACTAAGCTCAGTGCTCCCAGTGTAACAAAAAAAAGGTTGTTTTTAACCTTGTGTCTGCTTGGCTGTTGTACACTGCCCAGAGAAGCCTGGTGTTTACCCAGGGCTATGACAGCTCTATTAGATGGCTACAGAACTGAGATTTCCTCTCTCTCCCTCACGTGTGCTTGTTGGGAGTTATTTTATGCAGTGCTTGTAAAGAATGAATGCTTTTCTCCAGTAAACTAGAAATATTTACAAAGGCTGCCCAATGCCACAGAAGAATAAATTTTCTGCCACCATTTACTTGAGCTCTCTTATATGTTCCTTTCAAATTTTGTGAAAAGCAGGAATTTGATAATCTCTCCAAGACTGGCAGTATGACTTTGAGGAGCATGCCTAATAATTATCCTTTCAGAATCCAAGAATTTCAGCAAAAGCCCACCCTGAACAAACCACATCCTCATAACAGCAGAAGTTTCAATTCAGGCAACATTTCACACCTTCCTTTCAAATCTGTGCATGCAAAAAACCCAGGGGAACTCAGTCAGTGAGAGAGGAATGGCAAGACAGAGCTGAAAGGGAGCTCTGAGAGTTTCTGATTTTTGGTAAATTCACTACAAAATAACTGCACCCACACACAGAAGCAGAGAACCACACACAGAAGTCGGAATGGCCAGGAGAGATTCCTTGTGCTGTGTGAACAGCTGAAGGAGGGATGTGCAGAAACAACCTGGTGCATAGACTGGTATGCCATAAAGATTAATTATTATTTCAACATGCAGCAATTAAACAAAGCACGCAGCTTTGCACAGAGGTTGTACATTAAAAAAAAATAAAATTATAAAGCCTGGATGGGACTGGATGGGCTGTAATTTGTAGGAGGGCACCATGACTAACAAGTTCTGGCTAACAGTGCAATATTTTTGCAGCAGTGCACACCTGGGAGTCCCTCAAATTAGTAGCTCACGCTAAGTCATTTATGGTAGGCAATAAATTTAGTGAACAACATCTGTTCCAAATTCAGCTAGAAGACAAATACAAATTCTTACACATGCAGAGATCTCTATCAGACCCTACTTTTACTTTGTTAGCTTTTTCAAGATCTCACATGCCACAACAATCTACATAAAAGAGCTTTAGCAAAAGGTATGATATCCTGATAATAAACTTTCAGGAGGCTCTTTCATTAAATAATAAGTATCTTTGGGGGCCTTTTTTTTAATGTTTTGGATTTTTCCAAAGAGAAAATAACGAGCTTTTCAGGAGATAGTAAAGAAGGTAATTTATTACTTTTTTTTTTTAATTAGAAATTATTTTCCTTCCTACAGGTTTGATTATTTAGCATTAGCATTCAGGTTGTTTAGGATTAAGCGCTATGAAAAATGCTCTTAAACTCCTGAGATGGTAAATAATCTACATAATGATGTGGATCATACATCCTTGTCAACTGGGTTTAAGACACTGGAATGAAAACCTACCATAAAATACGAATATAGAAGAACAAGTCTTTGTCTGTTGAACTGGTTTGTTAGACACTGAGGGCAGGAACACAGCACTTAAATTAGTTCTAAACTGCCCAGATGCCACTGACTTATGCTGCCCCTATTTATTTCACACCCATTCCTGCTGCAGGTAAACACATACACACCAAACTACTAAAAATGAGATGAAACCAGGATTTCAAAGGGAAGGATTTTGGCTATCAAATAGGCTTATCAACAGCTCATGGAACACAAGCCAAAAAGAGCCCTTTTTCAAAGAGGTGCTTTATTATTCTGGCTCCAGGAGAAGGAAAGTGAAAACAAGTAGCTGAAAAGGAGCAAAGCCAAGGGTTGTCAGCTCAGAGTGCCAACCCAAACAAGTCCTGGGAGAGATTTATCAGCAAAGTCTCTCTTGGAGGGAAGTGATGAGTTATGCTCTGAATGGAGATGGAAAGGACAGGTATATCCAGTCTGGAGTGTTTCTTAACCCATTTAATACATCTAGATGTTCTAAATGACCTGCAAGGAACAGGCATCTATCCCAGTAACAGCTCTTATGTGTAAGAAATGGAAATCCCTCTGGCTACAGGGTGATTTGAGCCTGCTGCTGCACACAGCCACAGAGCCACGCACCAAGGTGTCGTTAATTCTCATTACAGCCCTTCCAATCCATCACAACGGGTTCCAAACCCACGTCAATTTTTCAGTGGAACCAACAGTAAAGTTGCCTCCCTGTGACTGGTGCGCGAGATAATGTCTGCACACATCCAAAAATGTGTAACGTGCAGCAATGTTTCTTTTCTTGGGAAGACTTTAAATATTCTACAAAGAGCTTTTACAAGACCATCTTCGAGGGGGCAGGCAGTAAAAAGCATTTTCTCTCTCAAAATCCATCAGATAAGCATCTGAAGAAGAATTATTAGGGAATTAAATAGAAAACATATTATGATGTTTTCCAAACTTTTGAAACACAAAATATTTCATTCAGAAGACTTATGGTTTTGTGAAATCTCTTTCAAAATGAGGCTCTTAACTTCTAATCTGGCATCCTGCAGATAATGGAATTTCACACTCGTGCAATTTGTCCACTTATTTCTTCAGAGCCACATGCTGAGTTATTTGTGAGCAGTAGTACAGTTCAGTCTTTTGTGGAAGGACTAGAGGTCTGATAAAGCCATGAAATTCACATAAAATGTTCTGTGGACTTTAAATCAGGCCCTGCATTTTGACAAGAATACAGCTAAATAGGAAACTAAAAAAAAAAAGAGACTTTAGATAGAAGACTAAAACCATTTTGGACTCTTTGTTTTGAAAGTACTTCCTTGCATAATGTGACACACAAAATCCTTAATGTTCACCACCCAGAACCCCTAACCATGAGACAGGTTTGCATGAAAAATCAAAAGAGTTTGCATTAGTCAAATTATTTCCTGCACTTGATACTCAGATTTTTTTGGGGGTGGGATCAATGGGCTTTAAGGTCAACCCCAACCCAAACCTTTCCATTTTCTATGGTTCCATGAAGCCATTGATAAAACAAATGTATAGATGCCAATGGCTTTAACAAGCTGTTTCAAAACCCTTGCAGATTTTTGGGATGCTCATGGTGGGATCACAAAGGTTACCCAGCAGAGAGAGCCCATGGACAACTAAAATCCAGACCCTGCTTCACCTGGAAAACAACGAAGCAGAAGAGAGTGAAGATGGTTCAAACCCTCTGAAGCCTCACACCTAGGCTTAGGAGAGGGTCTAGGATCCTCTAAGGAAAGACTTAACCATCTTTATGTCATGCACTGAACCTCTGCCAGGATCCTGATCTGCAGGCTGGATTCGAGCAGCTTTACGACCATGGCTTGCTGAAACTCTTACAGAAGGAAAAAAAAATCCAAAACCTCAACCAATCCCACAGGAATGTGTTCGTTTCATTGAATATATTCTGTTTTAAAAGCCTAGTGAGGAAATAAAAAAGGGATTCCAAAAGCTGTCCCCAATACAGAAATTAAAAAAAAAAAAACCCAAAATTTTTCCATTAAGTAGGGTGTTCATTCCCCTGAAGATATTGCATTCAATTTGAAACAAAACTATTCAGTTTTACAGAAATAAATCAATCTGATAACATCTTTTGGGTTGTTTTGTTTCATATAAGAGGTTTGGGGTTTTTTAATGTATATTGTTCTTTTCATTAAATTAAAAAAAAAAAAAAGAAAGAAAAAAAGATTTTGAAATACAGATATTTCCTGCTGAATCAAAATTCCAAGTGTCAGCCTTTGGAACATGCAATTCCTCTAACTTGTGCCATCTTGTAGTATCATTATCCCACCTAAGCATGGTCAAAGTGCAACAGTGCTCCAGGCATACCCCTTCTCCTCCTCAGGAAAAAGTAGGAATGCTGCCAAGGAGCTGGTCTAAGGCATTAAAGAAACATGGCTAGTAATATACACACCTAAGTAATTTTATTTTTTTTTTAAGTCCAGAAATAATTAAAATTTTGATGCTTTTAATCCTTCTACCTCACATTAACATGACTGGTATACATGACGAGGTCTAGTAAAATCCAGCTCTTGATTACTGTTCACTCTAGATAAACAAAAGGTTTTATTTAGTTTACTTTAAAATGTTTCCCAGCTGGATGTATATATTTCTGAAATTTTGTTAACTTTGGCTCCCTTTACAAATCCTTAAGGATGTAGGGCAGGTTTCAATAATTTGAGGTTTGGATTGTTTTGGCCTTTTTTTACCTTCTCAATGTTATCAAAATTTATGTTTTGTTATCGCTCTGAGAGTCAAAAAAGATTATTACATTACATTACACATATAAATTTACCTTGCATAAAAGTCTCAACAACTCAATAAACTTCTGGAGGAAAGTAATTGTAAGGAGTGACTTTTGCACAGCTGGCTGGGTAAGAGTTGAAAGTAATTCAAGGTGGGTGGTCAGTCTTGCCTACTGAAATTCACCCATCCACTCTGTCTGCTTTACCATATTTGGGTGTTTTCATGCAAAATCCATGAGTATCAATTTCTGGCACGTTCCTGCCCTGCAGCTTTTTTACAGCCAAGCCAGGAGCCCAGGCTGGAGCTGCTGAGCAAAACCAGAGGCACCTGTGGAAAGGTGGATGTCACTCAGGCGGACATCTGTTCTGGGCTCACTCCCCCCTGCCAAAGCAGCAGACAGGATGATGCAGAAACCATGTCAGAAAGAAAGGAAATGTTTTAATAAAAGCATATCGTGGAGCCCTCTGGCAATCCCGGCGTTTCCTTTGTTCGTCTCCCCCCACCCGACTATAAATTTGCTAAAAAGCAGCAGACTGAGTGAAATGCCAAGTTGTTAAAAATGGCAGCTTTGCCGTGTCAAGGCTGAGCCCCATCACGGGCAGGATGCAGCTCCTTGGGCAATGCCTGGATATTTGTCATGCAGTCATTCCCACTTCCTTTCTGCTGCAACGTGTCACTAACAAAACACAACTCCAGCCCGTGGTGCCTCCTCCTGAGCCGTCCTGGCCGTGAGCATCCTTCCAATGACAACATTTCACTCACTGCCTACAAAGAGGACAATTCTGAAGCTCTGCAGGGCTAAACAACCCAAACCCAAACAACTGCCGAGCAGTAAATCAATTTTCTCCAGATGCAACCCAAAGCAAAGCAGGGAGTCAGACTGCATCTGACTTAGCTGGTGTGTGTGTGGAGGGAAGTCCAACTCTGCAGGAAAAGCTGCTTGGGAAAGAGCAACTGCTCATCCATTATTCCATGAGGTGGAAACACTGAGATATCAATGAATTTTGGGCTTTCCTGTCCCACTTCAACACCATCCCCTCGTTACATTTACATCCTGATAACTGGGAGAACCTCAAAGGCTTCTGCCATGGCACAGCTGGCACAAGAAAGAACCAGTTCTGGCCCTACCAATATGGGGAGAGAGTGTCCCCTCCAAGAGGAATCAAAAATTGATTTACACAACATAAATCAGGGGAACAGTCAGATTACTACACTTAGAAACTCAAAGTATATGTCCACCCTTTGACAGGCTGCTCAGGGCTGAAAAGAAGATTTCTTCCCCTCTTCCTTTTTCTAGTAATACTATCACCCCTTGGCTTTAGGAAAAAAGAACCTACAGTATACTTCTTAAAGTGGCAGTTTGGGGGAAAAAAACAGGTTGACATCAAATTATTTTAAGGGTAATAAAGGCTGGTTTACACACTAGGCATGTACTAAATTTTACTTTCTTGATTCATCTCATGAGAGGAATTTCATGTGGCAAAAATAAAGCCAGAAATTATTTTGCTGTTCAAGCTCTAAAACAGAGAGTAGTGTCTGAATATGTGAATGTATGTTTATGAGAGGAAAAAGGCAGGGAGAAAAAGAGGTAAACAGCAAGAAAAGGAGACAGAAATAGAGGAAAAGAGGAAGGAAGGGAGTGAGAGAAGGAAGGAAGGAAGGAAGGAAGGAAGGAAGGAAGGAAGGAAGGAAGGAAGGAAGGAAGGAAGGAAGGAAGGAAGGAAGGAAG
>PYHW01009314.1:240827-260229 GCA_013186435.1 Turdus rufiventris | reverse complement strand
GGAAGGAAGGAAGGAAGGAAGGAAGGAAGGAAGGAAGGAAGGAAGGAAGGAAGGAAGGAAGGAAGGAAGGAAGGAAGGAAGGTAGGTACAAAATGTCTTTTTTTCTAAGAACTGAAGCTAAGATGAGGTTACCTCACCTTCTCTACCCCAAAATGCTCTTTTTACTGCTATCTGGAGAAGTTTATTTCCCTTAAAATGATTTTCTGGCATTTATCTCCTTCTATTTCTCAAGCATTTTTTCAAGTACCTCATAAGCACTTTTAATTTAATGCCTGCACAAGTCCACTTTGGATGCAGCAAGCATCCAAAATCACATTCTTTAGTTGCAGTTCCTGCTCTTTTTGGGCATTATTTTGATCTATTAATCATTTGGCAACACAAAATCTTTTTCTCATAGCAATTTTTTTTTCTTTGAGTTTCATTTTTCTTCATTGAAATATGACTAAAATTTTGTTTGGAACAAATCAGTCTTGTCCTGGACATTTCTACATGTGCAAAATTAATTGAGTTGCTACAGAAGTGGCAGTGATAACTCAAGGTTCTGCAGTGCCTTCATAACTTCTCAAATGCAAATGAGCTTTAGAATACATAATTAGAGTGATTAAATACATAAATATTGACATATGTGGCAAAAGGATATTTTTGCATATAAATCTGAGTGTTGGGCTTTGAAAATATTACTCAGAAGGTACAGAGTGAATTCTGAAATTTCAACATTAATGAATTATTGTCACTATCATGCCTTACTTCTGAAAGAAATAAAGTGGGAAATTTTTTAAATTTATCTACGGGGGTTAATAAATGTTTTTTTTTTTTTTTTTGGTTATAAACANTTTTTTTTTTTTTTTTTTGGTTATAAACACCCAAAACAGTCTAGAGATAAACCAGAGGTTCTCAGTTAAATCAGCATAAGTGTAAGCTCCCCTCTGCTGCAGATGGAGTGACACAAGTGTTTCTCTACCAGACACAATTTCAAACAGTGCACACAGATCATGAGTGTTTGTTTAACCATAGAATCACATAATTTTTTCTTTCAATAACTCCTTTCATCTCAGTTTTGTTTTCTGTTTTGGTGTTGTTTTTTTCCCCTGGCAAAACTGGAACATTTGTTCTGGAAAAATATTAATTTGTTTTTAGAAACACTTGGGGGGTTTTGGAAAAGACACTTCTTTTGGACAGTACTTGAGAACAAATGTTTTTAACCAACTACAGCTTAAAACAGATGCCTTGCTATGGTAATCTTACTGCACCACTAAAAAATCAGCAGAGGGAGATATATTTTTGGCTATAAATTACTGCCACAAAGTCCATCCTGTGCTATCATGGTAATATTGCTGCAGAATCAGTTCACACCTGACAGGCTCTGTATGTGGTCAGAATAAACTAAAAAAAAAAAACTTATATATGGGTCAAATAGTCAAATAATTCAATAAAAGTGTGAAAAATACTTGTCTGAAGAACATTTTGGGTTAATCCTTGGTTCTGTCACTTGGACCAAGTGTCCACAGCATTTCCCAAGGACTCATAAATTTTGCTTCTAATGTTCAATATTTAACTAGACATGTGACTGGAAACTCACTGCCAGCCAGAGCAGTGAATATATAAGTAACCCCAGAATCATTGTACTCACCACTTTCAAAAAAAGAAAAGCAATGGTTTAGGAAAAAAATCCCACAATGAAATACAATCAAATATCTCAGTGCTACTCTATGTACATATAGGCACATTCTTTGCTGCTGTTTTAGCAAAAACAACAAAAAATTGCATCAAATATGTGGAAATTCTTTTTCTAATGCCAAAAAACCTCCCGCTGAAACTATGGGACTCCTGCCTGATGAGGTGCTACATGTAAAATCCAAGAGTATGGTTTAAAGTAAGAAATTAATGTTTCTTGTGCACTCCTTGAGCTAATGATGGGTATCAAAAAGTTAATGAAGTGTAGCAGAGGTAATACCTAGGCAGGCAGAGACTACTGGAAGACACTCCTGACCAGGAATAAAATTCCAATTGCTTTTCTCCTCCTGGAGAAGTAGAAAGTTTTCATACTGAATCCTCCTTATTTAAGAAAAGCAGTAATACAAGACTTGTCAGAAAAGTCCTGATGCACTCAGCAGCTTAGGAAAAAAAATATTCTATAAAGAAAGATTGATAATTTCAACAACATGTTCCCAAAGACAACACAAAATTTACAGCAGCCACTCTGCACACATCCTCACTTGTGGCAGGAAAGTATTCTGAAAGACACCAGTGGGTATTTTGTATGTTATTGATCAAATTTATCACTTTATCACTTAAAAAAACAAGATTATTTTAAAAGACTGGCTAGATTAGTAAGGATTAATCCACTCACTGAACTGAAAATGTGCAAAAAAGCTGCAAAACAAGACCACTGAAAATTCCATATTAAGAAAGTTACAATCTATACACATTCAGAAAACTTTGGTACAGAAAACCGCTTTCCTCAAAAAAATTAAGTCATATTGCATCACCATGTAAAAGACAGCTCATCTTTTCTGCATTAGGATTTCTTAAGACTTTCTCTACTTGTAAACAAAACCTCTAAAAGGATTCCTGTTCTTCACAACAGAACTAAGAAAAACTACATTGTACCTATGAATAAAATTCCTTCATTTCTCTCATGAATAAACAAAGAGCTATAAGAAAGCTGGAAATGTGTAATCCCTATGTCTGGATCTGAGGCGTCTCCTTGGATACAATGCAAAAACAGCAGGGAATGTGTAGGCATCCTCTGAACAGTATGTAATGTGAGGGCACTGTTCCTTGTATCTATGGAAGTCTAGAAAGGAATGTGGAAAAAGAAATTATTGTTCTATAATAAGTCTTTCTTCAGGAAGAGCCAGCAACAGTGGCCTAAAGACCATTTGTTAATTCAGTTTTAGCTTCTTGTGAAACTTTTTAAGTATCAAGTTTCAGCTCTGTTGGATATGGGGCTGGTGGGATTGGTTTGGTTTTGTTTTTTGTTTTTTTTTCCCTTTGTTTTGAGAAAAGGAGAAGTGCACAAAAAAGCTTGAGTTTATTAAAATTACTTGGTTATTAGTTTTGCTTTCACACAGGGCATCACTGGTGTTCTGTTTTAAATACAATTTATATGGGATGGTGTACAACCTATTTCAAAAAGCTCTCCACATCACCAAAAAAAATATATATTAAAAATATAATTGAAAAAAAAGTATTCTAATATAGAATAAACCCAACTAGTTTAGTTAAACAAAAAATCTACCAGTTTGGACTGAACTCAGATGTGTTCTGAAGAAAAATGATTATACAATGACCCAGAAGCTGCAAACTGTTGTGAAGATTGTGATACCTACAGTCCCCACATCCCCACAGCTCTGCTCTCAATCATCTCATTGGAATTACTGTGGTGTAATCACACTGGGGAAGATGATATCAGGATCTGGCCACGTTACTCAGCATTTAACACTTTGGTTACTCCAGGCACAGGAATAACATGGCTGTGGCCACCTCTACAAAAAATTTTATTAATAAATACAGAGAGTTTGGTCATTCAGGACGTGAAAATTACTTCAGTCAGGCTTGCTTCCATGGGAAATGAACTTTGGAACATACAAGTAATAAGGAGACAAGCCCAGATGTCCATTAAGGAAAAAAAAATAATAATAGAAAAAAAAAAAAGAAGAAAAAAAAAAGTAAAAGGAAGATTTTGCATTTAATAAGGTGGGAAACTGGCCCTGCCCATGTGAGGCCAGTTTAGTTGTTGCTTCAAGATCCCACCAGAAATTCAGGTCAGCCTAGCTGCAAGACAGCATCTTGCCTTACAGCAACCCTTGGTTTGAATTAGGTCTTATAAAAACCCCACATTTTCAGTAGCCTATATCCTTCATCTGGGGAAAAACAAATGGTGATTTCAGTGCACAAAAAAGCCCCTTCCCCTTCAGCAGAAGTCTCTAAACACAATAATTAGCAAAAAGGCACACCAAAAATTGCACCTAGCACGTGTGTATATATAAATATACACAAATAATGGTGTCAGTGGGCACAAATAAAACATCTTAAAGGTGAGCAGTGTGGGTACAGATGAAGAGAAATGCAAACCTGGGTGCTGCAGACTTTTAGGTTGCCTCTTGCAGTGCTGCTCTGGCCATCTGGGGCAGAGCCAGCATCTTCCCTCCCTGCACAGCTCCAGCACATTCCCACTCTCCCACGCACACAACCCCCCAGGAGTTACCAAAAACAGGGGCTGGAAAAGGGGACGTGGTCATTCTCTGTGGCTGAGCAGAGAAATAAAAGTATCAAGGGATAAGTGTCAGGAAGAAAAAAGACCTATTCAGGCTAAAGACAATGCTGGCAAGAATAAACACGGGTATAAACTGGCCAAGGAGCAATTCAGGCTAGATATTAGAATCAGGCTTAAAGAGAGCCATGACGATCTTTGACAGCCCTCCAGAAGGAGCTGTGAAGACAACAAGATTAAATGAATTTTAAGGCAAGGCCTAAGATGGACCTGAAAAGACTCTATTCTGCCTCCTTTGTTAAGGTTTATGACTATGACTCATTACCATTCTGCATTTCATTCAAATTTCACATGCCCTCTCACACTGCTAAGGCAGAAATATGCATGTCAGAGAATTACATGTTGAAACACAAAGGTTTGTAACCTCTTTCCATAAAATTCCACATCTACAAAGCACAAGTTCCTGCAATTTGGTTCTCTTCGGAGCTGGAGGGGACAAGAAACCAGACAGAGCTGGTGTGAGTCCCAGGGTCCAACAAGCACTTTGAAACATATTCACTAAATAAAGACTTTCAAATGTCTCCAAAAAACGCAGGTGTGCAAATTACTCCTGATTCAGACAGGAGTTATGTTTCCCCTCAACCACTGTTAAACAACACCCCCACAAGCATTTTTCAGCTCATAAAAGCTTTATGAGCTGAAAAGTTCCTTCAGGTTTGCTTTTTTTTTTTTTCCTTTCCCAGCTGCAAATCCATGACCTTCCAGCACCAGCACTCACTACTACAGAACATCAGAGCTGTGAGGACAAGGGCACAATGTGGCAAATTCTGCATCCTCCTAGCAAATACAAAATCCTCTATCCCATCTCATACCATGGGAGGCTGTGCACCTCACACTGCAAGGGTGTTTGGCTTCCTCGCTCTCCTAAATCCGAAGGAAAATGTCCTGATTCCACTCCAGTGGATGAAGGTCCCAGGCCCCTTCCATTCTGAAACATGTTCCTTTTTGTAGCATGGAAAGGGATGTTTCCTCATGTGCAAGGATATTTTCCTCATTAATTGAAACAGCTCCCCTAGATCTGCCCATGGGCTGTCAGAAAAACCAAGTCTTATTACCCAGAATTATTGGTGTACCTGCCTCACGTTAACCCACATGGGAGTGTGTGGATTGTTCACGCATTTTCTCAATGGAAACCGCTGTATTCCTACACAAATAAACAGCTTTATCTGTGTTCTTTTTTATCAGCCCTAGAACACGTCCTCCAGAATTTAAATTGAGCTTGACCTTCCACCAGGCGCCCAAATTACTTCTGTTTCCATGCCTTGTTCTGTTTGGGTTTTTTTAATCTAAAAGTAAACTTCCTTTGCGAAAGTTTTCATTGACTGCAAGCATGCATTTAAAAAGCTAGGAGTAAAGCTATTTACCTCTAGGATAAGAAAATAAGTCTTCTAGGAGAAACTTTTCCTGGTCTAATAAATGTAAAGTCTTAGAAGTGATAATACTTAGTAGCACCTTGCAGTTATATATTTTGGGCTCTTTCATATTAAGAGGGATGTGTCTATGAGACAGAATAATCTCCTTGCATCTTTATTTAACTGAATTTAACTCAACACCTTTCATAGGCAGCTTCAGCCTACAAGAATAATGAAGACAAATATCCTCCCAAATTCCATTTAGCTCCAAAACACATTCCAAATATCATCAGCACATTCCAGCCCAAGGTCTTCAAAGTTCCTCAGAGAAGATGGTGCCAGTTTGGTGAGGGTTTGAGAAGGAGGAGAGAGGCACAAGGAATCCTTCCTGCCTCTCCTTCCACCTGTGCTTGGCCACAGGTGAGCTCACCTGATGGAAACTGCTGAAAATCCCAAAATCTCAAGAATTTACACGTTTAGCGCAGCCCTTCTCTTCCACGCGGAATGTGAAACACTGCTCCTGCCTAGCAAAGCCTAATGGCACCTCCATGGAGCACTTAAATATTATTGTGCCCACGCTGTGGATGGCAAATGGAGCTGCAGGGAGCAATATTCAGCTGTGTAATTGCAGGGTTTTATTGTAATTGAGTGACAGGAAACAAAACATGGTGCTGAATTTCTGCTGAGCCCTGCCTCACTGTTGAACTCTTGCTTCTGGCAAAAACTGAGTAACAAGGAGGTGAAGAATGAGGGGGAAAGAATAATCTCATAAATAGTTCCAGCACTTTTGCAAACACAAATAGGAAAATATATCCGTTTATAGACAATGCCATCTATATATAACCTCTCATTATTATTCCTATTTGAAATTAGTTATTTCTTGAAGGGCTTTTGTGAGCAAGCTGTCCTTTCTTAGGGGGCACTCTTGGATTCTTGACTTGAAAATCAGTGAAGGCCTTTGTTTATAACCCTCACAGATAAACTTTATCTAAAAATGCTAAGCTGTATTGCCTTGAAAACATGCCAAAGGAGGAAAACCCTTTGTTTTATCAGAGATGTAATATGTAAACTGCATTTATAGTTTCCAATCAGCTGAGAATAAAAAGCCAGAGGTCCAATTTATGGAGTTCTTTATGATAGAGGATCAATTTTCAAATAAGGAGTGATAGAACAAGAACAGAATAGAATCCTACTGAAAGGCATATGTTGCTAATATTTGCCAAGTTCATTCCTTTTCATTACTCCCTATATGCATTTTCCTCAGCACAAAGAAAATTTATGGACTAAGGAACAATG
The DNA here is from genome assembly GCA_013186435.1 of Turdus rufiventris. Lineage (NCBI taxonomy): Eukaryota > Metazoa > Chordata > Aves > Passeriformes > Turdidae > Turdus > Turdus rufiventris. The sequence goes on along the minus strand of PYHW01009314.1, from coordinate 253,305 downwards.
AAGGGAAACTGGGCCTGACAGGATTTTTCACATGTTGTCTTGCATTTCTGTAGCAATAAAAGAAATCCGTCCAAACCCTCAGAGAGAATAAATCTTTGGCAGTTCTAACTGAATTTGGGGTAAGTAGGTAGAGGGTGCCTTTAGTCTGTGGGTAGCTAAGTGGAGAAATTCCAACTGCCAGGGCCTGAAAACAGAAGAAATTAAGAAAATTCCTTTTTAATCTTGCACTAGACACATAATGAGGCTCTCTGTGTTAAAAGAGAACACAGATAGTGTTCTATAATTTAAGACTATTTCAAGAAAATAAACTTTTTTCCTCTCCTCACAGACTAAGTAATTCTTAAAGGCAGATTTTTAAGGATTTATTATAACTTTAAGTCTGCTCATAAACATCCTGACAAATATGCACATCTATACCTGGGAAATGCATGCACAGCTTTGAAAATTTGTGAAGAAGAGGAAGACAAACCCTGAAGAAAGTTTGTCCCAAAGACCTGATCACCCAAGGCAGAGCAAGAGCAGCTATGAAGAGTGTACTGACCCACTGTCCTTTAGATAATCTACTTTCAACCAAATCCTGATTTAATGAACCACACAACCCATACTATTCTGGAGGGGAAAAAAAATTAAAAAAAAAACAAACTGCAGTATAACTCAAAAATCTAATAGGAAAAAAAAGTCACTATTGCCTAGTCCAGCTACTCATTATTAAGTCAAATTAAAAGTATTTCCATAGGTACAAAAAGACTTAATATGAGGGTTAAGCCTTGTCTTCAGAAATTACCCTTCTGTTTTGACTTACTGGACTTGTATCATTTAATGGAGACTCTGAAGGCACTGGTAACATATAAAGAAAAAATAATGATAATATACCACAGAAACAAAAGTTTCAGAGCTAACATTTTCTGAAATAGAAGGCTAAGCTACTATTGATATAACTTGTGCAGGTTTGCATCCTGTAAATATAAAATAGGGTAAAATAAATATAACGTGAAAAAAGATATCAAGCTAAGGCACGAAGTGTCCAACCAGGATATGGTGAAAAATAACACTACTGGTTGTTGATTTATGAATGGAACCCTACCAAGAACAAACCTGACAAAACCATCCAAAAGACTCCCATAAATTATGAATTCTGCTGGATGAGTTCTTCAAAGGCACGGAGGTTACGGCCAAGAACCAAAGAGAAAACAGTTTCTGACACAACCATTCAAAAGGCATGCATGTAGTTAAGGCATATAAGACCCCAAAAAAATATCCATTTTTTCTGTGTTCCTTCAAAAAAAATAAAATTATTATTATGCAACCATTGGACAATCAAACACAATAAAACATTGAACCTAACAGAAATTCTGTGCTTTGCACTGCTTGTCAGTTCCTTTACTCTTCATTTTAAAATATAATTTTTTACCGTGACATCTTAAATAATAGTCAGTTGACAGGCTTCTTAATGTAGAACTGCACACCCTTCAACATTTGCATTATGGAGACATATTCATCATCAAGCCCAACAGTTCATTGCTACTTTAGAAGTTTCTGTTCTGGATACCCATGGAATTGAAGCTACATACACATGTACAGAACCATCAGCTAAAAAATGTGGCAGAATTAAATATTGCATCAGTTTGCACCACATACTCTCTAAGGTGGATTTTTAAAATGCTATGATATGCTATTTAAAAATTTTGAAAAACCTTCATTCCTCCAAATCACAGGAGGCAGTAGAGTGCTTTAACCATTTTTTAGCTGACTACACTGTACATGGCACTGTTAATTGCTACAGACTAATGGAATGTTAAAATAATCTAGTGCTTCGTTTAGGACTAGTAATGCATGGAATGGAAGCTGTGAAATTAAAATGCTTGTTTCACAGACAGTTGGAGTTAAATCGGTGACTTGACAAGATTAAAAAAGAAAACTGGACTGTAGCCATCATGACCTTTAAAAAGAAATAAAACAGTTTGATATTCATTCTTACATAGAAATAATTCTTACCACACAGCATATGTAAAATACATTTCTGAGGGGCTTTCAATGGACAGAAAAATTGACCTACCAACATTCAGCAAGTTGCTGCCTAGACCAAAGTGGTACTTTGCATCCTTCAGCGATCCAAGAAACATCTCCAGCATATTCTAAAGCACACCTGTTTGTCATGACAAACTGTCCACTCTGACGGACTGAGGGTCTAAAAGGCAAAATCTTACCTGTGTCATTGCCTGTGATTTGAATAACATACAATCTTATGTCATTATCAGGGTGTGAAGTAGAAGGAGACACCTCCTGAGGTTGCAAAGCCTCTGTGGCCTCCTTCACTTGGGGTGGAGCAGTAGGTCGTGCCACTGCCGTGGCAGTCGAGGCTGTGAAATATTCCTTATCGATTTCTGGCTCCAGCATCTTTCCTGGCAGATCATCCTCAGCAGTGGCTTTGCTGGGAGAAACAGATTCATCAATTATGATGATGTCATGGCTCGTTACCTCCTCTTCTTCCTCGGGAATGATGCGTGGAGACTTTTGAGTGACAAAAGGCTTGGTTGCAGATGTAGGCTGAGTTTTGTCGACAGCACCAGTGGAAGAGGTTGTCATGCTGCTGAGCATCGTTGTCTTATCAGTTGCAGTAGCTGCAAACACAGCTGGCCTGGTTTCCTCAGGTTCTGTAGTCATTCCTGAACCTTCTGTAGCCTGGCTTGGAGAAGCTCCCAGAGTCAGGGCAGTAATGCTTTCCACAGTGGAACGTCCTGCTGGCATCGTATGGGAGGGTGGCACAGAATCCCAGCTCACTGCATCATCTTCCTCCCTGGTGGGGGCTCCTGGGCTGTGCTGTGTCTTTGCTTCTGTTCCAGCAGTGATGGGCACCACCTCAGTGACCTCCTCATCCTGCTCAGGAGCAGTTTCAGCTGTCAGAGTCACCGTGAGGGGCAACCAGGTGCTGGTTTGCTCAGGTTCCAGAACTCCTCCGTGGTCTGTGAAGGTCACTGCAGGCACAGGTACCTCTGTGGCTGGGTATGTCTCATCAAAAGTTGAACCTGTCTCATCCTGCGTCTCCTGAACTGCTGTCCGAGGCCATTCAGGTCCTGCTGACATCTCTGGCTCGTGTGTGTGGGCAGATGTCGCAGAAAGCGTGGCAGTTCTTGGTTCCAAGCCTTGGTCCAGCGTGGAGAGTTCTGGGAACACCTTGCTATGTTTTGCAGTTGTTTCTGTTGCTTCTGTATGAAAGATATCATCAAAAGGAGTCTGATCAGTAATTGGCATATCTCTAGTGACCTCACTCTCTACAGTAACTGGAACTAGGGAGGCATCATACTCCTTCTGTGGAACTGCAGTATCTACCTTTGTTACATCTGTAAATTTATTAGCTCCCTCTGTCCCTGATGTCTCATCTCCTTCATGCTCAGTTACCCCCACATCTGTGGGCACAGCACTTGGCAATACAGTTACACTTGAGCTAAAAAACCCTATGGTTGCACTACTTTCTTCCACTGGTATTTTGGATACTGTGGTCATTTCCAAATCCGAGGAGCTGCTCGTGTGGGAAACACTTGTAGTATCTCTACTCTGACCAAAATCAGCTGAAGCCAGTTCTTCATCCCTTGTGGTCTCTGCTGGCTCCCTGCTGGTCTCAGTTGCATCAGTAGCTGCTGAAATTGGAGCTTCTGGATGCACCACAATGTGCCCTGGAGATGATGAGGTAGGCTCCATCCCAGAGAAGCCATCCTCTGTAGCAAACTCAATCACCCTTCCAGCATGAGATGACTCTTCTGTCATATATCCCTCCTCTTTATCTGTTGGCAGCCACGTGCCAGAACCTGGAGGGGCCTGTGTGATCTCCTCCCTTGCAGAACATCCCTCCGATTCTGCTGTAGCACAAGGAGGAATGGCAGATGTGGAATGAGGCACCTTCACATCTGTTGTCATCATTTCTGGCTGTTTTGTTTTCTCCTGCTCCTCTAAGACAGCTGATGCTTCTGTCTGCTGAGATGAGGGGATAGCAGACATGGTGCCTTCTCCAAAGCTTGGCAGGGAATCTGTGCTTTCAGAGATGGCTTCAGATTCTGTTTGATCAGCAGCTGACACGGAAAAGGATACAGGTGTTCCAGATGTCATGGTGGGCTGCACATCCCCCAGGTCCTCTCTGCTCCCTTGAGCTGAGGCCTCGCTGTCAAACGCTGTTGCAGAGCTAAATTTAACCCATGATGTTGGCTCTTCCACTGCAGAAAACTGCCCAGTGGTTACTGTGTGCTTATCTAGGAGTGTCTCTGATGCAGCAGGCAATTCTGATCCTGAGGCAGGACCAGAAGCCATCCCAAAATCTGTGCCAGGCATGGCAGTGTGCACGCTCTCACTGCCCTCCCTCTCTGCAGACTCATCGGTGAGCAGAGCTTTAGGCATTACAACAGTTGTAAGCTTCTCATCAGATTTTGCCTCCACTGATTTTTCTGTGGGTGCATTTGTGAGGTAGGCACTGCGAGACACGTTCTGTTTTGTTAATGAATCTGAAGTCCCTGTTCTGGCAGCCTCTCTCCGAGAAGTCTGTAAGAAGCTATCTGTAGCTGTCCTCAGAGGACCCACTTCTATTTGTTCAGTCTGATTATCAGCATCATGCTCGTGCGCGTCTCCCACTCCAGCATCTTCCCAAAAACCAGTGGAACTCTTAGCTACAGCTGTGCTATCCTGAAAAATTACAGAGGTCAAGAAAGCGTCCTCAATGCTTTCAGACCTACCTGGTTCCTCGGGCAGCTCTGCTTCAGAGTAAGTGTGATCCAGTTCCAAGTCTGGGGAGGTGGCATCTGTTAGCCTGGGTGAGACATCGTACTCAGTCCTTCCCAGTGTGTCATAAGTGAATATTTCGCCGTCGGTGACAGTCTGAGGTAGAAGGGTGGTTAAGGGGATGTTCTCCATGAGCACCTCCATCTCCCTTTTCTCCTCAGCCACATCAGTAGTCATTTCTGTGTCTTCTTCAGACTCTGGGGTTGTTTCCTCCAAAGAGACTGTTTGGGTGGCAGGTACTTCAGTAAGTGGAGTCTCAGAGATGGGAGGTTCAAGAGGAGCTCCAGCAGGTGATGATCTCACGCTGTCAGTTCTCAGGGATGTCACAGGCTCAACAGTTGTAGGCTCTGTTGTGACTTTTTTAGCTTAAAACAAACAAACAAACAAAAAAAAAAAGGTACAGTCAGTACACAAGTTACTTTAATTCATTCGTTTGAATGTTCCCAACAAAAACTAAATGCCACGCTGAAAAATAAGTGCAAAGTTCAAAGCCTTTAGCATTAAACGACATGCAATAACACACTGTAAAGCTTCAGAATGTCTAGCCTAAAGTCGGATGAAGTGGAAAAAGTAGCAATATTCTTCATATTTGTGGTTTATATAATTACCCCTGGAAGTCCTTGTGTTACATGAGTGACCATCAGCCAGCCAGGTGCTGATCTGGGGACATAAAAGTTTATTTCACGATGTCACAAGTGAGTAGAGCTGTGGGTTTTCTTCAAAGCTTGATGCTGTGTTCAACTCACATGTATAAAGGGAGTGAAATAACGCTTTAGTTTATTTTCAGCACGTAATTACAAACTGCAAGAAGGAATCCTCACTGCAGTGAGAGCATGCTCAAGCAGCAGGATCAAGCATGCCACCAGAAAATACTGCTGCTGCCCTGCCTTTAAATTATGCTGGGAGAAATTTATTGTGGGGAAAGGTGAAAACGTTGAAACGCAAGATCACAAACTTAATACTACTAAAATGATGTTGATCTTTGGAAAACACTTCAAAGATGCACGTCTAAACTCCTCCACACACAGAAATGCTTCCATGGGAGTGCTGAGCATGCAAAGTGTTGAACCCTCTGGATGATGGGAAAGGTAAGGGAGTTGTGATCCTAGAAGAACAGGAGGCACAAAGAAAGGTCCTCCCAGTAAACCAGATTGTGATGTTTTAAACAACCCAGTGGCATTGCTGCTTGTCTACTCCTTCCATGCCATCTGGGGAGGAAGTGTGTGCCAACACTGCAAGGTGTGTCAGCAGATTTTAAAATCCCAGAAAAAGTGAGTGATCAGGAAGGAGTTTTTCCTCAGGAAAAAGCCCAGGTTGGAATCATCTTCCCTTCTGCCAGTTTTTCCAGGTCAGTGATCTTCAGAAGGGCAATGGGAGCAGATGGGTGGAAGATGTGAATGTCTTAAACCAATGCTGTTAACTGCTAAGGGACTGAGAGTCAAAAGCCTTATAAGGATACAAATAAAGAGCAAAATACAGATTTTAAATCACACTGAGCATATAAGGAATGCATCAAACAATCTATGCTTATGAAGACTCACTGTTTACCAGACAGACATGAGTACATCTAGAACTTCTTGCAAAATAAAATCTTGCTTGGCTTGAAATAGATCAAATAAGTCTCTTCCCCTCGCACACACAAATCAAAACAGTTGAATTATTTTACAGTTTGTACTCAAGCAGCATGTATGCACAAATCGGGTTTTTTCACACACCTGTGGCTAATTGGGTGTCCCTTTGATAGCTGCAGGTATGAATTCCCCACGTGCAAGCCAAGGTCACACAAATATTTGCTCAGTTTCACACACTCAGCTTTGGAAACGCCACCTTTGCAAGAGCCCCATCTGATTCACCACAAACCAGGAGGGGCTGGTCAGAGGATGAGTGCTCAAGATTTCTAGACCAAAGTGTAGAATTACAGAGTAGGAAAATGAGGTAAAAGGCTTGCTATTTCAGCTTTCCTGAATGAGAAGTGAAAGTTAAAAGGAAATTGCGAGGGCAAGAAAATATGACGTCGCTGCGTGGTGGTGCTCTTTGCCAGCAGAAAAAGAAAGGATCAGATTCTTCTCCCTTACCATATGTTAAAACTTTTTGTGGTTTTACAAAGACAATTTAGCTACACACACACACATATATATATATTATTAATTTAGGTTAAAACGTTTAGTTGAGCAAGAAGGAGTACAGTTCTTGAAACCCCACTAAGCAAAGCATAACCTGAACATGAGAGATTTTTGAGTTTGGGGTTCCATAGCCTAGAGTGGATGTTTGTTGCTTTTTTCAATCTGTGAGACAGTGCTCACACAATCAAGAATCAATGAATTCCTGCCATTTTTTCTTCCCCTCTCTGCTTGCATAGGTTTTGCTTCACAGCTTGGGAAATGAAGGATGCTGTCTCTACCAAAGAATTCACAAATTTTCCTCAACAGCTGGTTTTTTTTTTGGTTTTTGTTTTTTTTTTTTTTTTTTTTTTTTTTTTTTTGTTTTTTTTTTTTGGCGAAATGGGAAGGAGGCAGCAAAGTCTCAATCTCTCCCTTCTAATCACAGGATCAGTTTCCTCAGTGTGGATGGAATTGGCTTTGCAGCCAACACAAACACCCACTCAGGTCCCAGCTGCCATACTTTGAGTGACCATCAGGATCACCCTCTGAATGAAAATGAAAACTTTAATGCCCTCTAACAGAGCTAGACAAAAATGAGGGCAATGTGGACTAATTTTTAAAATCTGTAGGGAGGGCAAAAAAAAAAAAAAAGGTAACTTTATTTCATCGCTGCTGGGAAATTGTGTACACTTACTCACAATCACTTACGCAGCTTCCAAATTTCCAAGAAATGCTTGGAAGTCCCAGGAGTTCACATATTTATGCCCGGGATGCAGATATTTATTGTTCATGACTTATTATCTGCTAATGACTTGAAAGAATAGGTACACATTTATTAGGCCAACCTGAAAAAACACCAAGCACATTTGGTTTGCTTATATTAACAACTGAATCAATAAATATTAGCTTTTTAGAGTGTTATAAGTAGAGCCCATACTTTTTAAGAGTTTATCAATAAACAGCCAGATTTTTCTCCCATGGAAACTGACTGTGTGCAATTCAACTCTGGTTAAAATCAACTAGAGGGCCTCTAAATTCACTTTATCAAAACAATTATTTGCATGTTTTTTCACTCACATCATTCAGGATTGCAAATTTATTTGAGTGGATTAAAAAAAAAAAATTGACAGTGCTTCTTCAATGAAAAATCTATCCATGTCATAATTTTTTTTCCTGTGTGAAAAGAAAAGTAAAATAAACAAAGAGAAGGTTGCTTTTTTAATAGACACCACCAGTTTGAGCTGTCCTCCACTCCACCCAGATGTTTTGCATTACTGTACTCCTTGCATCATGCGTGCAATATGCTATCTCCTTTGTCCTCCTTCTGGTTCAAGACATGAGGCAGATTTTCCTAATAAAATTCATGAACATATTAGCAGCAAGAAAGCAAATTATCTCACCAACAGCTGCTCATATCAAAGACTATATATTTATTTTTTTTTAATCGATTCCTTCTACATTGAACAACATGCATGAAGTTGATTTTGGCAGGGCTGTATGACTTTGTAGAGATGCTATACTTTTTCACTTTCTATTTATTAATTTTATGCCTTTACTGTACAGCATTTTCTTCGTCTTCCACCATGACTTAAGCAAAGATTCAAACTTGTGGAGCAATATTGTAAACGTATTATTTTTTCAAGGAAATCAAACTGCACAACTTCAGACACGGTCTACCTTTGCAATTACCAGATAAGGATTTTAGTATGTTCTGTGCTTTAATTTGGAATTAGTATTAGTGCACTTTATGGAGGAGAAATGCTCATTTTTAAAATTATATATATTATAATTTATATACATGGTTTGCCAGCATTACCAGATCTGCCCATGAACCTAACTTCAATACCTTGAGCAATTTTTCTGCACTCAGAAACACTGTTTATCTGTTTATATTTAGGATATACCTAAGAGCCTGGAAGGACATAGACCCTATAGACAAGAGATTGCTTTGAGTCATTGCTAACAGCCAAAACAACGTAAAATTGTTTTAAGTTGGAAGAAAAGCTGGAAACAGTGAATTCTTTCTGTGAATTACGGCCAAAATAAATTATTACAAAGTATAAGTAATGCTGAGACACTCAAAATTAATGTTTGAAATGTTTGGGCCCAATTTCAGCACGATGCCATTGCAGAGAACCTCTTTGCTTAATTTTTACATATTTTTATATGTTAATTTGTTATGTTTCTTCTTGGTGTCTGTTCCTTCCCTGCTACCAACCCTGGCAGAGAGGACAGCCTTGAATGCTCCCCTGAGCCCAAAAGTTTTGCCAGCTGGAGTTCAAATTGCTGGCAGAACCTTCCAAACTGAACAAGTCTAAGATTAAGAACAGATTAAAAAATAAATAAAAGGGGGGGGGGAAAAAATGGGTGCTCTGAGATACAGACTGAACGAGAAACCTCTGATCATGGCACTGATCCAATACCTGCTCATTCACACCTTTCCAGAAGCAGTGGTGCGCAGGGGATGTGGGATTTTTTTCATAAATAATGAGACTTTTGGTAGCAGAATTCAAAATCTGACAGTGCAGCTGTAAGAATTTCTCTGTAACTCCAGGTCTATACTGCCACTCACCTCTACTCTGTTTTGAGTGGAAATCAGAAGCCAAATGTAATGAGAAAAATATGAAAATCTAAATGTAGAATCCATTCCTGCTTACAAAGCATGTGCCATATCAGAGGAAACCAATGGGATTCTTAAAAAAAATCCAGAAATTTGAAAGCTGTCTGTCTTATTTGCAAGAAAAACTGTATATGAAAAGTTTTGCATCCTCTTCACACCACTGCCCAAGGTCTTTTTTTTCCCAGCTAACAAAACAGCAGAGGCAGCAGCTCTTTTAGCTCTGTGAACACAAACATTCTTAAGTAAAACCACTTGCTATTTCATAACTTCTGAAGTCAGATGGTTGAAGGGGGAAAGATATGTTATCTCCTGGTTTCCCCACATGTAAGCGTAGCTCTGTGAACGAATTATTACCTGCCAACCTATCCACAAAAGAACAATAGCATTTCTCTTTCCACATTATTTATTATGAAACTGCTAGAGAGGACAAAAAAAAAAAATCAGCAGGCCTCTTTAGTCAGCCCTTCCTAATTAAATCTGTAACCCAGCACCAAATAAAAGCAATAATCTTTGCTTTGTGACCGCAAAAAACAATTGAAGAACAAAAAGGGCCAAGACTGTCATTTGGGTAAGAACTGGCAGCAGAATTCTTGGTGCTCTGCTCCCCCCACCTGGTGTGAAAGGACAGAATTCACCCCTGAGTGCCATGGGTGCACAGACCCCTCAACAGCAATGGAGCAACGGTGACAAAGAGCAAAATCAATTTATTTTCTGCACTTGAACACTTAAAGGGGTGGACTTTTCCCTTGTCCACATTGTTGCTCCTGATCCTATCCTTGCTACCTGACCTGAGGCAATGAAAGGAAAATATCTACAACTGTGTCTTCTCTTTCCTCTCTCCCTCTGGCCACAAGGTTTGTGCTTAGAGGTTGTTCTTAAAGCACCCAGTTTTGAATCACTCAGGTAGATTCAAGTTCACTTGCTCAGGCAAAAGAAGCATGTCCTCCCCAGCACTCCATGGTGCTCCAAACAGCTGCACCTCATACATCAGTTAGGTGGATAAATCTCTGTTCCTATTTTACACAGCATTTAAAAGGTTGAGGTGCACCCAGCTGCCACATCCTTCCTCTCCTTCTCAGGGTGAGATGCTGCTGAGATGTAGAGCTGTTTTGGAGTGGACTGAGATCTTGCAGATTTCAGCATGGTCTGACTGAGCTCTCAAACCCCAAAAACAATAGCAGAGTGAGCTGTTGGTGCGCTGAGCCCAGCAGAGAGAGGCAGGCATTTACTACAGCCACAGCTGGGCTAAGAAATTACTGGGGATCTCTGCAGCTGTGCAGGTCTTGATAAACGACATATCTGAGAGAACAACATAAATCTGCTTTCCTAGGAGAATAATAAAAGGCTGGGAAATGGTTGTCTGGGGGTAATCTCTTTGTACAGCTTCACCTTCACAGAGAGGCAGCCTGAGCAGAGCCAGCAGCCCTGCACACCCTGTGGTCAGTGCCCTGACCTTGAGATGCTCAACTGCCCAGTGCCCATTGTGATACTGGACTCCGAAATGCGGGAGCACACTGGGATTATTATGCCCCGTTACTGTGCTCCTTCTGAGAGAAATTTCTCTTTGGGTTTTGTTTTTTTTCCTTCAGATTGGCAATTCTGCTCCTCGCGCGTCGCCACGCCCTATGTCCTCATTATTCTGCGTCCGTTCCCAAACCGGTCAGAAATCCACAGATCCCCCGTAACACAGCCCCTGACATCAGGCTGGAAATAATTCCCTCATCCAGGAAATAGCTGGGACACGCAGCTACCGACGGTTGCTGTGGAGAAGGACAGAGCTGCCCAGCTATTCAAGGTTTTCCAAGCTCAGTCACATGCAGCAGAAGGGGAAGACAACGTTTCTCCTGCCAGCTCTTGAGCTGTGCCTGAGAGCCTTTATCCTTCCTGCTGCTGGGCAAGAGGAGCACTGTGGATGTTTGTGGATTATTTGAGCCTGCCCTCGTGGTGGCTCGTGCTGTAGGACTCTTCAAAACTCCGTGAAGCTCATAATTTCCTTTGTTTCTTCCACAAAATCGTGCTCTGATTTTGAGCTGTAGGTGGATGAAGCATCAAAGCAAGAGGCCCTGAGCCCCAAGCAGTGGCAGACTTGGATCCTCTCTCGATGGGGATGTGTTGAAACAATCAAAGCAGCGTGGACTCCATTCCTGAAGAAAACACATGGCAGCACCACCCCAGAACCGGAATGTTCCAATCTCCAGCTAAAACGAAATTGCTACGCCAAACCAAAGTGGTACAACAGAAGAGAAGCAATAAAGGTGCATGAAACAAATTCAAAATGAGAGAGGAAAATGGGAAAGGGAATGGACAAATCCAAAGAGGAACGGTCAACACGTGTTTTGAGTCAAGTAAAAAATGTTTTGCTGAAAGATTCGCCAAAACCAATACAGGTCTATGAAAGAATTCAGCTTTAATAAATCAATGTTTCTCAGCAAAAGTGGATTTATGTTTCAAAAAATTCAACCACCTCTGTATATGAAGCTAATCAAGTTCAGCTTTGTTGCAGGTACCTAAGGTAAAAACCTGAATGCATTTTGATTAGTGCATTTCTGGAGTGAAATTTGTTCTACAGCTGGGATAAAAATGCCCATCCACAGTCAGCTGAAGTCTGTGACAAGATTTCTGCAAAGTCCAATGAATCAGGCCAGGAGAGACAGGGAGGCTGATGAACATTAAATTAATTAAATTAAATTATATTAATCCCCTACAGCTCTCTGAAAGAACTAATTACTAATTATGTATCTATTAAAAAAGGATTTTCTTAATGACAAAATGTTTTTATCTCTTAAAAATTAGCATAAGTGTTCAGCAAGAGCTGTTCTATTTTTTTTTATTTATTTAAATATGTTAATATAAGTCCTATATGCTAACATTTGAAAAACTTTCCCTCTGATGATGGCCTCCAAGGAGCTGCAAGTACTTAATCATGTGTCTAACCTGAAACCTTTTCAGGCCCCATCAGATACAAGATTAGGTATCTCTCAGAGAAAAA
>PYHW01009314.1:207525-233792 GCA_013186435.1 Turdus rufiventris | reverse complement strand
TATGGGGGTTTTGCTGGGGTTTCTTGATCTCATTCACTTCTAGCATGTGGCTAAAACATCCTGACTCCTTCAAAATATCAAAAGAGACTCAAGCCTTCCACAGGAACTCCTTCTAAAAAGCAAGAAAAGGAATTCTGACGTTAATGATATTTATTTCATCCATGCAGGCTCTACAATTTACTCCTGTTTTTGAAAGCTGTTGTGCTTTCAAAATATTTAACAGGAGGACTAATCCTGCCACACTCTTAAAGTGTTTTTATTATGATAAAGCTGGAAGCCCCTCAATTTCCCAGCCAAAACACTGGAAACAAGGAAATTAAGAGAGAAAACTCATTTGTTCGACAAACAAATGACACAGCCACCAACACCAGGCAGGGCAAATTCAATTCTGTGTGTGTTGAACAGCCACGTGCATTGTTTTTATAGCTGGAGCACACCCTGAGTAACTCAGCAATTCTGTGCAGGCAAAGCCCAGGGCTTAGGCTAGCAGATGAGGAAAAACTGGTTCTGCAGTACCAGGGGTGGGGTGTAGGACGTGACAGTGTTTAGGCTGCAGACAGTAATGGGATGTGTGTTATTGCTGGCTCCTGCTCCAAACCAAGCTGCAGGCTGATGGAGCAGCCTCAGTGGTCACAGCACTCCAAGAATCCCCAGGATTTTCCTCCTGAACTTGTTTGTTTTGCTTGGTCAAAAGAGATATCTGATGGAAGTCAGGCTTTTTCCATCTCTTTCCAAAATATCAGGGTAGATGAAGTCAGATTTTTCTCTTGGGAACAAGAGCTGATTCACCAACAATCACTGAGGAAAATGTTTAAGTTCTACAAGAATCAGTTCTACAAATCTTACCAGCTGATTTCACAGCAAGTTTCATTGTTTTGATTCACTTTCTCTCCTCAGGAGTTGTCTCAGCAAGGTGGGCACATTGGTAGATGTGAATGTCATGAATGATACAAATTAAATCAAGGTGGGAAGAAGGGCAGGCTAGAACCAAAGCCAACACACAAACTGTGTTGACTGGGGTAATGGTGTCAGGTTGATGGCTGGACTTAATGATCTCAAAATTCTTTTTACCCAGCATCAATGATTCTATGATTCTGTGATTATTACTGGAATCTGGAATTTGGTGCTCACAGGCTTTACCTTGTGGTTGGGCGGTCAGGTTCTACAACCTTCACTGTCATCCAAAGCCAGACATTAGAAAATGCAGAGGGATATTAATTATATGAAAAGCTAATCATTCCCACGGGAGGAAATGCTTAAGCTCACAATTTAAAAAAAAGCCAAGACAAACACTCAAAAACTTCCCAGTGGATTTTCATTTTAGTTCCTCAGTGATAGTTACACTATTTCCCACTAAGAATTTGGGAGCTCCTTTTTTTTTTTCTTTTCTTTTTTTCTAATTTTCTTTTTTTTTAAGCACAGTGTGCCTGTGGTAAACTCCAGACCTGTTCATTAGTTTCTGAGAGCTGGAACTCACCAAGTTCACCAAGCAGAGATATCCTTTGGGAGCATTAGAGGTTCTGGATTCTGTGAGTAGAGCTGTAGACCGGGGTGCCCCACATCAGAGACAAAAGCTGGCTAAAAGTGACAAAATGCCATCTTTTTGATGTTATATAGAGCATTCTAAGGGCATTTTCTCACATGTGAGCTATGGTTACTGCTCTCACCTGGACACAGCCAGCAGGTCAAAGCCCAGGCAGTCACAAGACACTGCCATCACAACTTTCTCTTCCTCAAAAATGTGGAATTTGTTCAAGACTTCATTTCTAGGACATAGCCAAGCGTGCAAAGAAGCAGGAATACCATGAGCACTGTGAGGATTAAAACATTTACCCTTCAAGATCAAGGACTTCCACATCCCCTCCTCTCTTTCTCTGTTGTTCAGGACTGGTTCTCTGGCACACCAGGGTAATAAAGGGGTGTCCTTAAGTCACTAATTACCAAAACCACTCTGCAGGGCTGGAAAACCACAAATATCTAAGTAGCTTGATTCAACTTTAAAGCAGGAGGCTGGACAAGATGAAGAAGTCTTTTTTCTCTTGCACGTCAGAACAAGTCAGTTGATTCCTTTTGATGCACAGCAGCAATGATTTAACTAAACTTTCCTGAATGTCTTGAGTCTTTTTGTGCAGATCCATGAGGAAACCTCTTGAGAACTTAACCCTGCAGGATGTCACACAATCCAAGGCTGGGTAAGTGACCAGTATAATGGAAAGGCTCATAATTCTACCACGAGCCCTGAGCTCTGTGTCCCAGTTTTGAAACCTAATCTAATTGTTGCTCCAGAATCAGAACACACTCCAGAGAAGATCTTTAGCTGCCCAAAACACAGAAGAAACTTCTCACCTGAGGCCACATTTTAGACTATGACTGCTTTAATTATGACTATCATTCTCACAGAAATTTCCATGACAACAGCAAAACCGCATGAGAGTAGGTGGAAAGTATTCAAAGGACATCTGGTTTTGGTTTTTATCCTTCTTCCCCGCTCTCACTGTGGGGGGGGAGATGGTGCATGGAAGGAAGGCTGTGCAATCTCCCTCACAGGCACCCCAGAAATAACTCTGTACACGACAGAGGTTTGTCAGGCATACATGGGCTGTGGTGGTGGTTCTGTCTCCATCTCCAACACTGCTTGTCTGAAGAATTCAAGCTCTTACTCACCCACCCATCTCCATCCAAAGGGTTATACCACAGGAGACACCCCTTCAGCTGGTCAAGAGATCCTCACCCAAACCTTTGCAGCTCAATTGCTTTAAAATCTTTAGTCATAAATCACCTTCCTGCAGTTAAAAGAACCCTAAATGTATCTGTTACTGCCTGGTACACTGAAATAAGTGATGAAACGTGAGGAATGTAAAACAGTTTGTAATAAAACACCATGCCTAGTACCTTTTTGATGATGCTTTGACTCCAGGTTCTCATTTTTATCTCCAGGAGCTCAGAAATTTTCAATCCTTCCCACATTTATTCTTCTGACTGTAGCAGCAAAACTCATAGTATTTAAATTAGAATTGTGCAGTCTTTAATCTCTCTGGCTTTCCTCAGAACAAGGAAATGGTAAGAGTTACCCTAGATAACTGGTTTCAATTTAAGCTAATAGTTTGTGATCTAAGGAGAAATCCGTGTCTCTGGCTAACTTCCTGATTCCATACGGCCAAAAAGGAATGAAATCGAGATGGAGTTGCTCCTACAAATCCTCAGTGCAAATACCCAAATTAGTACTGCAAATTCAATGCACATTTGTTTTTAAAATGTATTGCAAGAATTCCCACCACCATTTATGGCCTTCAGGGACAACACACCAACAGCAGCCAACAGACCAATAAGTGTTCAATGACTTCCATGGTGACATCCTCGTTATAAACCCAAATTTTGATATCATTAGTCAGGCTTGTGCCATGAATAGTCATTCCACTGACACAGACCCTCCAAATAAGGTCCTCTCCGGTGCAAGCAAGTCTAATAGATTTGGCATTGAATCAGGGCAGGGTACACAGATAGGAGATTTAAAATCCACATGGAAAAAGTTGAATTTAAGCACAGCCTGAGTGCCTTGGATTCATTTTGCTATGAATTAAGTCATGAGCTAAAGGTCACACCTTGCAGGATCAACCTACACTGCTTCCATGCCCTACACCCATGAAGTCCTCCTGGAGGTCATAGAAATTGTTGCCACACTGCTGATCATTTTGAAACTTCCGAGAGAATGAGAAAATAATGAAATCTCTCTCACATACATACACACGTAAAAACCAACAAACCAACCAAACAACCAACCAAAAATATCCAAAACAAAACAACCCCCCCTCCAAAAAAAAAAACACCCAAAACCAACAACAAAAAAAAGGAAACCAAACCAACCAACCAACAAAAACGCAAAAAAACCCCCAAACTACCAATAACAACAAAAGGGAAAATTTGGGGAGTGTCCTTGGCTAACTATTATAATTATTTGGCATTAAACTTGTTCAATATAATAAATGCTGCAATATATTGAACCAAATCCCTACAATATTGTGCTCTGGCTTATATATTGGTTTAAATCTGGGTGTCTCATGTGCAAGCAGATCATGTCACCACAGTCCAGCTGATAGCCCACAACAGTGGGACAGAAGTGTAGATGCATCCAGAGAGGGAAACTAGGTCATAAATCTTGGTAAAATAAATTTTATAACTAAGAAGAACCAATTAAAGCCCATGAAAAATTGAGGACCTGAGCATTTTCAATCATGAGGACTGGACAGCCACTTTGAACTACACAACAGTTTGGTTCCAGGTTGCTCCCCATCAGCCTCAGTGAAAAATGCTTCAGTTTTGGCTTAAATTCTATTTTTCAAAGTTTAGTGATAACGTTAGACCCTGAGAAACTGTTGGCTCACATGCACTCAGAACAATCTTTTCTGCATTAGTTACTTTTCTCTGTTCTTGAAGAGGGAAAAGAACAAGGGGTTGTTCTTCACACAGGACTGATATAGATTATGTTTTTGACTAAACCTTCTTTTTGTAATCTAGGAAAGACAGAAACTGAATTTAAAAATTAATTTAGAAGAAATTCAGAACCCAATCCCATCAAGGACTGATGGAGGATCAAATGTCATTGATTGCAGATGTTCACATGTGCTGCTCACTGACAGATATAAACAGGACACAACTAAAATTAAGACAATGAAACGAACTAACAAAATTCTGTCACTTAATTTTCAAGCTCAAGTTACAAATTCTCAAGCACGTATGTTTTATGGAGGCTTTGCAACACCTCTGTTGCTTGTATTGCGTAAATCTCCAAGTTGTTTAGGACAGATCTTCAGCTACTAAAAATAAAACATTTACTGATTTCAGTAACTAAAATCCCTTTCAGTAACTAAAATCTCTAAATTCACTAGCAGGAGAAAAAACCTTCATGATCTAATCTATATCTTATCTAAGATAGACTACAAACAAATGCTGAGCACCTGCATTTTGCAACTACTTTTTAAAAATATATGTACACCTATAAAGGTAGGCTTGCTCAGAGCCGAGGCTGATTTATTGTTCTGCTGACTTTAAGACCACTAAATTAAATGTGTAACAGCCAAGAATCATCCCTGAAGATGTTTAGTTAAGAATTATCAGGGTTTTTTTAAGAAAGGAGTTGTGGAACTGGCATGGAATAAAAACCTGTCAAACAGAAGCAATGTGACACACTCAGGGCACTTTAGTAAGTTGAAAATGTATTTTAGATCTGGTTGCAAAGCATTTCTGCAATAATTTTACTAAACAAGACCCAGAAACTGCGGAGTTTTTTCCTTGTTTGTTTCTTTCTGAATCTGAGAAGGCCCATTATTAAGAAGATACTACTAAACATAGATGGCAATTCAATATCTGTCTATCTTTATGCCATGGACATATAAAAAGAATTAATTTGCATACTTTATGAACTATAATACAGTTAGCACTTATACTACATCTATCTTTGTGTATACTTATGCATAGCAGATACAGTTTCTCAAACATAAAATGCATTTTCTTTGAAAATATAACTTTCAAAAAATAGGATGCATCCACAGCAGCTTTTATGAGATCTACTGCACTAACTATAGGCAGCTTGAACCCTGACTGCCTCTTTGTGGACTCCACACTGGCCTTTAATTAGGACCTGCAAGACCACAAACTGTAGATTCCCTCTCTTTGGCAGCTCCCTTCAGATGCAGAGCAGCCAAAACTTATTTTAAATGGAATTTTCTCTTCTGCTCTTCCACATATTGGGCTCCCAAGTCACTTTTTAAGTCCTGCAGTGCACTCCCAGGCTTTGCAGACCCTGCATCTCACCTTCCATGCGCTCCACGTAGCAATAAACGTCATAAGTCTCGTTGGGGAAGCGGCGCCCGTACGTCCTGACTCCTTTCTTTCCCATCTTATCTCCAAAGCAGCCAACTCTGGGATGTCTAATTGGATACCTGGAAATGCAGAAAATTTGTCATTATGGTGCCTTGGGGTTTTAGCCTTTCATATTTTTCAAATCCTGAGCTGCTTTAGTGTATAACTCTAAACTCCATACAGTGTTAGTTACTGTCGTCACATTTTGGTCACACAAAAGATTTCCTCTGTGCCTATGGTCCAAGCACACCCCACACCTTCAAAAAATATAAATAAAAGTGAGTTGGGGGAGCAAACAGGGGGTAAATGACTTCATTACCTGAAGCTTAATATGAGGATTAACCCCTGATATGGAAATGGACCAAACTAATAATTGTGTGAAAAACTTGTGGCCATCTTGGGTGTAGCCTCTGGGAGGTTTCTGACAGCCCAAAGTGCACCTACTGAAAGTCTTTAATACATATCCACTTTTATTTTCTCAATCATGTCTAGCTTGTGTTCTAGGCAATCACTCCAAGGCATCAATTATGGCAAGACAGCCGCTCAAGCCAGGCAAGGCACACAAATTTTGGGGAAAAGAGTGAAGGAGTGTTTTGAAAGCCTCACCTGACCGTCTGGTCAGACACCCAGCCAGCATCACACTGCTCAAACCCATCCTCATAAGCTGCTTTCAGCTGCTCTGGGCTGGCCATGACAGCACCATTGTCCCGGCAGGTCTGGTGGGCCTGTGTGAAATTCAGGGTGTACCTGCTCGTGGCAGCTCGGTAGTGAAACACTACACCTGAAAAGGCAAAAAAAAAAAAAAAAACTACATTAGTGGCACATTTTTTGTTGTTCCTCCAGCCATCACCACTCTGAAACCCAAAAACCCCATTAGTGGCACATTTTTTGTTTTTTCTCCAGCCATCACCACTCTGTATCCTTACCTAGGTGTTGCCCCAATGCTGAAAACAGATGGGTAGAATGAGAAATAGTGCAAAAAGGTGAGACATTATGGCATAAATTATGTTCTCCCTCTAGTGGTTGCTACTAGTAATGGCAAAATACCCTCAAAAATGTGGTTTTTGAAGCAGATTTGTTAATCAGTGATGGTCCTGGTGTCTGTTTATACACATCAAAGATCACTACAAATACATAATTTATCTGTTATATGGATTTTGGTCAATTTTCCATAGCTGTATTTTCCTCCACACTCCACAAATGGTACAAAAAAAATCAAAGTGTGATTTTATTTGGGGTTTTCCTGGTTCTGAAAAGGATTTTGACCTTTGGAGAGAGAACTCTGGTGTGAAAATAGGTTTTTTTTTAAAGCAGGGCCTGTCTAGAAGCCACATTCTGTTTTCAACACACACAATTCCCACTGAATCTGACAACAGCTAGAACAAACCATAAAGGGCACTGAAGTGGCAGAAAACAGCCATCCCACCTTACAAAATCATTTCCCCCTATTACCACTGTCTTTTACAGTTTAGCATCAAAGGCATGTCCCTTGCAATACCTAACTAATTGAGCTCTAAAATCCTCAGAAGCATTTCAACACCATAAAACATCCACAGAATGGAAACAAAACAAAACAAAACAAGCCCCTAAACCATTAAATGTTCTTTTTTTTTCTGATGGTTTCACTGGAGTACTTCATGATGAGGAAACAAAATACTGTAATACAGTTTGGGGAAATGGTGATAGTGTAGCAATAATTAATTTTACAAGTCTTTGCTATTAGAGCATTGTTGAAAGATAAAGAAAATCTGCTAGTTCAGAAGCAAATAGAAATACAGGTCATTTGTCAAATTGTTGATGCAAGAATTTCCAACTTATTTAGAAATCTTTTCCCCATGCTAACAAATTCAGTAAAAATTTGCCAGTCATCAAAAATCTGCATATGGCCAATAAACAGAGAACACACATTTTTCTTCTTGTCATGATTCACTAAGAAATTAATACAGAAAATATTATCTGGAAACTACTCAGCCATCAGACATCATTTTTTTTATCAAAGCCACTTGCAGAGAACCAGGAAATAAAAGAAGAAAGGCTGGGAATCCCCATATTTCATCATTTAATAGGGAGTCACAGACCAGCTGCAGCCACTAACTGGAAGCTTGCAGACCACCAGCATCCCCATAAAATTCCTCTCAGAACTGACAAAACCCATCACAAACAGCTTCTTCCAAGCAACAGTGTAATTTCAGCCTCAAATGGAACCAAGTGTTGTTTGGCAACAGTGACAAGTGAAGAATACACCCCGGAAAATTACGGCTGGTGTTTGTATCGTTACATTAAACTTTCCAGGTGCCTGAAATTCAGTCATTAAGGGTGTTAAATTGTTAGGTTATTTCACTACATTATTTGGCTCATGCCCCACGACGCTGTTCCAAACAATTTCTGGGCGGATTTCAAGAACAAGTAGAGAACAGGAACAGCTTCCAAAGGGCATCTTCATCCTGTGCTGGGACCAAAAGAGCATTTCAATGTGGATGGGGGCCATGGCCTCACTGCCAAACCACCCCAGCACACAGACTTAGGAAACATGGGCATTTAAACCTTAAAATCACAAAACATATGACCTGGAGATTTATATTTTTTTAACATGTGGTATGCATTAAAGTATTTATTTTAATACATTCAGAATTTAGTAGCAGTGGTTGAAACTGTGAGCAGAGCACCTGCTGGTATAAACGAGGATTGCTATATTAGTAGCAGAGTGTTAAATAAAAAGAGGAGTTCAGGTGGCCTCCTTGGTGTTCTGGATCTAGAATTTTTAAATGGACAAGTTTTATCAAGCTCCCAACAGAGGCAGATAAAATATTGACCCTGTTCCATAATTATGAACCCATAATAATATTCACAAGCTGAGCATCTGCTTTCCTATGTGTTATTTTTGAACATACACAAACATTGCAAAACTTTTTTTTTTGTGATATTGCAGTTTCTGTAATCAAACATATTTGATGCTGAGTCAGAAATGCCCAAGTATATGAAGCAATTAGCTAATTCAGTTTGTTGTTTTAATCTTAATGACAATGTATTTTGTGTGATTTTGGATTGCCTCTTGTTTATAATATTTTTCCAAGATTGCCTAAGTGATAGTATACAACTTCAAACTGGGCACAAGAGTTTCTGATTCTCAGTAGAGCCACCCAAAGGGGTTTTTTTCCCTTAGAGAGGATGGCAACATATTTCTCTAAAGCTGGATTTTTTATTTTTAAGCTTCCTGCTGCTTGAACGTATGAGTGCATTTTCCACAATTCCATCCCTCATTCCTTCTTTTTTTTTTTTTTTTTTCCACGTTGGAAGCACCACTGCCCTTCCTACTGTGTGACACCTGAACAAGGCAGGACTAAAGAGTTAATATCCCAGCCAATTTAAAGTGGATTTCGCAGAGGCAAAGAAGAGCCTTTGGTCATTTGTAAATCCTGGAAAGGAACTCGGGGAATGCTTTGTTCTCCTCGCCCTGATCCACAAGGTAAACTTCACCTATTCTCAGAGCTGGAGGCTCCTCCATTTCCAGTGAGGAGCTAATGGACATGAAAGAGCCTCCGAGATGAATGGGAAGGAGGACTCACCATGCATAAGCCTGTGCAACAGCTGCAATAATTAGAAGACTCCTGGGGCTAAGAAGATTAAAGAGCAGGACTTTCATTGTTTCAGTTAGACAGAGAGAAGGGCAAAACCCATTGTCCCGCTCTTTGCACTTTAAAACATTTGAAAAGGATTTTTTTTTCTCCCCTTTGTCTATTTCCTCCCCGAAAGAAAAGGCAAGAAAGGAGTTGTCCTAGGAACAAATAAAGCAACTGGAAAACAGACTACAGCGGTATAATGTTGTCACTGAACATCTGGCAAACAATGTCAGTGTAATTACAGGAAGGAGCAGCAGCAAGAAAGAGCACTCATAGGAAAGCAATTGGCAGCATCCAAAATTTACTTCTGTCGGAGCAAGGGCGAATCTTTTCATCGTTTACCTCATGTCTTAGACCAGAAGATAAAAATGTCAAGTGTTTAACTTTTAACAAACAAGGGTAAGATCCTGGTTCTGTGGTTACACCCCTTTGGGTTGCAGCCTTATGGTGTATCATGCATCAAAACCCTGTGGAACTACAGGGGAAGATAGTTTATTAGCTCCTGGTATGGCTAACAAATTATAGCTCACTTTCACTAGCGAGCTCACGCTGCTGCCACATGCAGTGTTGGCAACATCAAGCCTGAATCTCAGAAGTTGCCTAACACAGCAAATACCTGAAGGGAAAAGATTGTGATGGCAGTGCTGCTAATTTTTATCTTCAGAGCTTGGACACTATGGTGCAGACCCTGACATAACCCCCAGCCCAGTGCCAGAGCTACTACACAGTTCAGATGACAGAACCTCCCTGGCTTTAATGCAGGAGGCAATTTACATTACAAATACACCCCCAAAATAAGGGTTATAGGGCTGAGAACTGTATGAAAGAAGGAATAGGGCAGCATTTCCAGTTGAGTAATTAGTTTGTGTGTCTTGTCTAGTCTTTGCACCCATCTTCTGACCCCCGTCTTGGGCTTTGGCAACCTGAGAAGAAGAATCTCGCCTTGCCAAGTGGCTCAGGGAGCTCACGGTGGGGAGGGAAAGTGCTTTTCTCCCCTGCTCTCCAGGGACAGACACGCCCGCTCCAGCTCACACTGTGCCCCCCCGAGCAGGATGTTTGTGCCCAGCACACAGCTGGAGGGACACAGGGACCCCTCTGAACAGCTCCAGGTGATGAGAAGGGATCAATGCTGAGCTTCACCTGTGGTAAAGCATCCCACCTGGCCACCCAGAAATTGTCATGCTCCCAAAATCTACAAGAGCAGCTTGGCCAGACCCTTTTCCTCCCTCTTTCTGGCAGCCCGTGCTAATTTACACGGAAATTCAACATCAAGAGGTGGTAAGGTTTCAAGGCAGGTAAATCCGAAAGATTAGGTAAAAGCACCTCTTCAAACGCCTACTTAGAGAGATAAAGAAGGGGATTTCTGCTGCGGAGAGAATAGATCAATTAGGTTGTCAGCACACAATCTCCCAGGGCTAACAGCATCACTGAGTGGCAGCGTTCCCACCTGGGAAACAACTTTCATTTATTATCATTATAATGCTTGCAGGAAAGACCAGTTTGCATAAAAATGAAAATGTGAATTACCATCTATGCTGCCTCCCTAATTCTTGTTTCTTTCCATTAACAAGATCAGTACTCTTAAGCCTAGAATTGTCTTCACAGGCTTTAAAAAGAAAACACCAAAAAAAAAAAAAAAAACTGGAGGAAAAATGAACTCTATCAGATTTGCAGCAGAATCAAATCAAACAAACTGAGAAAATTGGGCCCATGAAAAGAGTGGATTCCCAAAATATCAGTCAGGAAATAATGAAGTGCTCTCTTTTGGCAAAAAAATATTCACTGAGAAGCTATGACAAAAGAGTAAGTAAACTAGAAGGATCCCATTTGCCACTTTGATCCCTTTAAATCCAATTATCTCCAAGAAGGAGGACAAAAAATGAGGTCAAATGAGTGGTTTGTTCAGACTTCTTAATTCGGAATACACTGGGTCATACATGTTCTTCTTAATTGCCCAATATCATAGCACCACACAAAACAATTATTTCATTAAATATTCAGACATTTTCCAGAATGAAATGTACTGTGTCCTTTCATTTGTAGCTCAGATTTCTACAAGGTAGCTCAAATGTATTTTATAAAAGTGGACTTCATTACAACTAGAGAGAAGAAATAAATGTGGACACAAGAAGGTACAGCAGTAACTTTTTTATAAAATCCTTTCTGGAATTCAACTCACCCAAGGCAGCTTTGCCTGAAGGTTACAAGTTGAGTCTAAAAGAGTCATCCATAAATCTCCCTAATTGCTGACCAGGGATATTTGATGCAGAGAGCTTACCTCACCCAGGAATATCCAAAAGCTGAGAGGCCAAGGATTGAGGGCTTAGAAACACCAAGAAAGGTTAAAAGAAAAGCACAAAACACTGTAGAGAGATGAAATTACAGAATCTGACAAAGGAAGAGTTGCTCCTGAGACAAAGGGAGCATTTTGGAGGAAAGTAGAAAACATGTGGAAGGGAAAATGAGCATGACTTGTTCTACATATCCAGGATTGGACTTGGATGATCCTAGTGGGTCCCTTCCAACTCCAAATATTCTATGATTCTTCGTTCCCCTTCTTGTGAGAAGCTGAACATCCAACACTGCCATGCTGTTAGATCCATTTTGAACACAAAATATCCCTGTCTGGGAGGTCAGTGCAATTACAGCAGCAACCTGGGTGTCAGGAATGCATTCTCCATGATTAATAACAGGAAAGGGGGTATCCAGTGTGAGGAAAGTGCCCCTCCAGTGATCCTGCAGAGCTGCTGCCCCAAGGACAGCCCTGCAGGTGTGAGTAATGAGCAAGGCACACACCTGGATGCCCCAAACTTCCTGCATGGGCTAAAATTAAGAGTTTTCCTCCCACCTCTTACAGCCTCACTAAGTGCAGAACACAAAATAGTAACCCTGATATGAGGGGTGAAGTGTGGAGAGCACAGAACCACCCCAGCAAGAGCACAACTCCTCACACACCTAGAATTAAACAAGCCAATTCAGGGTTTTTTTTTCTTTAAGATTAGACTTTTAAACAGATATTCAGATCAAAATACTTGATCTCTGTTTGATGCATGCACAGCCAAGCACTGCATAGCAGATAAAGAATCCCATGTGAACTCTTGATGATGTCCTGAGACAGAGCCATGAAATGGTTTGGGATGGACGGGACCTTAGAGACCATCTATTTCCAAATATAAACAGCTACTGATACCCAAGTAGCTGGAATCATAAATTCCCATAACCAAGGCAAAGGAAAGCCACAGAATGACATCAATATCCAAGATCCTATCATTGTTTTGAAAATTTTACCAGTCAAAAAAGGAATGTGCCTTCCTTGTGAATGATAACTAAGATTATCAGCTGTGGTTAATGGCCTAACCAGGAGTCCACCCATGGATGATGAAAATCTACAGACATTCAAAAACTAAATGGCAAAAACTAAACCTTTATGTGTTCAGGATGTAATAACAGACGTTTTTGTGTGGGTAATTCCGTGGGTCACAGGTCTCTGACAGCAAAATGGGTCATAAAAATAGGGTAAATGTTTAGGTTTGCCCTTTGATATCAGCTGCTTTCATTGGAATAGGACTCTGAGACAGTCAGATCTTTTGTCTGAATAGTTTGTTGCTAATAACACATGAATCCGACTTCAGAAGTTCATTTGGCATCTAAAAAAACAAATTAACTGGATGTTTGCATACAAGTTATCAAATTTGTCTGTTGTGATAGCTAAACAGAAAAAATAATAGGTTCACAGTTACAACTTTTGTACAGTCTTGGGCTTGAGACCCAGCCAAAAGAAAAAATTAGACATTAGGAGTTCTACTTTCAGTGGTTAATACCCACTATTCAGTTTAACCTGGGAAAATCTATGCTACTGAGAAAATTGTTCTTCCTCAGAAATCCCACTTTTCATTCACAATACTTTCCATCACTGGTAAAATACAATTATTTGATGCACAGTGTGTTCAATAGCAGTTTTGTATTCCCAGCATACCTAAAGGAGAGAAATGGCAATTACAGTAATTTTATTCAAGTTAGCTCTTCCAGCTGTCTATTATCTACAGCAGGCCCGCTGTCTAATCTTATCTTCCTGGCTTCATTGATGCTGCATTATGCTTTTTATTTGAAAGTTTAAAATTAGGGAGTGTGCATAAAACAAATGGAGACCCTGAAAATACCTAGAATATAAATCCTGAATTGGTTTTTAAAAAATTGGCATAAAAAAAAATCCCCAAACATAAATTCTTCATAACAGCAAAAGAGGAATTACACCAGCTTTGCCAAAAAGTTTTGGCCTACTTAAATTGAGAATAAAATGAGCAGAACAAAGAAACGCTGTTGGTAATTTTACCAGAGGTTCAGCAGCCCCAGCTCCACCCAGGAGAGCTGACCAAAGCACAGTGCTGAACCAGGCTATCCCTCAGCTCTGGAATTACTTCAGTTAACAGGGAAATATCTCCCTGCACCCAGTCAGGACAGGCAGTGCAGAGTGCAGAAAGGAGTAGTACAGGGGATCACATCTCTGCAAAAGGTGTCACTTTGGGGTGCAGGTTCAAAAAAGAAGCAATGGAGATAATTTGTATTCGGGAGTAATGTTTTTGTGGTTTATAAATAAAAGATGAAATCATAAGAAATCATAAAGAATAGAGCAGAAGATCTGAGTAGCAATATTCACATGAAGTTCTTATGAGTTCATAAATGCCATTTTTTACATAATGGAGAAAACTGAGAATGGACGGCCCAAATGACGACCTTGCAAACCAATTTTCCATCTCCATAAGCAAAACTTAGCTTTTTTCCTCTCTTGAAATTCTGACACATGGAAAAGAACAGTTGCAGAAAGAAAATGGAGTGTGCAAAGTTTTTCACTGAGGTAAAATCATAAATCTAATCAGTTCAACACTTCACAGTGTTTTTGCAGGAGCAGCAACTACAAAAAGCTAGAGTATCACCATAAATCATCTGATATTTTATTGTCATAAACATCTGCTGCTCCTGGATATAGATATGTAGTCAAGGGAACACTTGAAAAGGGGTAAAGGAATGCCAGGTTCGCTCATTATGAAAAGTAAAAAAGTAACATTCAAACCAGGATTTCTTTTGCTTTTGTCATTAGGACCTAGCAGTTTCTGAAGTTATGCAGACATTAATGATTTATTGGATTTCCAAATTAAGGCCACACCTTCAAATCCTTTAATCGAATCCATGCCAACAGACTGTTCACATTAGGCTAGGCAGATTGGAAGAACAATACAGTATTAAGCTCACCAAAAAAGCCTTAGCCAAAACCACGACTTCCAGCAGCAGATATTAATGTTTGTTTTGAGATTCATTCACCTGAGTAAATACTGAGCTTCCAAAACACACCGAGCTGCAAAGGGGTGTGCAAGGCAGGGCACAAAGCCTATGAGGAGATCCATCCACACAGCTCAGTGTTGTTCTAAGCACAGGCAGAAACCTGAGCTCAGAACTTGCCTGTGCATGGCACAGAGCCTGGGTTAATGCCCTGCCTTTCAGCCCAGCCTGTGAGCTCAGGCTCAGTGCCAGCCCAACAGGGCTCTGGAGCAGTCTCTGTGCCATGCTCCATGAGCAGGCTCTGGAGGAGAAACACCCACACATCACGTGCTCCTTTGGACACTCACTTTTGTTTTGCTTAAACCCATGGAGCACTTGAGGCTGGGGCAGAGGGGCTGGGACAGGCCCTGGGGGTGCTGTGACAGCAGCTGGACACGAGCCCAGGGGTGCCCAGGTGGCCAAGAGGCCGATGGTGTAGTGACTCTTCCTGTGCTGGCCCTGCTGAGGGACCAGCTCAGATCCCTGGGGCAGCTCTGGGCTCCTCAGGACAGGAATTGAGGGGCTGGAGCATGTCTAGAAAAAGGAACAGAAGTGGAGAAGGGTCTGGAGCCCCAGGAGGGGCTGAGGGAGCCGGGAAAGGGGCTCAGCCTGGAGAAAAGGAGGCTCAGAGGGGAATTTCTGGCTCTGCACAACTCCCTGACAGGAGGGGATAGCCAGGGGGATTTGGGATCTGCTCCAGGAACAGTGACAGGAGGAGAGGGAACAGCTCAGGCTGGGCATCAGAAAGGTGAAAGGGTTGTCAGACATTGGAATACACTTCCCAGGGAAGCGGGGGTGTCACCTTGCCTAGGAGAACTCCCAAAATGCTTGAACGTGGCATTTGGAAGCCTGGATTAATCATGAACATGGCAGTGCTGGGTTAATGCTTGGACTTGATAATCTTAGATCTCTTCTCCAACATCAACAGTTCTGAAACTCCTGTCTCTTCTGTCTTTCAACACATAGACTTCTCCCCCTCCAATTTTTGGAGGCTATTTCCTAATAGACATGGCAAGCAAACTGTTATCACTGCCTGCCCCACATTTAGCAAACACCTCCCTACCTCTTTTATTGCAGCTTCTCCCAGATGACTCTTCCTTCCACCCACCCAAAATTTATTACTGGGCAAAAATAAGCACTTCCTTCATGCTTGATGTTCCTTTCCCAGAAAGTGGCTCCCACTTTTGGTGGCACAGTTTGGGACATCAAACAGGCCAACCACAGCTTCAGTGGCCTCCTTCCATCCTAAGCTTTGACAAGTTGCTTCCTTTCACCTTACTCAAAGTGTGAATCTCTAAGACACCCTAAATTCCTCTCCAGTTTTGTGCTGATCACGAAGCTCTTTTTAGCTGCTTTAGCTGGAATCACTACAAACAGACAATCCTTACCCTCCACAGCCAGGGAGATGATGGCCTGTGTGTCCTCCACGCCGTACATGACGTCGCAGCGATAGACGCCGGCATCGCTGGCGCGCAGCTTGGAGAAGGTCAGCGAGGCGTCCCCGGTCTCCTCGGAGTTGCTCGGCACAGACACCCTGTCCTTGTAGCTCTGCCCTATCTTGATGTTGCCGTTTTGGGCCACCAGGACCGTGGTTTCCTTGGCGTCCTTCCCGCTTTTGTCCAGCTCCACCTTGGACCATTTGATCCGGAGGTACTCGGCGGCGTAGCTGGAGGATATGGTGGGTGTGGTTGAAAAGAAGCACGGCAGGACTGAAGTTCCAGAGAGAGACCCCTTGACCACGGGTTTTTTTTCTGCTTTAACTAGAAAAAGGGGAGAGAGCAAGGAGAGAGAAAGGAGAAATCATATTAGTGCAACAGTAAAATCAGAAACAGATATATTTAATTGTTAATTAATTATTCACTAATGCAAAGCCTGAAATCCATGAATCTTAGCTGATTTGTAACAGGACTGGGGAGTATAAGCTGAAAAAAGTTTGCACCAATCTTGGTACACCTCAGGCTGATGAGGAAGCACATTTTTCTTTGGGAAAATTTCATTCTGACTTATTCTCTCCATTTGTTGTGGCCACCAAGTAATTAACCTTTGGAAACGGGTCTGAAATTTCAGGTGACAGATGAACTGTAAGAGCTCTTTTCTCAATTCACAGGAGGAAGACTGAGTGAAAAATGATGAGTTACCTCACTGGCCCAAACCCCTGGATGCAGCTCACACCTTGCCTCGCCTCCCAGCAGCTGTTCCTGTCCTCAGAAGCAAACACAGCCCATGGCTTTGCACCCCTGACCCCGCTGCTCTCTCAGGGGTTAACTCTCTTTATTGCACACGTGCTGAAACAAAAGCCTTTCCAGTCAGTCTCCCAAACAGTCACTCTTTCAAAGTTGTTTCCTTGTAGCCTCAGGGCCTTTAACACATCACAGCTATGAAGTATTTCAGGATGTTAAAGCAAAGGAGGAAGTAAAGCACACAGAAAGTCCCTACTTGGCTCCGACTTGACATGATCAGGACTTTTATCATTTTTCATGTCATCTCCAGCTGCAAACATTTCACTGTGAAATGCTTCCATCTGACAATATCCTGAGGGGGAGGTTGACTACTGTTCATCCAAGCTGCATGCTGCAGCTGAAGAGAGGGTTTCTGATGGATTTACCTTTTTTATGCGATGCTATTTCATCACACACAATGGCTTAACGAAGATTTAAAGCTGATGCACAGCAGTAACTATTTTACTTCTTTCACAGTCCTTCGCTCTAGCATCTTTGAAAGGCCATCATTATTTTGAAGCCAGCTAGGATTCATGAAGTTTAGAAACATAATAACTTAATAAAAGCCATCAATGGAGTAATACATGACATAGGAGACACCAGCACATAAAAATTATCTGTTTATCTATGATGGAAAATATAACCTCTCCTTAAAAAGTAGGAGATTGGAGGGTGGAATGGAAGGGTGGGCAGAGGGAGAGAATTAAATGAGCAAAAAGAGAGAAAAAAAAAAAAAAGAGAGAGAGAAAAAAAAGAGAAAAACAAAAGAAGAAAGAAAGCAGGAAAAAAATGGAGGGAAAAGGAAAATAGAAGAAAAAAGTAAAGTTGTTCATTAACCTGATTATTTTTAACAGAAACTGATGATTTTCCACATGATAAAATCTTAATGGTATTATCTGAACAGGTTCAATACAAGAGTCATCAGTTCAGCACCCAAGCATTTCAATAATAAAGTACTAGCCAGAAAAAGAGAAAAATGGACTGACAGGGAAGACACAGAATTCCGAATGGAAGCTCCATCCATGCCTACCGAATAGAATTCCTTGGGCACACAATTCAGATAGAGTCAAGATGATTGTATCAAAACTGATGAAACCAGAGATCTTTTATATCACCTTTATTTTGCTAAACTTCACAGAGTTACAGTGGTTAGAGATAAAGAAACAGAATGAATTCGCAGTTCTATCAGTTGTGATGGAATTACTGCCAAACTGCACAGGTGGGAGATTAAAATCAGTCTTAAAATATTTAGAATTTATTATGATCTCTTGTCATCTAAACACCTTACAGGAACTTTCTTCTTAAATGAAGAATGACTGAATTATAATTATACTGACTGAGAGACCTTTAATAAAATTTTTAAGAACATTGTTTCTGATTATGAGTGATCTGGAATATCAGCCCCGAACCCTGAGGAAATTTCCTCCCTTTAAAATTCATGTCTTCACATCAGCCAGCTGGAAGCCTTGGCAAACAACATGTATCATCCTGATATGCAAACTAGACCCAGGCTAAACTGTGCTACTTCCCAGAACAGGAGATTCTGTGCAGCTGCAGTTCTGTCCAACTTTAGAAGGCATTATCTCACACTTTATAAAACACTATTTGTTGTGGTGAGGGGTAGGAAGAAGGAGGAGAAGAGAAGAAGGAGGAGAAGGAGGAAGAGTAGAAGCTTTTCCCTACAGAAGAAGAAAATATTTGGCTGATATAATATGTGAAATGCAAGATTAAGTGATGTTGCTGGACAATTCCAAAAAGCTTAATTCATTGCAGCACTCCAAATTAGTTAGCCTAGTAGAATTTACTGACCAATGCAAAAGCCCTCAATATCTTATATTAATCCATATGACCTTTTTTTCCCTTTAGCATTTTTGCTTGTATTCCATGCCAGGCTCTACCAATGGGATGCAATGGACGTCTTCCCTTTGAGGTGGAAAGAAAGAAAGAACAAGAACTCTTGCTTGAGAGCAAAGTTTCTTTCTCCAAAATGTGCACACTTGTTCTGAGGTAAATGTCACAAAACTCTTCAAGTAGGAGTCTAGATAATTTTTAAAAAGGACACAATTCTGCTCTTTTGTATCCCATTAACCACAATGACCAGGCCAATAAGTCTGCAGTGGACAAGGAGTCTGAAGAAAAGAGTGTTCTGCATGGCTTGACACTGCTTAGAGGAGTGAATCTGCCATATAATTGAGTTTAACTGAACAGGATGTTGCTACTGACTATGCAGACAAATCCCACATGCTTAAAGAATAAAATATTCTATTTATTTTTAGCTGAATTTATGAGGGAAAAAAAAAAAAGGAAAATGCTGCATCTCATTTTTCAGCTCATCAGCAACCTGCTGGGACATATGGTATATTGCCCTGTCTAGCAGCAGAAATGGAAAGGATCAGTGAAACTGTGTGTTTTGTCAATCCACTGAGCCTAAGAGAAGCCTTTTCATTAACCACAAGCCTTTTAGTGAAGATAATAACGAATTAAAATGAGTGAAACCTGTAGGAAACATTGACAGGTAATGGACTGAGACCCAACAAAAACCTTTCCAAAAACCACGTAGTTTGTGGTGTGAACAAGCAGAATAAGAGAAGGATGTGCATAGTGAAGAAGAACTACTTTTATAGTCTGCAAGACACAAGGAGCCAGGCAAATAAATCTCACCTGAAGAACTCAACCAAATGCACAAATGGCCACCCAAAACACGTAGGAATATAACCACAATGTCCAGCTTGTAAACCAGAATAGTGATAAACTGGGAACTGGTGTTTCACAAAACATTTAAAGACTTCAATTTCACACCCAAACTAAGGATTTAAAAAGAAAAGTTGGGGTGTCTGTTTTTCAGAATGCTGAGATATATTTATTTTTAGAGTATTTTTAAACAAAAGAC
Source organism: Turdus rufiventris (assembly GCA_013186435.1). Classification (NCBI taxonomy): domain Eukaryota; kingdom Metazoa; phylum Chordata; class Aves; order Passeriformes; family Turdidae; genus Turdus; species Turdus rufiventris. The sequence continues at coordinate 213,888 of PYHW01009314.1, read as the reverse complement.
ATATTTCTAAAGATTGTGTGTAGTCTTCTAACACTCATCCTCAAAAATATTATTGCACCAACTGACTTTTCTACAAAAGACAAGGACACGAGCTGATCCCACAGATTCTTTGGGATCATGAATTGGATCAATTAATGAAAAAGGAAAATTTTTTCATCCTTGGCCTCCTCACCATAGCCATAGTTTGAAAATGGCTAAGATTCTACAGGGCTAAAGAATGGCCCCTAACTTAAAAAGCAAACCCTACGAAGTTCACAGTGTGTTCTAGGAACATCAAGGTCTTTCTGAATTTCTTCAAAAAAATTTTGGCAAATAAGGATGGGTCACAACCTGATCTACATTCCAAAGAGTGGGACATTCATTAAAAAAAAAAATCCTAAGTACCAAAAATTCCACTCTGGAAATAAGATGAGCCATTTAAGGTGTAATAAAAGTAAGTGGAGTAAGTGAGAGGACATGTAAAGATGCCATCGTACATTCTACAACTTCAAGGATCCATGTGACTCCTCCCCATGTACAGTGCTGCCTCTCAACCCCTGCATCCCTGAATTCTGCATTTGTGCAAGGCCGTGAGTCAGGCTTGTGGTTTGATACAGACTTTTTCTCCTTATATCCAGTCTAAATCTATTATTGTTTGTTTCTTTTTTAAATGGTTCCACTAATGAACCACTCCTTTATCATTCATGACTGTCTAAAGATGTTACTTACTAGCAGTGTTCAAGCCAGGTGGGGGAAAAATAATAAAGTAATAAATTTGATTTTCCCAAAGGCTAAAGTCAGTTTGAGGAGTTCCTGGAAAGAAGAGGGAAAGAAAAAAAAAAAGAAAAATCTTGCTTTGAGACCTGGGAAAGCTGCTTTCCCAATCTTGTGAGTCTGCAGCAGCTGTTGGGATATTTTCCTTACTGAAGAGCTGACCCAAACTTTAAAATAACCATGGCAACCACACATGGATACATCAATTTTAGCATGTAATCACCAAGAGAGGTAGTAAGGGCTCCTTCCTTTCCACCCAAACCTGCAGCTGCCCTAACACCTCCTGGCTCCAGACCCTAGCAGCCAAGGGACCTGCCCCAGCTTAGCTCATGGCAACCCAAACACAACAGATATAAATCATTAATGCCTTGAGGAGGACACACAAATAAAATCAGTGGCATGGTGCAGCATGGCAGAGGCAAAGAAAGTGAATTTCCTGAGTTTGGGCTATTCCCTCAGTCCTGTGAAATGTCCTACCAATTAGACTACTAAATTAATTTCAATGAAATGTTCTATGCACAGAAGACTTACCTTTAGGTAGCATATATGTTATAACTATTGTAGAGTACATCCATAAGATACTTTTTATACTTAACAACATCTTGACCTAGAAATGAAGAACAAAGGAGAGTAAGTGGTTAGTATTGCACTGTGTCCTCAGCAAATGTTGTAACTCAGCACATCAATATTTGTCACTGGTATCAGAAGCAGTCCTTCCTGCTTTCAGGGTATCTTCATTTAACAATTTGTGGTGGAGATTTGTTACAATGACCTCCACGGAACACAGATTTATAATGGGTTTCAGGTTGTTGAGTCCTGAGTGATTCTTTGACTTGTCAGATCCCTTTGGGTTTGCTTCTCACTTTCCTTTACCTTCCTCACCTTCCTCTGTGGGAAGGCTCCACAGCTGGAGGGCTCTTCACAGGTATCATATATACACAATAATAAATTGCATGCTCAAAACATTATTTCTCAGTTTTCATTTCAGTTCTTAGTCACACATGTTGAACCTGTAAATATCCCCAAAGTTACAAAAGGCACACAAACACCAATAACTACAACGGGTTTACAAATAGTTCCTCATCCTTATAGTTACACATATGTGCTACAAACATGCCAACATAAGAAATCACTATCAGCAACATTTTATCAAAACACCAACAAATTTTTATCACCACCTTGATTTTCCTGATATTGCTGCAAAATCTGCTACCTGAGGTCTTCACTTGGACAAGTAATAAGGCTGACAGTTTTTTTGTGTTCAACACAGCTTGCATTTGAACTGCCTTAAGGCTCAGTGAAGCAGAGATTTAATAGATATGTCTGTGTTATAACTATGCAACCTGCACTGCACACATGTACAGCTTAAAACTTCCACTTTTAAAAACTCCACGGGCTGCACTGAACGTGACAGCAAAGGCACAAGGAGAGGCAGCTTCAGAAAACTCCTGGTGACGTGTTCGAGCTCAGGACAGTTCTCTCCACAGCTCACAGCTGCAGCCCAAACTCCACATGAGCCTGTGTGAACTGGCACACATCCTGTAACGTCTGAGCAGCACGGGAAAGACGCAAAACACCACCAACCAAGCCTTTCCAGTGAGGCAAGTTAAAAATTCCCACCCAACAGGGCTGAAAACCCCAGGGCCTTTCGTATGGATGGCCAGAGGCAGCTGGCTGCACTTGGAGACATGTGCTGCAACCTATTCCCTGGGCGTGGAGGGAGAAATGCAGCTGGTTTCCACAGAGCAGGCTGCACGCTGCCAGGACGTCCCCTCTCTGCTGCAGCCATTCAAGACAGCTGAGTGTGGAGCGTGATATCACTTATTTTGCAACGTGGACTTCATGGAATTTGCACTTTTCACGACTGAGTCCCAAAGAAGAACCGGGAGTTCCTTCAGCATAAGCTCTGCGTGGCATTAAACAACTTCTGAAGACCCAACACTGACCCCCCAACACCACTCAGCCAGACTTTTATCTCTTCCTACACTTACACAAGCCAAGCTGCACGTGAAGAAAACAAAAGTGAGTATTTATCAGCTAACTTTAAAATTCTACACTGTGCCTGAGTGCAAACTCCCTGTAGAAGGTTTATGAGTGAGGAGGTTGCACAAGATCAGAGCTGCAGATATCCAAGACCTTTGAATGCAATGGACCAGCTCTGAAACAGTCACATGCTTGCTTAGATAAACACTGAAATGATCCTCATTATTACACAACAATTAAAAGAAAAAGTGATGTCAGTCTGAGCCTACAGATGTGCAGAAGGACCTTCAAGCAACCCTTGTATCCCAAAAATGCTGGAATCCTCAAGCACCAGTGAGGAGCTCTGATGAGAGCACGAAAAGAAGACACAGAATTCTCCACCTCCCAAGGTGCTGAGTGAGGGAGCTGCCTACAGGACAAAGACCCCTGTGAGAGCTGAGTGGCTCCAGACCTTTGGAGATGTTCTGCCCACATGTGCTCCCATGAGTCACACACTGGCCACATCCACAGCAAAGCCAAGGTCCAGAACAGAATGTTTACAAGTTCAGCTCTCCATGTTTACCCATAAGTTTTGTCTCCCTCCTTCCCCTAAAGGCAACCTTGCCTTTTGGGACCAGAATCAAGGGAATCAAAGAAACCAGACAAGAAAAACAATGAAGTATTTTCTTTTCCCGGACAATGGGGTTGTTTCACCTAAATGGGGCTGGTTGCATTTTGCAGCTTCCCTGGCTCTGACCTGGAATACTTGGGTGCCTGGCATGTGTCAGTGGAATCCTGTTGCCCTTGGAAGTCCATTGCAATTGCTGTCATAACACAACTGCTTCCACGTTTGGTAAGAACACAAACCTGCTGCTACGCTTCCAGTCACCAAACACAACACACACCCCCACGGGGACTGATGAAAACAGAAAGGCGACTGTGGAAGGGTAATTTTCAAGGTAGCCATGGGAACAGAAGAGAACATTCCTGGCTGTGATGGCTCCTGGCTTTTTACTGAGTAGGGCAGGAATTACACCTGCTGTACCAAGGGTGGGTAGTTCCAAAATATTGCACTGTTTGAGCACAAAGATTAATATGAGACACTTGCCAAAAATCCCTACTTGACTCTTGGAAAACCACCTCTTCACTTGTTATAAATCTTCTTTATCCTGAAATTCTCATTGAAGCAACGAAAACCCCTGGGAGAAGGGTCTGATTTTTCAGCCCTTAGGGTCAGGAATGTGACTCCCACACAGCCCTCCACACCTGAGGGTTGGTTTTCATGCCAAAAATCCTCCTCAGGACCCACAGGTGAGGCAGAGGTTGCTGCTTACACCTCACCCCGATTCCTGCCCACATTTCCAGGCTCTTGGATGTGCCTCCTGCCCTTCTGCTGGCAGAGGCTGCAGCGGACTGTGGTCTTTTGTAGCCTCCAGAGGTAAATCCTTGCCCTAAAACAGGTTTGTGTTTCCCATTCCTGCACTCTGCAGTTGACAGAAGTCTGCTGTCTGGCTGCTGTATTGCCCCCAAATCCACTGCAATTAGCCAAAATCCATCTAACTATGCCTTTTTCCACAATTTTTTTTTTTCCCCCTTGGTGTCACTACACCCATAGTAAAAGAAATCCACAACACTACGGACACAGGCAGCAAATCTTGCCAACTCAAGCTGCAAGACTTGAGTAAGTGTTTAATTTCCACATTCTGCTAAAAAAGTACCTCACTTGACGTGACCAAACTTGGGTTGCCTGCTGGCTGGCTTCCAACTGGGCTGACCCATTTTATTAGGAGCTACTACAGGCAGATGGATCTACAGCAGGGATTCGTGCTACATTTCTAAACAGGATGCAACCCTGAGTGCAGCATCTTTTAACCAAAGTCCTGGGCAAACTTCACATCTTTAAAAATTTGCAGTAGGGGTTCTCTCCGTGGGGAAAGGGCACAGCTCCTATTTTTGCAGGCGCTGCTATCTTCCCTTACTACAGCAAAAACTCATAGAAGCAGTAAGTTCTGACCAAATTCCAGCTTGTGTTTAGTTTGCAGTCTAAGCTTGATCTCACACCAATGCTATTTTAATTTAACCAGATGAGAGAACATCATGTCTCTCTTTCTGTTTAAAACTTCAGGTTCAGAAAGTGAATTGTGCTGGTGTGGAAGAGACTAAAGCTTGATATTCCAAAAAAATTCTCCATTTCTCTGAAGCTGAGACAATGAGGAATTAGCCATTTTCATGGACGTTTCAATGCCTCTAACACCTGCAACTTTTCAGGTCACACCGAGGTTGGTTCTGCACATGCTCTACAGCTGCACTGTGAAATCTGGATATGTCCCTTAAATATGTAAAAAGCAGCCTCTGCCCATCTGACCTTCATAGGGAAAGTCAGAATGACATAAAAAGATTAAAAGAAAAAAAAAAAGAAAGAAAAAAAGGAGGGTGTGACCCAACAAAGCATGGCAGTAGGGAAGGAAGGTTGCTCATTCTAATAGGTAAAAGAGCAAATTATTGATATTGCAGTGGAACCCCAACAATCTGGAAATGACCAACCCCAGTCACAGCACAAGCTCTGAAAACCTCACAGGTGCCACCTTCCCTCAGATGCACAAATTCTGCACTTTCTTTTACTTCTGCAGTCCTTTGCTCCTGGTCCTGTTAATTGCTGACAGGTATCCACCTCACCATCAGCGCTGCCTAATTAACTTCGCCAGCTTCACCACCCCTCTTCCACATGATTAATTAGCCCACTGTGCCAACACACGGCCCATCAGCCTGCATCCCATTCATCAGTGGCCCTTGCTTGACCTGTTATCCCTTGGAAAGCCCCTCCCCAGGCCTTGGAGGAGGTTTTTGGGGTGTCTGCACCACCCCTTCCTCATCACCTCCAGCAGCTGTGGGGGAAGCTCCTGCAGGCTGAGTGCTTGTCTGGAGCACAGACAGGAGCAGTGACCAGAGCACAGCGTGTTCTGGCACTCCTGGCTGTCTCGGGACATCCCTCACAGCCCTCTGCTTCACGCCAGGAGCAGCTCCAGGCTCCGGGACAGCCAGCGGAGACACAGTGGAAAAGTGCCAGAGGCAGCGCGTGGAGGAGCAGTGAGCACACGCTGCTCCTTCTGCATCACCTCCGCTCCACCTTCTTCCCAGAAACATTGAATATCCCGAGCTGGGATCACAAAGTTTAGCTCCTAGCCTTGCACAGGACGCTCTGACAATCCTACCCTGTGCCTGAGAGCATTGTTTGAGTGCACCTTGATCTCTGTCAGGCTTGATGAGCTTCTTCCAGGAGAGCATGGGGCCTCTCTTGCCCATCCCTCTCCAGAATTAATGAAGGGAGCAAGAGGTGGAAATGATGTGAAGGTGTCACTCACAGGTGTAACTCTGCATTGCCATGAGGGGTGAGACACCAGGATCCCGCTCTGGCTCCATCAGGGATTGTTCAGAGCTCTTGGGGTTCACCCAGTGCCACTGCTGGGCACAAGGACAGGGCAGGGACACCTTCAACTGTCCCCAGTGTCCAGCCTGGCCTTGGACATTCCAGGGATCCTGTGCCAAGGAACAATTCCTGCCCCCAAATCCCATCCTGGCACTGGGAGCCATTCCCTGTGTGCTGTCCCTGGCCATTGTCTCTCTCCAGGTTTGCTGCAGCTCCTGCAG
>PYHW01009314.1:187450-205824 GCA_013186435.1 Turdus rufiventris | reverse complement strand
TTTTGGTGGGTTCCCGAGCATCCCTTCTTCTCCTCTTCCCCCGCGTGTCGTTGAACTTACCCCAGGTTATTTAAATTCACCAATCATCGCTACTCCCTCCCGCTTAAGATTTGCAGCTCAAACTCTTTGTTGGTACAGTAAAACAATTGTTTTACATCTTAGAGTAGGTATTTGCTGGCAGTCATATACATGGAAAAAGGGGGTGAAAACAGAAAAAGAAGAAGGAAAAAACCACTAAAAACCAGCCCGCAATAAAAGAGTTATAGTTACCTTAAAAGGTAGCGTATTGCAGAGATCGCAAAAAAATCACAACGTGGTGGCTGGGCTAGTCCAGAGATCCCAGTGGCCGCATGAAAGAGTAAATCCCCTCGTTAGTGCTGGAAGGAGCCGGTGGTTCCGGGGTCTCTCCCCTTGTGCTCGGTCTCCCGCCGGCGAGCACCTGACTCCGAGCCGTGGAGCCGGCACCGAGCAGTGGGCAAAGGCAGCGAGCCTGCAAGTTCAAATGCGAGCCTCAGCCACCCATCATTATTATATCGTTGTACCGTCAGCGCTGCAGAGGAGGGGCGCTGGCTCGGGGAGAGGAGGGTTCACAAGCTCTGCGAGAGCCTCCTTGCAATTTCCAAAGCTCCCGCAGCTGCTGGGCGCAGGAGAGCCCCCAGCGCCTGCCTCCGCCGAGAGGGGCCCCCCCGCCCCCGGCCCGGCCCGGCCGCCCCCTCGGGGCTCCCCCCGGGGCTCCCCCAGACCCAAAGTGGGGACGCGCAGCCCGGTGCAGGCAGGACGGGTCCCTCCGAGCTCGCCCGGAGCCCTCCGGAGAGGGGCAGGCGGGTGCGAGAGGCGCATTGTTCCCCAATTAGACAATTAACCGGGAAGAGAATGGAGAGACCTCCTCCACCCTGGCTCCCGAAGCCGGTTGAAATGGGGAAAGTGACTGGGACCGAAATGCCTTTTTCCCCTTTGCGTCCCCAGTCTCAGCGGAGGTTGCAATGAAAGAATAAATTGGTGCTGGTTCCAAACTTCCCCTGCCGATGCCAATTCACAGGCAGCCTCACATCGGCAGCCGCCCGAGCCAAGCTTCTCCACCCATGCATCTCCAGCCACTTTTTTTTCCCTTTTTTTTTCTTTTTAAGATTAGACTGCATTTGCTGTCCAAACCTCTCAGAGATGAAGTCATAAGCAGAACTCTAAACCACCCTTTTACAAGGAATGTTCACCAGTTAATACAGGGTCTGGTGTGCTCTCCAGGCAGCCCCCATCCCAAAATGTAGCCATCTCAGTATGTGAGAGACATTTAAGGCACCCTCACCAAGGCACAAAATGCTGGCAAGAGCAGTTCCTCTGGCGTGCTCCCTCTCAGAGGAGCAGATGCCAGAAGTCCCCCTCCTCCAGGAAGGTGTAAAGCTGGAGCCAGAAAAGAAAAGCCTGGAGAAATAGGTGTGTCTGACTGCACTGCTCTGGGCACGTTTTTGGCAGCCCCAGGTACGACTGCTAGGAAGAGGCAGAAGGAGTTTCCCTTCAGCTCCTCTCGCTGTTACTGTTCAGCTGCTGCGTCCCCAGAGATACACTGACAGAGGATTTTAGACAAGCCCAAAGCCCTTGTTTCCAAAGACAGACCTCCGTGCCAAGTCGGAGGGGCGGGAGGTGGAAGAGATGACAGCCAAGCAGGGAGAAAAGGAGACCTGGAGGCTTACACCACATCGGCTTTGTGCGAGCTGTGGCCTGGGTGAAAGGAGCTGGAGCGCTGAGTAAAATCCTTATCTCAGCTCGCTTGTTTTTCCTCCTTACACGGAATAAATACACAACTGCTTACTTGGGATGCTGAAGAGAAGCTTCTCTCCCACCACTGCCACCTCCCAGCAGCACCAGTCCTCACAGTTCCTCATGCCTGGGTCCCCCTGGGCACTGCCACACCTAAACACAGCCCCACGCTGGGATGAGGCTTCTCGATCCTTGAACCTTGCGTCAGGAGAGCTGACCGAAATGCAGCGCTCTGTTTTCAGACAGGCGCTACAAACAGTTGTGGGCACATTTTTTCAGGGTGTCTGATGCAAACTCACAGAGAGGCTTTGCAGTTCCTGTTTTTGGTAGCCTCGCCGTGTGCGGTGTCAGTGCTGAGGCAGGGCACGCTTCCTCTGCTATGAAAGGAGGATACTGATGTTGAATCTCTCCAACATTTCCAAGCCTCTTCTGCCCCCCCAGACATAAGGGGGATGAGTGAGACACGATGAGGGCACTGTTCCCTCTTCCCCTTACCATCTCAGCCTTCACAGGCTGCCCACAAACCCTCTGGAGACAGATGGATAAGGCAAGAATCTCTCTGGCCCACTCCCTTTTCTAGGTGAAAAGCTGGGAGACCATCCTGCTGCCACGCCAGCCTCTGGAAAGGAGAGCAGCACATCCCCCATGGCACTGGGCACCTCCCTTTGTCCAGGCCACCCTCCAGGACAAACAAGGACCTTCTAAATGATCAGGCACCACAATCGAGCTGCCCCTCTAGCCCTCGGTGGCCCCAGTTTGCCATCTTCACCTGTTCCCACTCTGCTCCCTGCCTTCGCTTCAGGAGGTGACATTTAACAGCACAGGAGCCACTTTCTGCAGCCCTGACCTTGCTTCTTCATCACTCCTAGACTCTTGCCCACTGGAGGCTGGCAAAGGATGGGAAGGGAAGAGGGTGACTCCGCTGCCCCAGCCCCATGGATATCCCTGCTGTGCTGCGGAGCATCCTCTCGCAGCTGTAGCCTGCAGCAGCGCTGCTCCACCAGGGGAAGCTGCAGGTTTCTGCTCCCGCTGGGGCACACCCGCTGTGCTGGCGGTCCAGCTGAAGCACTGGCCACCCCTTCAAGGGATGGGGAGATCCTGAGCCTGACCAGAAATCTGAGCAGGGAGTGGGGCCGGGGGGTAGCGCGGCTCTCTGCCCTACAAGCCCCAACAAGAAGCAACCAGTAGTTATAGCCCGGGGCTAACCAGCCTCGGGTCGGCTCGCTGCTGGCACCTCTTTTTTCTTTTTCACGATGGGAAAGAAAACAGATTGTTTTTTCAAAGAGAAAAGACCCTTCCCTCCTCCCTTTCCCTCTCCCACCCCACGATTGCCGGAGCTCCGATGGGAACCGGCCGGCCACAGCCGCTCAGTCTCGGAGCTGGGAAGAAAGAGGAGGATGCAGAACCCACCCGCTTCCCCCTCCTCCCCAGCCCTCTCCCCGCCTTCCTCCTGCTCCTCCTCCTCCTCCTCTTCCTCCTCTCCGCCCGGCGCGGAGCTCCCGGAGCCCCCGCGGAGCCTCGGGGCCCCGGCGCTGGATGCGCGGAGCTTGCCCTTCCTCACCCTCCCTTGTGCGGGGCCACAAGGCGAGGAGCCGGGCTCCCCCCAGCCCTGCCCGCGCTGGGATGGAGTTTTCTGGGCACGGGAGAGGCTTTGGAGCCGGCCAGACAAAGGCACGGGCGGAGGTGCTCCTGTCGGGATGGGAAGGGAGGGATGAGGAACTCCTCCCGGGCATCCCCAGCCCTCCAGGGAGAGAAAACCCCGAGGAAGGAGGGTGTGTTACACCGGAGACCCTCGGGGCTTTTCAGGACGGCTGGGGAAAGTGGAGGAGCGGATCAAGCTGGAAAAACAGACCGCTGCGACCCCTCGGTGTTTCCATCCCACTTTGTTTAACCCTCCCCACCTTCCCCGGGAGCCCAGCTTTCTGCACTGAACCAAAAAGCTGTCCAGAAAGCGGATCTCCTTTCCTCCTCTTGGAGACCACGCAAACTGCCTCCACGGGTTATGCCAGGGGCCTGAAACGTTGTCTGATTTACTGCGAATGTCAGATATTTTTCTTTGTAAATATTTTAGGCAAAGTAGAAACAGTAAACCTTTGCTCGGGCTGCCAAGGTCTCCCATGACAAATCATTGTTTTCAGATGTTCGGATTTGTGTGAGAAAACCCAACAAAAGGGAAAATGTTTAGGCTTTGTCTCCATCCTAAAGCAATATCACTTGAGGAAAAAAAATAATCCTCCCAGCTACATCGTAGTCCAGAGATGAAGAAAAATACTATTTTCATTACACACTTCTTAAGCACAGGTTTTATGTTACTGACTCAACAATGATTATCATTTAAAATGTGAAACACAGGCCCTAAATGGTTCTTTATGAGAAACCATTGTTTTCAAGTATCTGAAATTAATTAGACCATGGCTACAGCCAATGTGCAAATATCAAACTGAACATCTGTGGAAAAAAAAATCTTCCCGTCACTTGAAAGAATATTGTGGATCTGAAACACAGTCTCTCAAGGAAAAACTAATTTGTCTGGTATAGGTTCTCTTAAGCCATCTTTTGTGGCTTCACAATCACCCTTTCTTTGTCTCTTCTATGTTTTCTTTTTTTTTCCTCCTGAGCTGCTGTGTGTGAAAAAAACCTTACGTAAAAGTAAAGGAAATAATTCATGTAATTTACATGTCAGCAGGTCATTTTGAACAAAATCAAAGATCCTTTCAAACTTATTCCACCTGGTCAGTGGTTCTGAAAGTCCAACTTCCCACTCCCATCTCCTTGCAAAGGGTTGTGCTGAAAATGAGTCCAGTGGCCCAGTTTTCCTCTCAGAGGTACAGATATGTAGGCTGCTTCCTTGCTCTGCAGTGATTCAGTTATCTAAACCCCAACGTGTTTTCAGAAACCACAAAATCTCCCCAAACAATAGACTTTTTGCAAGTTCTCAGATTCCACGCTTAAGAAAAGCTTTTTTTTCCCCCAGTACTTCTCTTTCTTACGCTTCAAGGGAAATATGTTTTCAGAGGCAAATTAAAACTCTCCAAAGGAGTCAGGCTTAGCAGCAGTGGTAACCATAGTGTACACAACCACTTTCTCAAACAAAACACTCAATGGCTTATGTCAATGTTTCTTTTGTGGCAAAACCCTTCTCCACCTATTTTTACTCCATATTTCTTCAGCAGAGGGGAGAGCACTCAGCTACGAAAAACCATGAATAGAGTGTTTCATTTGGTAGCAGAACAAGCCACAATTGATGGTTAGGTATTATTTCTGCATTAAATGTAATGATGCAGACACGGCGCTATCTGCACTGAGATAGTCGGTTTCCGGGACAGGATTTATCAGGAGAAGGTCCAGGCTTTCAGCAGCACTGGATGATGATGGCAAAGGCAATGATGTTTTCCTCCTGTGTTCTGATGCTGCCTTCTGTTCTGACTCAGTGTTTCTGCCTTGACTCCAAGGACAAGGGGCCAGACTGGGATGTTTTATGTTTCCAGGGCTAATCCCCCCAAAAGCTGTGTCAGGAAGCTGGTGGTTTTTTGGTTCTGGCTGGTGTAAGTGTCAGGTTGTGTCTCCAGGTCAGGCTGAAAGAGCTTCCCACAGACCCCTCTAAGAATGGCTGCTTTGTGATTTTTGGGGAGGGGTGGTCAGTGTGGGCAGGTCACCACCAAGGTCCTTCTCAGGGCTGATCCTTGTGAGGACCAAACGCAGCACAAGGCGAGGAAGGGGGGAAAAAACCTCAGAAACTCATCAGTACAGGGTGGCCTGAACCATAGTCAAGTGTTGTGCTAATCCGTGCTGTCCTGGGCTTCCTCTGATAAACTCCATCCTGGACATGCATTATTTTTGTTTTGATAACTCCATGGCTGCATCATAACCTTGAGTGCAGAAGTAATCCTGAATAATCAAATGTGGGTTTGTTCTTTTGCTATTACCAAAATAAATGAGTCTTTCATACTCCTTTTTTTTGGTGGTTGTTGTGTTTAGGTTTTTTTCTTTATGATATGAAGGTACCACCATTGTGCAAAGAATAAACTTGCTGGGTCTGGTTCCACACTGATAGGGCAAACTCTTGAAATGGATTAAGAGAGATTTTCTTAACTAATCTCTTCTTCCTGGGCCTTCTCATTCTTGACTAAAGCAATAACAAACATTCACAATGTGATTAATCCCAAACCTACTGAAGTCACTCTGAAGATCCTGCTGACTCCACAAGTGTCAGTCAACAGTTTCTTCTCCTTGCCTGTGTGTGAAGCGAAAGGAAAGAAATTAAATAGATCAGGAACACCCTAAAAAGTGCAGAAAAGAGGAGTTTAGGCTTTTTCCTTTCCTCCCCACTTGCAGGAAAATCAGTTTTTTTCTCTCCGGGGACTCCTTTTTGTTGCTTAAACTAGAAAGGTGGAAATCTTGGTAGCTGTTAGCAGGCAAGGCAAGATGAAATCATCCATGTGTGCAGGTAGAGTCATAGCCCACCTTGAGGAAGAGTGTAAATTTGAGTTGAAAGATCTGGCATCTCACAACTTTTGATTGGCTCTCAGACATGTACAAGATAGCACCTGTCATAATGCCATTTAAAAGGAACAAAATAATATATAAATGAAACAAAAAAAGTGGGCTAGGGATGTCTGCAAATATGTCTTGGCACAATTTATAAAACCCGTGGGGTAAACATTCAGCCCTCCCAAAAAACTTATCACTTCCTATGAAAGAAATGGTAGTTTTTTGTTCAGCTGAGAAAAGAATGGGTATGAAAGCAGAGAGAAAAATTCAGAACCTCTCTGTTGAAAACTACCCTACTTTGTTGAATATTCTATGATTGTTAATGGATTTTTTTAAACGCTTTTGAAGGCCTCAATGAAGGAAACGTAGCATTCTGGAAGCTTGTTTGGGTTTTATACAGAACATGAATAGTGGTGGGAGCAGAGAAAAGTTTGGAAAGTAGAAATAACTTTGCCCTGAAGACCTAAACACCAAATAAAAATAACCAGAGACAGAAAAAAAGTGTTTTGCCAAATACTCTCACTGTTTCTGAAGAAGATGGGCTCAGTGTTTTGGGAAGGCCAGGACTGTGAATGAGTGAGAACTGATTTGTGATGTACACCAAGCTTCTTGCTGTCCCCACACCATTCCCAGGTCTCTGCTGTAACTTGGTCTTGGCTGCCATCAGGGTTTCTCACCAAGTTTGGTGATACACATGCCAATTTTATCCTCCATCTTCTAATAGAAGGATAAAAAGAGGCGTTTCTGGTATCCAGACATTCAGTGAAAGGTTATCTCTGTTGTGGCAAGTGGGGTCTCCCAGGATGAGGGAGAATGGGAACAATGCTAGCATTCATTGCATTGGCTGCAGGAGCTAAAAGATGCCCTTTTTAGTATAAAATCAGACAGAAATACCATAAACTTTGTGGGATTTTTCCATCCTAATGCAAGTGGACCTGCTCTTTCTGTGGGAGGGGCTCTCCCATACCTGGCTGAGCACAAGCCTTCAGCACTACAGCCCCAGAAGCTTTGGCCATTCCCATGCCCAAAGGTGCTCAGAAAGTTGCTGATCTCTCTTTGGGGTGGTGAATCTGCAAATGGGGTTGGTGATGAACAGATAAGGGGCTCTCACACAGACTCTCCAAAATCTGCTGCCATATGGAAATTTTGTGATGGCTGCTGGTCCTTCCCAATGGTCCTGTGGGCCAAAAAAACATAAATATAGATAACAGCACCTGCCTGGTGTTGGGTTTTGAAGGGTGAGAGGTGGTCCAGGTCTGCTCAGACATTTTCCTTGTCTTTAGCCTCAACTACATTTTTGCACAGCATTATTACAGGGAGGAGCTGCTTGATCACCTTCTTATCTTTTTCTTCCCCTGGTTCAGATGCACCAGGCATAGGGGAAGCTGTGGGGTTGAAATATTTCTGCTGAAACCAGTAGTAATGGTACCCAGGAGCGTCCCCTGTTTCACAGCTGCACCAGCACCACAGGGTATCTCACTTTTTTGTGTCCAGTGGAACAAACAGCCTTGCCATTTTAAGATTGTTCTAAGCTGCTACAACAAAACTCTTTGAAGCACAACCTCCCTCTGTTCCATTCAGCAAGTTTTAGCACTGCAGACCCAGAGCAGTCCAAGAAGAGAGAGGATCTCCCTGCCACGCTCCAGGGAAGCAACTTGGGATGGGAGGATCCCAAAAAGCAAAACAGAGAATGAACCTGGCAGAGGGTGCTGCCCAGGCAGAGGAAAAGAGGGTTGAGGAACAGCAAGATGCCATCAAAGAAGGGAAACCAGGGAACACTACAGCTGAGGGAGGACGAGTGTCAAAACAAACTCCACAGAGCAACAAAAGGCAGGGGGAAAATAAGTGTTTGTTTTTCTCCCTGTTTGCTTTTTAATGAAAGTAGGCAGCGGAGTGTTTGAGGGTTGTTAGCGTTTCTTGCTGACCTGCAGCTGGCGCATTTTTCACCCACTTCTGTCAGAATTTATTTGAGTTTGGTGCTGAACGCTGATCAGACTTTGCCCCTTGCTTTACTTAGGCTCGGAATTGCTTATACAGCAAACACTCTCTGCTAGGGTTCTCATTAATCCACTTCTTTGTTGAGGTTTCCTGGAGGAATTCCTATTTGGTAAACCAAACAGAATTAAAAGGAATGCATCTGCACCAGGGATATCCATCTTGGGTCTCTGGGACCTATTGTCCAGGCTAAATTAGACTTGGAGGCCTCTTGTGTTTGCCCAGAGCTGTGATTCCCACTGGCACTTGATAAACCATTAATGGGCTGCGTTCGTCGGGAGGGTTCTGGCAGATTTGGGGCACCCCTGGCAGCGCGGGATAAGGGATGAGGGATGCAGGGAGGGATACAGGATAAAGGAGAAGCGATGGAGGAAAGGATATAGGGAAGGATGCAGGGAGAGATCTGGGATGCTGGAGGGGATGAGGGATAAGGGATACAGGAAGGGATGAGAGATGCAGGGAGAGATCTGGGATGCAGGGAGGGATGCGGGATGCGGGATGTGGGATGCAGGGATGCAGGATCATGCAGGGAGCAATGCAGGATAAGGGAGAAAGGATGCAGGAAAGGATGTAAGGAAGGATGCAGGGAGGGATCCGGGATGCAGGGAGGATGAGGGATGCACGGAGGGATGCGGGATGCTCTCCCGCGCTCTCCTTGCCACTAGGTGGCACTTCCCATCCTACAAATTACAGTAATTAACGCACGTCTGATGCCGCTAATGAACATCACCCGCTCTGTTAAATCGGCTGCAGGGCACGGAACCTGATGCACAATTTTTTTTTTTTTTAAAGGCGCGACTGAATTGTGAATATTCTCTGTCTCAGCTTATCTCCCCCGCCCCCCCAATTTTTTTATTTTTTTTTTAAGATGCTCTGAGCCTCACAATGATTTCTTTGCCTCTGTTAGAATTTCTTGGCCTCCTACAAGTGTGTAAAGTTGGGTCCTTTCTTCTAGACATGGTGCTTGCTACTGAAAACACGATTTTTGCTTGCACTTCATTCCCTCTTTGTTGCCCTGGTATCAGACTCCACCGATGTGACACAAAAAAAAAGACAAGACGGGAAAGGCAATTTGGTCCTTCCAGCTACTCCTCTGACAGCACCCACAGAGAAAGTCTAAAAATGAGTGAAAACTTCACAGTTCAGGCAAAGAAAATGTACGCTTTCTTTATTAAAAAAAAAAAAATTAAAAATAAATAGACCCAGGTTTTACTGTGGATTATGTGACACTTCACCTTGCACTTTAGGTTTCTATAAAGCCCAGTTTAGGTCAAACTGATTTTTTGGCAGAAAACCAGGCATAACTAAGAGCTTCATATAGTTTCCATCTGAAAACATAAATCAAGCAGCAGGCTCAAGGACAGCCCAGCCAAGGTTTGCTGAACCCCACAGCCCCAGACAGTGAGGCTTTCAGTGGATGTAGTCTGATATGCAGTTTTGGCTATGATATGTAGATATGTAGTTTGTTTGTTTTGCAAAGCATCTGGGCGCGAGGAGGGGAGGAAAGATAAGTGAAATGTGTTTTTTTCCAGGCCAGGAGCCGCCCCTGGCTCCCCAGTTGCTGGTGAACAGTGGGCTCTTTTACACAGCCCCAAGTGGCTCAGCGGAAGCATGTGGGATGCAAATGGGAAAAGGGCACCAGAGGGGATTTTTTCCTTTTTTTCCCCCTTCTTTTTTTCAAAGTGTGCACCACTGTGTTTATACTTTATCATCTGTGATGCAACCAGATATCCATTCATACCTGCACACTCCCATTGCCCCTTTCACTTTTTATCCATCCATCTTTGCTAGCTTTTTTTAAAATTTTTTTTTTTGTGAAATTGTAGCTTTTGACTTTGCAACATTTGAATTTGACAAGTCTCGCCTGCTTTTTTGTGCCCAGCCCTTTTCCTCTGTGCTTAGCTGTGTTAGTTATTCCCGTGCTGTCACATGAGGATTGAGACCTTTTGTTTTCAGAGCAGGGTCTGTATATTTTTTTATGTAGAGTGCCTAGAGATGCTCAGTTTCACAGAGATGTTTGTGTGTTTTTTAATATGAAAAGATAATTTTCCACTTGTGGAATCATTTAATAAATCCTCACAAGGCTCAAAGCAGCACAAAGAGACGCTTGAAAAACTCCTCTCAGGTTTTGCTCATTTTGTTTCAATTTTGTTTTCCATGCTCTGAAAGTCTGAGTGGTTTGCAGCAAAACCCTCCACGCAGTGTAACCTCTGCTCCCCTGCAATCATTTCACTCCGATTCACAGAGGCTTGGATTGTTCCTTGCCCCCAGTATCCCCCAGGATTAATGCCTGTTAAAACTTCCTAACATATTCCAGCCCATTCTGCTGCTTTCAGCATCTCACTGAGGACTTTCACTGCCCCCACTTTGTGCTGCAGGTCCAGTGCCTTATTAGCAAACACTAATTATGTCATACTCTGCAATAATGGCCCTATATGCAACCCAGGTGTGCAAGAAATAATAATAAAAAAAAGAAGGATAAAAGCCTGGTGCAAAATGCTGGGTGGATAAAAAGTGAGGGCGTTTTTATACCCTACAATATTTGAAAGCTGGAGAGAAAAAACGAGGTCCAGATTGTGAGTATGGGGTGAAGCTGAGGGCTTTAACACTGGTGAAGCGTACTGGGTGTGAAGACTTGGTTGTGATTTTTTTCCCTGGGCAGGCAGTGGGATGCTGGGTGTCTGAGAAGGCTGTAGGGATGCAGAACTGCATCAGCAGACCCTGGGGAGGTGCTTTGGGGCCAGTGGAGGTTCCTGGAGCCCTGTCAGTGCCTGGAAAACCTGCTGCCCTTGTCAGCAGCTGCTGTAGAAATCCTCCACTGGAGTTTGCTTCTCCTTTGCCTTCTCTTCTTCCTTTCTTGAATGTCCAGCACCCTCCTGCCAGAGCCTCCCCTCCTATTTTGACTCAAAAAACTGAGGAATTTTGGATTTTGTGCAGGGCTTGAGGTGCCACACGCACCAACCCTGGCAGCATCTCCAAGCCCTGATGGAGAGCAGGATCTGAGCTCCTGTCAACATCTGCTCCCACAGGTTTGGTTTCCCAAATCCCAGTCCAGTGGCACTCGGCAAAACTCAGGAATCACAGTCCCTCCCATCAGCACTGACTCATGGGTGCTAACCCTTGTTCCTCCAAATTGAATTAAGCAACTGTGAAACCGAAGAGAGGGGAGGGTTGAGCAGGGCAAACAGAGGAAGAAGAGATTTGCACTTTGGTTGCCTCGTGCTGAAACTTTTTGTTCTGCTGCAAGAATGAGGTTAATTCCTTCTCAGCAAAGAAACCTCTTTTCCCTAGGTAGGAAAGTTGAGGAAGTCTTCAAACTGTTGCACAGATAATAAAGATAAATTTAGGAGATAGCTTAAAAAATCCCCCTAAGACATGAAGTAGTAATAAGCTGTTCACAATTAAAATGCCTGTGGGATATATAAGTGTCATCCATGGCAGCTCCTGTCCTGCTGCATTAATTACCCAACTACAGATGATCCTTGGGTGCTGAAAAGCTGCGAAGATGCTCATTCACTTTTAGGACTGAAAATCAACCTCCATAACAGGAATAGAAATACCTTTTTTTTACCACTTTGACATAATTTTTGCCTAAGAGTTAATGTAGAGTTTGCTCAAAGAAGCGACAGCAAAGTTTTAAATCAGGAAAAAGAAATTGAGTTTTTCTTAACTTCTTCAGTAATCATTGGTTCCCTCAACTACTGTCAAGGAGCCCTCAGAGTCTTACCTTCAATATTTCTCATTTCCCAAGAAGCCAAATCTTGGATTCCCAAGATTGAATTTGCAATTTTTTGCTTGTGGGATGCGTATATGCAACCACATAGTTAGAACTCACACCTTTACCACATTTTCATTGTTTTCATTGCTGTTGTATTGGTTATTATTAGATTTTATTATTAGAATTCACACTTTGTAGTACTGGAATTTAGTACTATTATTAGAACAGCCTAATTCTTTAAAAAAAGAAAACACTGGAGGTATTTTTATCTCTTGTTTCTTTTTAGAACATATATCTAGGTCCTAATCCGAAGCATTTTGAATTTTCCCAGGAATCTTCCACTGACTTTGAAGAGCTTTATGCTCTGGTGTGTTCAGTAAAAAGGTCAGACAAAAGGAATATGTTGACTCCGCTCAGGCTTCTATAAAAGGAAACCTGAAAGCATTTAAAATAGAAAAATGCTATCTTTCTGCAACGCCTGTTTCCAAGGCCAGACATTTAAGCCACCCCAGAAGCCAGCAGTAAGCTCCTCGTTTAATGTCACAATTAATTTAACAGCCTCAGATAGGACAGGGGGTTTGTGTGAGTTCATGCACCCCTGCCCACGTTCACCACACACCGTGACATTACCCTTGGAAAAAAAAAACAAAAAACAACAAAACCCTGCATTTACATCCAGTCCAGGGGCTTAGTTCACAGCTCTGGCTTTGCCAGCTGTAAGCTGAGCCCAGCTCTGACTGGGGCTGGCTTTGAAGGAGGCTGAGATAAGGCAGCATTAATCTAAGTGAGTGGTTCTTTCTGGAGCTCTTTTGGGAGGCCAGAGACCACCTGGGCATTCATCCCATGGGGCCACAAATCTGTGTGTTAATATCTTGTGTACAACAGCCTGTCACAACGAGCAGGAGGCTCCTTTGCAGCTCCTACAAAATGCTCACAAGCTATTTTTAATTTTTTTTTTTAACCCCCAGGATGGGAAAAATAGGTATTATTCTAAACGCAGAGGAATAGAGCCCTATTTAATAATTCCTTGAGAACCCAAATAAGTTTTTGTGGTTAGGGTTGTGGGTAACCCTACAAACACATTTTTATGCTTTTTTTGTGAGGTGTTCTGTGAGTGGAGCACTATGGAAGGAAACCAGCAGGAGTGCATTTTGTGGGCATTCAGCTGATGAGTGAACTCAGGGAAATGGTCTGAAATTTCAGTTTTAGGCTGAAATCGTCACGCATCGTCATCTGGAAAGACACAAGAAATTTCCACAGGCTCCAGCAAGGGCCAGGCACAGGTGGGAGCAAAGCTGCTGGTGGTGTTCAGCATAAAGGAGCTTCAGTTCCACCACAGCCCACGTATCCTTCGTGAGAATTTGATTTTAGACACCTTCTGCTCACATATTGCCATATATCAACATTTACACCACTGTGCAGCAGACGGGACAAGAATATTTTCCTGTGTGCTCCCACAGAGCAGTTCCATTGTTGGGTCCCAGACAGCAAATGAAAGCACAATAACCTATTCAGGTTAAAACTTGTACACCCAGCCCCTTCTTTAGAGCAACAGACACTCTATCAGCAGCCAGACAAAGGGAAAAAAGAGCAGATATTGTAATATTGCAGCCATTTCCTGGCTTGTGGCACCATCCAGTCAATCTCATCATTCATTCCTAAAAGCACTGAAAGGGTGGCCCATCTGCAGGGACAAAACAGAAGGGGTGAATATTCAGTATCTCGTGAAAAACACAGAGGCGGAGGTGGCATCAAACACACCTCACCACTCCAGCATGAAGAAACCATGACCACAATTTAATTTCAGTGTCTCTGAACGCCTCACACTGAGGAGTGAGAGTGAAATGCAGAGGCAATGGGAGAAGGGATGTGGGGAGGAGAGCAGGGCGTGGCTCAGGGATGGAGGCACAGGTGGAGCAGGGATGTGAGGAGCACCAAGATTCTGCAAGTGCAGAGGTCAGGGAGAAAGGGCAAGGAGAGAGCGGAGAGAATTGGGGCATCCCTTGATGTGAGAGCATCTCTGTGGGCTGCTGAGATGCAGGAATGGATGGGATTTTGGGCAGGAGGGTGGGCAGGGCTGGCAAAGGGCGCCCAGGGACAGGGGAAGGTGTCCCTGCCATGGCAGGGGTGGGAATGGATGTGATTTATAATTTATTAGCCCAAACCTGTCACTTTTCAAACAGAATCATTTGGATGGAGCTCTGTGTTTGGTGGTAACTCCATTAAATAACAAACCTTGTGGAGATTCCATCCCCACTGCAATGTCTTGGCAAGGAAGTCAAAAAAAGCTTGAGGGGAGCAGTTCAGATCCTGGTGAGCAAACCCACCCTTCAGTGACCCCATTTTCTGTGGGTGCTGAAACACCAGCCCTGTCTGTTCTCACCCCTTTTATTCTCTGCTATTATCATCAGCCTCCTTATTATCACACACCCCACTTTACGGACAGGAATTGCATTCACAACCCTGCAGAATGTCAGTGCAAGGAAAAAAAAAGAGTTTAATGCACAGTGCTCGCAGAAATGTTGCTGCTGCCTCTTCAAGGTGCATCATTTTCCACTGAGTTACCACGAAAATGCAAAGCAAATGGTTTTATTACACAAAGTGCTGTAGCATTTTCAGTTGCTGAAGAGTCATTTTAAATTTGAAAATGTCACGAGCTGGTGGGGGGAACATTAGAAAAGAACATTTCAGTGCTCTCTCTTCAAACCTGCAGAGGAAAATAAGTTCAGCAATCATAAATTTCCACTTTCTTTTTATCGTGGTTAGAAATTTCTCCTCCTGCAAGCCCAGTCAACAGCAATTCAGTGGTGATTCATGGGTTTAAAGCCTGAATTATGACAAAAGCAGTCATAAATTGCAGGAATTATTTTACTTTAAAGATGATGGAGTATCTACTCTGACCAGAAGACTTTTAATCCATTATATTTCTTAAATAAATATGCCTGGGCAACTAATCACTTGCTATTAGCACTCTCCTATGATCACTTCAACTAACATAACATTGTATCACTTAAATAAACTGGCAATGTGAACAGGGTGGATTTATGGGCTTTAATTTCTCAGCTCACACTTGTCTCTCTTGCATTTAAAACAAATACCAGAGTGTAGCTGTTGGCCAATGTTTGTAGAATCCATTTGTTCCATGTTTTCAAAGCAACTGCAGTATTCATCAGCCAGTTTGGGAATGAAATATTGAGGAAAAAAGAAAAAAAAAGAAAACAGAAACTCCAAGCAAACCCAACTAACAAGGGAACAAAAATGCTTCTGGATTATAAGGTAGCATTGAATTTACTTTTTTAATTTTTCATGATACATTTTTCCTCCAGTGGAAAAGGCATGGGTAGTGCCAGAAAAAGTTCTATAGCTCTGCTCAGTTCAAGAAAGGTTTGAAAAGGGGTGTCCCAAAGGGACAAAGCCAAACTGGCCACCAGACAGAGGTCAAGTACCGAAATTCTGGTGTTTTGCCCCCAAGAAGTGCCCAAGCAGGTCACATTTTACCTGGTGCAACCAGCACGGCATATCCACCAGCTGATGTTGGTCAATGCAAGTTGTACTTCAGGATCTTTGGGGAAAAAACCAAAAACCTCAAAATAACAAACCTTCTTTGAGTATAAAAACAGTAAATTAAAATTTTACTATGAAAATAATGACTAAAGCTGGTGGTAAAGGATGTAACTTTTAAGGCAACTCTTCCTCAAAGATGATCTCACCTCTGCAGCAATTTTTGGGCTTCACCTTTCCTGAATCCTCCCCAGGGGCAGGAGAGCCAGGGTGGGGAGGATGGGGAAAATTCAACTTCTCTTCACTGGGTAAATCCCAGCAGCTCCAGAGCTGGAGAGAGAACAGGTCCTTGGGTTTTAACTGATGGTTTGGAACAAATGAAATGAAGGACAAATGAAAAACAAGCAAAAATAAACAAAGAACAACAAGAAAAACAACAACAAAAAAAAACCCCAAGAACAAAAAAAAAAACAAAAAACAAAAAAAACCCAAAAAACCAAAACAAACCAAAAAAACCCATAAAAACAAGCAAAAAACAAAAACAAAA
This sequence comes from Turdus rufiventris, assembly GCA_013186435.1. NCBI lineage: Eukaryota > Metazoa > Chordata > Aves > Passeriformes > Turdidae > Turdus > Turdus rufiventris. The sequence continues at coordinate 189,817 of PYHW01009314.1, read as the reverse complement.
ACAAAAACAAAAGCAAATAACCCAAACAAAAAACCAAAACCAAATCAAACAAAAAAAAAAACCAAAAACCAAACCAACAAAACAAAAAGCCTTCATTTCAGGCTGATCCACATTCTGGCACTTGTAGTGGACTCCAAAATTACTTTGGGATTAAGCAATATGTCCTCATTCCTAAAAAATGACTTTGCTTTGGACTTAGATTCCTAACTTAAAGGAAATGTGGAACAAAAATCCTGCCTAAATGGAAATCCCCAAAATAATCTGAAGTAATGATTGGATTTCCATTTTCTTCCTGCTTCCAGCTTTTCCTGGACTTTCTCTGATTTTTTTTTTTTTTTTTAAAGAAAAAAAGACTTGGCAAAAATTGAGTTTGAGTTTCTAAAATGCTCCGATGTCACCACATCTCTGTGTTTTGTAGGAAAAAAAAATTGAGCCAGTTCTAACCAAGTAATTCATGTCCTGTGGGCAGCCATAGTAAAAACAGCTCAGAAAGGGTTATTTCCCATTAATCCAGCAGTAGGAAGGGGAAATTAAAATTTTCCTGTTTGATTGTAGGGCAGCATCCTCTCCAATGGCCAGGATAATCTGTCATTTATCTTAACCCAAACAGGTTTTGAATTCAGGTACCTGTTGCTGAGAAGGTGTCTGGGGAGGATCAAGATTAAAAAAAAAAAAAAAAAACCTCACTATTTCTATTAGCTGGAAATTACAGATCAGCTCTATTTTATCAGTGATTTAAATTTCCCATTAACTGCAGGCATCACTAAATTAATTTCACTCTGCAAGTGAAAACCAGAATTGACAAAAAAGGGCAACCAACCACTTGCACGCCCTCCTACACAATTGTCTTAATTATATATCCAAACAGAGCTAAACCAAGCAAAAAGAAAAAAAAAAAATCAGTATTCTCAGACTACTGCTATGCCACTAAGACTTTAAATTATTGAAGGCATTGAAATAGGAGCTTCCTGCTTTTGTGGCTCTGGGCTTGTTCTGTGAAGCCAGAGTTGGAATTTGTCTTTAGGAAGTCCTTGAACAGTCAGGGCATCTGCTCTGATCTGCTCTGGGCTTGTTTGAGAGAGCAAAGTGTTCCACACAGAAATTTCACCCTAGAAATCCCCTCGCACCACCCCCCAAAATTAAAATTAATTCATATTCTCGGTGTTGCAGGAAGTGTTTAAATATCCAAATATTCCCTTCTATTCATTGTTTTTTCTGAAAGCTCCATGTTTCCAGGTCAGTGGCCAATGGAATTCTCTAACAGCTGTTTTTCCCTGCCAGTAAAGTAAACTCTCTGCTGGTTCTTTGGGATGCCCTGAGCCCTGACCACTCTCTTCAAGGCCTTTTAAGGCCAATCTGTCCAATTCAGAACTGAATTATTTCTAAATTCCTAAATTATTTCTATGTTTAACCCAATAACCAACCACCAACAATGCGGAATTTTCTATCCAATTACAAAAATACCACTCAGACCCGTGAAGAAAGGGGAAGAAGAAGAAAACCCCCACCCTAAACCCTCCATCTTTCTTTATATACATTACTATAATCTAAAAATTTAAACTCTAAGTTTAAATCCATGTGATATTACACACTTCTGTTCAAATTGCACACCAATAATCCCAGTTGTGTCACTCAGTTTTGGAAATCTCCACAGCCTCAGGTCAAAAATTGTGTTTTCTTGTGGGCCTGTCAGCACAGAAAATCTAAAATCCTCAGTGCCCAGGGTTCCAACATCCACCCAGATGATGCTGTGAGTCTGTGCTAATTTAAAATTAATTTTGTGTGGTAATTTAATTTGGCTCGTTCACTCGGATCGACACCTACAGATCACACCCCAGTAAATTTAACACATCCCCTTCATTCCATCTCGTTGTGTCTGGCTTTCCTGCCACTCTCCTGAGCTCTGCTCCACCAGCACAGAGCGAAGAATCCCCCTGGAGCCATCTCCATCACCTCCTGCCCCCAGAGCACTCCTTGGATTTCAGCCCTGTCTGAATTGCAGTAATTTCACAATTATAAGCCACATCATTTTGACTAAAATTTTGGTCTGAACCCGAAGTGCGGCTTATAATCAGGTGTGGCTTATATATGGACAAAGAACAAAAAGTTGCTGTTTCAGTTTGGAGGACAGGTGCCTGCTGAGAAAGGCAGGAGCTTCTCTTTGAAATGGAGAATGGAAACCCCCTCCCTCCAAATTATTATAATCTTGAAATCAAGGGGCTCTCAGGCAAAGATATGGGAATTAGGAATAATAGTTCTTTACTAGGGAAATTAAAATTGAAATACAGTGCTACAAAGAACAAACTCCAAACCCTGACACAGTCAGAGTACAACCTGACACCCGTCAGTCAGGCAGGGTGTTGGCAG
>PYHW01009314.1:164630-175212 GCA_013186435.1 Turdus rufiventris | reverse complement strand
AAAACCAAGAAAAAAAACCAAAACAAAACAAACCCCAAAGTCAAGCCAATAAACAAAACCCCCAAACATAAATTTAAAAAAACCCACTCAAACGACCCCTCACAAGCCCCAAATCCTGCAGAGAAACCTTTTTTCTGTGAGTTTAGAGGAGATTTATCAATCTCAGGGCTGTGACAAGGCATTCCAGTGACCAGCATCAGGCACTGGAATTATTATCTGATTTTCACTGCCTGGAAAATGAGGAGTGATGCCCTAACCTTGGCTCAGGACCTGGCTGCAGGGAATGGGAGCAGGGATCAGACCTGGTGTGCTGTTCTGCAGGATTTGGGGCTGGCTGCAGCTTCACAAGGCTCATTGCAGATTTATTACAATGCTGCAACTCTGACAAAAAAGGTGAAAAATACATTTATGGATGGGAAAAATTGGACAGAAGTGGTGGAGGGTTGCACCCTCCAGTGCTGCCCTGCGAGGGCTCAGTGAAATCTTAATTTTCAGAATTAAGAATTTTCAGAATTAAGAATTTTCAGAATTTCAAGCATCTGCCTTCAACTGCTCTGTGTGGTGAAGTCAATACTGTTGGTAAAATTCAGCAATTTTCAGACTCAGATTTTTAATAACTCCTGCCTAGGAATCTCAAGTGAGCAGAATCCCTAAAAATGGCAATTTCAGAAGGGAATGGGCTCACCAGGCACTGCATGACTCCCACTGCAGAGTTCTGACCTTTCTGTGTTTCCTGGATCTGGGGACCCCCTTGGCAATCAGCAAAATCCCAGTAAATGCTGACTCTTGGATGCTGCCACTTCCCAAGAGTGCTCAGAATTTCCTCACCACTCTGCCCCTCCAGTTCTGCAAACCCCTCTAAATTCAACATACTCCTACATTCACATTGTGGTAATTGCTTTCTCTGGAAGACTAACGAGCTTTCTCTTCCCAGAAGCTCTTCTTTAGGCCTGAATAAATTGTGCCAAGCACCTTTTATATTCCTTTTGGCATGCAGTGACACCTAATCAGATATTTTCCTATATTTTCTATATTTTCTATATTAATATTATATAGTATATTTATATTATATAGTATATTTATATTATTTATATTTATATTTATATTTATATTTATATCTATATTTATATTTATATCTATATTTATATTTATCCTATCTTTTGTATATTTTCTATATTTATATTATATTTGTATTTATATTTATATTTATATCTATATCTATATATATCTATATCTATATCTATACTTATGTCTATATTTATATTTATATCTATATATATCTATATCTATATCTATACTTATGTCTATATTTATATTTATATCTATATTTATAATTTCCTAATTTTTATATTTTCTATATTTATATTGCATATTGCATATTGTATATAATAAATCTATTTATATTCTTATTTATATTTATATTTATATTTATATTTATATTTATATTTATATTTATATTTATATCTATATTTATATTTTCCTAATTTTTTATATTTTCTATATTTATATTATATTTATATTTATATTGCACATTGCATATTGTATATTTTATATAATATATTTATATTTATATTATATTTATATTTATACTTATATCTATCTATATCTATATCTATATCTATATCTATATCTATATCTATATATCTATATCTATATATCTATATCTATATCTATATTTATATTTTCCTAATTTTTAATATTTTCTATATTTATATTATATTTATATTTATATTGCATATTGTATATTGTATATAATACATCTATTATATTTATATTTATATTTATATTTATATTTATATTTATATTTATATTTATATTTATATTTATATTTTTTCCTATATTTTATATATTTACCTATATTTTCCCAATCAGATATTTCCAAAAATCACTGGGATTAGCTGTGAAGCAGACCTGCAGGAACTGGACCCTTCACCACTGACCTCAGAGCATCCCACACTGCTCTGGAAATTAATTTATTTAAAAATAAAATGCAAGCCCCAGCAGAGGGGTGTTCAGCTTCAATCACTGAAGGTGTGCTGCTCTTTCTCACCTCTGTGGGTCCATCTCCAGTGAGAACAACACATGTGAATCACACAGTGTGGAGCCACACACTGATCATTTAAATTAATTCTGAAAGGTCTCATTAGCAAATAAATTAGGCTGTGGCGGCCTTTGTGGCACCACAGGATATTTCAGGTATGGGTTTGTTGGTTTTTTAGGGGTTTTTTGGTTTTTGTTTTTTTTTTTTCTGGAGCATATGCTCATCTATTATTCAGGCATAAAAGAATTAAAAGACCCCCTGAGACCCCACATTTGTTGTCTGGCTGCTCCAGAGTTTTCTGATTTGGACAAGGAAGCCTGGCAGGGCTTAAGCAACATCAACAACCATTCCATCCTCATTGGCTAAAATAACACTTTTCAACACCATCCGTGAGATCACATCTTTCAGCCAAGCCACTGTTGAGTTTTCACTTTGCACAGTGAGAACTATTAAGCTTCTGTGTCCTTGTAACAACATGGTCCTCATTTAATCTCCAAAAGCTGCAGCACTCTGAACAAACCCGGCCCCGTTTGCATCACACACAAAGCTCATCAGCAACTTAAATTCTTGGTTTGAAGGCTTGGTGATTCCCACTCTGATGGCAGCTGCTCACTGAGTGCCAACAGCCTGCTCTGGGCTGTAAAATTATTTTGGATTATTTAGCCTGGTGCAGAACTGAGTTAATTTTCTTTAAATTGCAAAGAGTTGCACAGCCCTGCCTTGCCAAGAAGCCTGGAAGTAAAGGCATTCTCCCTGAAAGTTTATTCTTCTGCTGGATCTCTTTTTGAAGTCTTGCCTTTTGGTAAACTTAAACTCCATTAACACATCTGGAGAACTGCTGACTATAAGAGATCATTTCGTATTTCCTGACATTTAGTTCATAAATTAAGACAGAAGACCAGACCCACAGCTGGTGTGAATCACTGCAGCACTAATAATGTCAGTGGAGCTCTGCTGACTTACACCAGCTGAGATTCTGGCCCCAGATCTGGAAGAAAATGCTTCCATGACTTGGTATTTCTCCCCAAGAGAACCCAGAGCCATTCAGAGTTGCACCTAAAAAAATCTTTATTTTCTGGAAAGATGAAGTGTCCCTGCACTTTGCTGTGCCTCTACAGCCAGTCCAGCACACCGTGGTTGTTGCTCTGCCCAAATTTTTGTCCTTGAGCAATTCTAAAGGGATTTGGAAAGAGAAAAAACCCTCACAAACCAACGTGGATGGAAAGGTTTCCTAACAAAGTTGAGTAATCCAGGACTGTGCCTCTGAACCATTTCCCTCATTTTTTCGTAATTAAAATAATTACTTCCCAACCATGAGCTGGCATTTTACCAAGAAGGGGAGATCTCAGCTCTCACCATCTGAATTTCTCAGTGTGCTCATCCTGGTTTAAATGGTTCCCTGCTCCATTTGGAGATGAATCTTCATGAAGGGACTAGACAATAAGAGAGGATAAAATCTAATACACACTTCCTCCAGTAGCATAAAAATTGGTGTCAGCACCAGCTCGTAGATAGAGAATTATTGCAGCATTTACACGGGAACCTCAAATTTTTGGGGCCCCTCAAACCCTCACTAAAGCTCGTGGCTACAGCTGAAATCTTGGCCTTGAAAAACCTGAGTGCTCCTGGGAGAAATCCTGACTGCCCGTGGTTACTGGGCAAAAAAAAGAGATTCAACCATGAAAAGAAAAAAGAAATGTTGTCCTGGAGGAGGGGGGAGAAGCCTCTCCCATGAAGTGATGCACTGAGAAATGCTCTGTGCAGACAGAGCTCTTTAAAATGGAATATTAAAAATGTGGGCAGGCTAAATGGGAGCTGCATGTGATTAAAAATATGATGGTATTCCCCCTCAGAGATATGCCAGATTGACTGTAATAGAAGGTGAATTATAGAAGCATTTTTCTTTTTAATTCAATGTAAATGGAAAAAGAAAATAAAATGTTCTACATTTTGGCAGAAGTAAGAGTATTTAGCTTCCAGATATAGTTTTTGCTGGCATTTATTCCTAGAAATTATAGGAAAGCAGGCCCATATATTTCTAAATAATCCTGCAAAATGTAAATCCCATCTCAAGTCTTGAAGACTTGCTGGGTACATTCAACTCCAAAATTTGAAATTAGAGTGGAGGGACTTTTCCCAGAGTTAGTGAAGAAACTGAGATGTCTTTTGTGCTGATACCAAATTTCTACATTGAGAGGATGCTCATATTTATCTCTTGATGATCCAACTTTCAATATCTGATAAAATTTCCAATAACTGGTCCAGATCAGTTCTCAACATTTCTACTCACCCACTGCATTTATTTAATCCTACAAAGCAGAGACTTTTTTAGGGAATTTACATCCTTTGAGTTGCAAAATCCCAATTAACTTCAGCTGGCATTGGTCAAGAGAACATTCTGGTTTAGAAATATAAATTCAGCCTCGGATCTTTCCAATGATCAAACACGCTTACAGATGCTTACTAACAAAGATCTACTTTAAAGTGTAATAATCGATGGCACTTGCAAGGAAAAAAGCCTAAACCATGTTTGTTTTAGACAAGTGGCACACATTTCTGTGGCTCATTTCCACTTAAACTCCTTCCTGCCTAAATAAACTAGACCACATGCACTTCGAGGAACACACCAGCACCACTGGGGGAAAAACACAAACCTCTTAATCACAGCTACAAAACTACAGAGCTAAAGGAAAAAATTGGTTTGTTTGGGAATTTTGTCAAGGCCTTCTATAAATCCATTGCGTGGCAAATTCTGGGAGATGTTTCTCATAGTCATTAAGCATTATTTATCGTATATACATTTATATAAAAGCAGAACTGGCTGAACTGTGAGATAATCCTGCTCCAGGCTGTCAGATCCTGGGGCTGCTGGGTCTCCCTAACGCTCAGGGTGACTGCAGAGACCTGAGAAAATAGAAATAAACCCCCCTGGCTGGATTTCTTGTGCAGGGAATGTGTCCTGGTGTTCCTCTGCCTGCATCCCTGAAGGGGTCGAGGTGGAATGTGGAGGGGTTTTGGGATTTTCCACCTCAAAATCTGTCTGCACATGACAGCTGCAACTGAAAGCCATGCTAAAACAAATAATAAAGAGTATTTAACTGGATTAAAAACAGTTTAAAGTTAAGCCTGAGCTTGCAGAGGCTCCTGAGCCATGGGCTCAGCCTCCAGCTGAAGAATGAACACCCCCCCCTCCACAAATTAACATTTAAACTATTCTGAAAATAAAAATTGACTAGTCCAGCACCTGCATGATGACAATTTCCCTCTCAATACCAGACTGGGGTGCTCTGATTTGGGATAATCCATGGACTCAGCAATCTTCCAGATAATCCTGCCACTGGATTTAGCACCTTCTTCATCCCTGTTTGTGCACATCATCGGTGCCCAGATCACCTGTTATCCACAGATCAGGGTTTGGATCATTCCCTTCAATCAGCTTGTGGCAGAAAACCACTTTAGATCAGCAGAGCACATGGATGTATCACTCAGGTAGGAGTTTTCTACTGACAAGATGCACTCAGAAATGCAGAGCAGCAGGGAGTTCTTAATAATTCTGGGAGCAGGATTCAATTTACAGGTTGAGGTAGAGCAGATGAAGTACAGCAAGCTTTTTTTCCCCTCTCTAATGGGTTTCTATTGAATATAAAATTGTTGTTAGAACTCAGAACTGTGCTTTCCTCTCTGCTGCCTCTTAATTCCCATTCAACCTCTCCCCATGTTCCTCCTGACCCCTCCCCAGCCACAGACCTGAATTCATTCATACTTTTCTGAAATGAGATCAAAGCTTTGATAATTGAGATCAAACAATTGCCTACAGTGACACCTGTGAGAGCTGAAACCTGTTCAAACATGAAAAAAACCCCAAAACCACCAAAAACCAAAAAGAAGGGGACGCTGACCAAGCACAAAGTTCATTTCTTGCTGGGTAAATGCTGCAGAAGAGTCTGGAGAATGGGATTTGTAAGAAAGGTTGCACCATCTCCAAATAAACAACAAAACCCCAGTTAAACAAAAAATTGGGACTGGCCCTGAGTGTTTGTTTTGTGAAAATTATTATAAAATGAGGAGATTTCTTCTTGATGAGCTCCTTCTATTCCTGTGAGTGGTCATAATCACAGAAAACAGTGACACCCCAGCTGGGATGCCAACCCACCCCAAAAAAAGTGGAAAGGGAGAGGAACCCAAAATTTGGCCACCAATCTCTGCACCAATCTAAAAAGGGGGGATTTCAAACAGCAGTTTCTGATTTTCACCTCTGCACAGATCCAGACTCCTCATGTCCCCTCTCCCAGATTTTTCTTCTCAGGCTCCAAGCTTTCAGAGACACTGAATGAGGAAATTAAGAGATTTTGGGTGGTGTTGAGGAGGAATCAGCACCTTCCTGTGAGAAGGAAAGGGACTAAAACAAAAATAAAAATGAAGGCACCACCCAGCAGTGTTTTTTCCCTGTCCAGCTTGGGTTGCTTTTGGTGTTTTCAGCAACTTTCAGTGCATTTCTTTTTCCTCTCAAGGCCATGGAAACTCCACACTTCATACAGAGGGACAGAAAAACCACAGCAGACAGCACAGAACAGAAAGAAAATGTGACAAAATTGATTAGATACTGGTGTACAGTGATTTTCTTTACACAGCTGTCTCAACTCCAGATTTTTACCTTCAGCTCTGACAAACCTAAAGCATGTCCAGAAAATTTTGCTCTGGTTCAAAGCAGCATGCAAACCACAAAGATTATACAGTTTTAATCCACAGAGAGCCTTGAAAACAGTCCCAGTGCTGCACCACCACTGAAAAATTCAGAATTCGCATTTTTTGCTGGATTTCAGCACAGTGCTATAAAGGAATTTTTCATCTCACATTAAAAGCATTAAGAGCAAAAGGAGGTGGGCAACTGGGACTGTGTGAGGAGAAAGCAGGTGTCAATCAGAGGAGAATAATCCTGGTTCACATATGAATCAGGTGGGTAAAACACACCAGAAATAGCTGTGAAAATGGAGCTTGAGGCACTGGCAAAGGTCCACTCAGTGGAATCCCACATGGTTTTATCCACCCTGTGGGAAAAGGGGAAGAGTGATGCACATTTTTCAAGTGCACCTCCTCAAATGTCTCAATTGTATTCTTTCCAGAGGAAAATTAATTAGAATCAATAGCAGCTGCATGGCCCAGAAGCACAGGGAAGACGCTGTCTGCTGTTAATTAAGATTGTGACAGACTGAGCATTCTGATTCCTGATTCTGTCTGAAATCTTTGCACCAGAGAGAGAGGGAAGCAAGGTGAAAGAGCAAGACGCAGGAATTCCCATCTGAAAGAGCAGATCACAGCCTGGGAAAAAAAAATCTCCTGTTCAGAATAGGCAGTTGAGATAGAACAGAGTAATGCACAAATTTTGAAAGACCTAGTTGTTCATGGAGCCTTTAAAAAAATTATTTTAAAGCGCTATTATAAATAGAAATGGTTGCTTGAAAAGTTTCCCAATAAATCTGGCAGACCAAAAACATTCCTGGTACCGTTAGTGGGGGGAAAAATTCAGAATTCAGTCTGAAGCACTGGTTTCCAGTTTTAGCTTAACTTCTTGCTAAACAACCAACATCACTTTTTGAAATAATTTACCAGATGGGTTTGCAACCCATTCTACATCTTCATCCTCGGTATTGCTAATTCTAATAAAAATACTCGGGCAAGAGTAGCAGAAGCTCATTCTAAACCTGGTGGGAACCAACAGGAATCATTACTGCACAGGTTTGGTGCTGTCAGATTGTTGAATTCCAAGTTTAACATAATTATTTTGAGCCTACACCTTCCCTGTCCTAGAAAGAGAAGAAAAAAATTGTGGTTGTTTTTTTTTTTTAATGGGAATGCAAGGGCACAGAACCATCCAACTGCAGAACAGCACAACACTCCATAAACCACCAATGAAATTATAAATGTGAAGAATAATTTTGATATTACTGGTGAAAAAATACAGCAAGGGCCTCGAGGCCCTTGGTGGGGTGAGGGAAATTTCAGTGGAGTTTGTGATTTCTGAACCTACAGAATAGGATCTTGTTCAAACCCAAAATACTCCTGCCTCTCCCTCACGAGAGTTTCATGACCAGACAGGTGTATTTACTGATTTTTGTCAACAGCAAGAGCTCAACAGGCAGGAGAAAGAGCTGGAAGACAAGATAAAAAAAAAAAAAAATCCTCTTATTTGATTACTGAAGCTGTACAAAACCAGAGCAGCGAGCAATGCTCCTGCTCCCACGCAGAATTTATGTACCAAGGTGTTTCTCCTCCTGCCAGCATCCTAGACCTGATCCCAGCATTACAAAAATCAGCAGATTCAGATGGTTTGGAAGTGGACTGGGGGCTTATCAAAACCACACAGTTCTCCCCAGGGCATTAAACAGCAGAAAATAATGAAAGGAAATACCTCTTGTAAGATTTCTCCATTGCTGTTTTCAAGAAGGAGAGGGGGATAAAACCACCCGTCCCCCTTTTGCAGAGAGGGATGAAAAATGGGATAGCATAAACATCCAGGACAATCCTTTTGAAGTCTGGATCAAAAAAAAAAAAAAAAAGGAATGCAGCCTCAGGGGCAGGGGAAGTTACTGCTTTATCACATTGAGTCATTCATCTTGAGTACTTCTGCGTGTCTATTACGTGTCAGCAACTGCAAATTGGGCAGCAGGAGTGTGATAAAACCAGACATTCCTAGAAAACTTTCCTAGCAGATGCTGCTTAATTCAAAAGAGTGGGTTTTTTCCTTCCAACAGCTGCCTGAAAAGACAAAAACTCCAGTGAAACGGTCTCTGGTGACCAGCCCAGATCAATACGAGGCGAGCAGCTAGAATTAAATCAATAAAGGGAACAATGAACCTGAAGACACCTTCTTCTCAAAGCAAAAAGCCCAGATGGTTCAAATTCCCTCACAGACACTGTCCTGCCTCACCAGGGCTGACACAGCTCGAAGCTGGTGCTGCTGGAAATGACTTAATGATGATTAAACACCTGCAGAACAATCAAAAATGGAAGTGTGTGAGTGGAGAGGAAGGCATGGGACCCCTGAGGACCAGGCAGAGCAGTGCAAGTTTGGATAAAAATCTGATTTTTGGAGAGGGTGTCAGTGGCAGGGTGAAGGTGGCACTGGGGAGGGGTGAGCAGGTGTCACACCACTGCTCACAGAATTGTTCCTGGCACACCTGTGGCCACCTGCCTGTCCCAAAACAGCGCCCAAAACACCAGCTTATTGCTCCCAGCCTCACATCTTTATGGCAAAACCCAGCTGCACTGATAGGACCAGCAGCTCCCTGGCAGGGACCCAGTCTGGGTCCAAACTGGGAGAAGCTGGAGCCCTGCCAGGTGCAGCACAGGCAGGTTTTGGTGGCAGGAGTGGGTTTTTGAAAAGGTTAAGCATACCACACTTCAGCAGAACCCCCGGGGGATGATGTATTGCTGCCCTTTCCAAACGTGAACTCCCTTAATGGAGAAGTGAGCTCCAGAGGCTTTGCTGATGTGCTCACAACTGCTTCTTTGTGCAGTGGGAAGTGAGGACAATCTTCTGGGGCTGGAGGAAAGAAAAAAGGAAAAACTGAATATGGAAATAACAATTTGCTGTGGGTTGATGCTGGCTGGACACCCAAAGCTGCCCTGTCACCCCAATCCTCACTAAGGAGGGAAGGGACAGCACAGGAGATGCTGCTCCTTCTTCCTCAGGGCTTGGACTCCTCAAATTCCTTCCCTGCTCCACTGTGGGTCCCTTGATCCATGGCTCAGTCCTTCAGTGTGTCCTGGTAAGGTTGTTGTTAATTCAAAAAGCACAAGCAAGTGAAGCCTGCTGTGTTAATTGCTGTTTTGCAACCCTGCCATCCAAGGGGAAGTCAAGCAGCCTTAAACAACAGATTTGGAAACCGATTTTTTTTTTTTTCCCCAACACATCTTGAATTCAGTTTGTTAAGTGGCTGCCTGGCCACCCTTGCAAGCTCTGGGCACTCAGCACATCCTGAGTATCCCAGCTCCATGAGAAATCCAAGGAAAAAACTGTGGCACACCTGAGCTTGTCCCTTACAGGACAGATATTCAAAGGGCTCTGTAGCAATCTGACTGTATCTGAAATTGGAGGGTATTGAGGAGGAGCAGATATTCCTGGCAATCCTCCTCGGAATAATCCATGTCTGTGAAGCTCTGTACATAAATACACACATACAATTATCTCCAGGCAGCCTGGCTGTGCTTTTCAGCCAAATCAAAGACACACATTAAATATACATCCTCGTTAATTCTGAGAAACATTGGGACGCCAGGGCTTTGGGCACGTAAACCAATGACCTAATTACACTCATCCACACACAGCATTTTTCCTACTCCCCACAGATAAAACTCTGCAGCCCCCACTGCCCTTCCTGAAATTTGTTGTGCAATGTTCCTGTCACCAGTGCAGCTCTGCTCTGCTCTTAGATGTGACTGTTTCAGGCACTGAACCACACACATTGACAGACAGTCATCCCTAGAACTCAAATCACAGAGTTTTGGGAAGAGACATGAAGGAAAAAAAAAACCAAAAAA
>PYHW01009314.1:143083-153377 GCA_013186435.1 Turdus rufiventris | reverse complement strand
ATGGGAGATGCTCCACCCAGGGGAGGAGCCAAGCATTTCCTACCCTGATAAAATCTGAGATTTGGAACATCAGAGCAGCCTTTTCCACAAGAGCTCCCAGACCTTTCTACAGGATCACAGCTTCAACAAGAGCACTTCATCTGGACTGCTACCACCACCCTAACTAGCAGGGTGTCAGGTTGTGTTCTGACTCTGTCAGTGTTTGTTTTCTTTTTCTTTTGTACTATTGCATGTATTTTATTTTGCTCCTTTTTTCCTATTAAATTGTATTTGTGACTTGGAGACTCTCACTGGTTTTGCTTTCAAACCAGTACAGGAAGGAAGCAAACCCGTGGTGTGGATCAGGGATAAATACAAACTGTTGACAACAGAGAATGAACTCTGGCACTAAATATGAACTGGTCACGAAACAGTGAGCACGTCTGAAACCTGAGCACAGGAGGGACTGTGAAATCCCTGCATTCAGCAGCAGGATTGGTACTCAGACCCAGCCCCCAGCTGCCTCAAAGCCACCCAATTATGTGTCTCACCCCTAATGAGGTCCTGGGTCAGGAGCATCCTCTGTGCCAGTTACAGGGAAATATTTATGGGGCGGTTGATAGGAAAAGCACAGAACCAGAGGAAGGGATGAAAAGGCTACAAGACATTTCTCTCTGCAGCTGTCAGTAGGAGGCTACACACCAGGAGGAAAAAAAAAAAAACAAAAAGCTCCAAGAAGTTTTTGCAGTGTTCTTTTTTTTTTCCTTTTTTCCTCCTCAAGAGACACGGGTACAATGATACCTATTCAGTAGCCTGAGCCTCAGAAAAACAGAGAATTATACTTTTCTGCCTCTATGTGCAGCTCTCTGTTCACATACATTGTCCAACACCAAACAAGACAGAGGGAGAATAGGACAACATAGTTTCTGTAACAAAAAAGAACTGTGTCTGTTGGGACCCTCGACGTGTTGGAAATACCAAACTTTTATTCATACCATTCCTGTGGCAAGGCTTCTCAGAAGATAAAGAAAAATATTTTATCAGACTGAATCAATACTGGACTTTCTCACCAAACACTGCACTGCTTTATTCCTACAGGGTTGCCTGAGAGCTATGATTTGAAACCACCACCATCACAAAAATCTATTTTTTTTATTATTAATTACAAAAATTTTCCCTGCAGTCATTATGGGAACAGCACTCACATATTGATCTCTCCTAAGGCAGTTCCAGAAGTAATCTAACCATCTTATTCTGCCATCTTTGCAAAGATAGTCCCCACAAGTTATTAAAAATCTCATTTCTACTGAGCTGTGCCTCTGAACCATCGGATTTCTGCCCCCTGTGTCACAAAGGATTTCTCATTTCAGCATGGGAGACCAGCGCTGTGCCAGTTTCCCTTTATTTGTACCTGTCCATGGGATCCTTCCCAACCAAGCAGGGCACTACAAACACTGCCCAGGGTAAGAGAGAAGCAACCTCTGAGTCTCTGACAGCCAGTGCTAAAGAATTTTTAAAAGTGTACATCAAATAAAGTATATTGATGGGGAGACTGTGGAGCAGCCTCCTCCATTTACTATTTTAAAACTCCTATTTTTCCCTCCAAAATCAGATTACCCAAGAGCAAAGAGAAAAACATGTAATCATCACCTGGAAAAAAATAACCCAAGTAGGACATTTCAGTACAGTAATTTCACGACCATAAGGTGCACCGGACTATAAGGCACACCCCCCGAGAGCTGGCAACTTTCACAACTTTGTAGCTCAGATAAGGCGCACCAGACTATAAGGCGCACTAATTTTTGCAGCGAGGAGCTGTGCGGCGCGCAACAAAGTAGTGAATTACTGGCAGGTTCTCAATTTGCAAACATCTAGCCGCGATTTTTTGCTGCTTTTTTGGCCACTTTTTGCTGCGATTTTTTGCCGCTTTTTCACCACTTTTCACGGTAATTTTTGGCCACTTTTTGTGGCGATTTTTCAGCGCTTTTTCACTGCTTTTTGGGCCGCTTTTCATGGCAATTTTTTGCCGCTTTTTCACGGTCATTTCTTGACGCTTTTCAGCCGCTTTTTGCAGCGATTTTTCGCCACCTTTTCAGCTGCTTTTCGCGGCCATTTTTCACTGCTTTTTGGCCGCTTTTTGCTGTGATTTTTCGGCGCTTTTTCGCGGCGATTTTTTGCCGCTTTTTTGGCCGCTTTTCGCGGCGATTTTTCGCTGCTTTTTCACGGCGCTTCTTGGCACTTCCCCGTGGCCGTGCTGCTTTCCCCCGCTTCTCCCTGCCTGGCGGCTGCACTGGTTCCCAATTTCCCCTGCCCAGCAGCCGCGGCTCCAGCGGTTCCCGACTCACCCCACACGGCCACAGCTCCCGCGGGTCCTGGCTCAGTTTTCAGACCGCACTTCCAGGTTTGCAATTTTCTGAACTTTGTAGCTCAGATAAGGCGCACCGGACTATAAGGTGCACTTCCAGGTTTGTGGGAAAATTTTAGTCAAAAGGGTGCACCTTGTAGTCGTGAAATTACTGTGCATTTTTGGTTGATGGTTTTTGTCTCTTTTGGTTGGTACCAGGTGTGATTGTGTCAGTCTCTTCCTCAGATGATGTCAAAACAACAAGCTAGTGCAGAAAAGCAATGAGGAAGAAATCCCTTTATTTGCTGCGGTCATGAAGCAGCTCAGAAATAGCAAAGATTTTGATAGATGAAAATGGTTGGTTGAGATTTGAACCACAAACAAGTGGGAGAAGGTTTTCTCTGACCCTGCTCTAGGCACAACCACTGCAGAACAAGAATGAGGATAAAATCAGAGAGTTTGGACAAAGGGAAGCACAATAAATTCCAGTGACACCATTAGTCACAGTCTTGTATCCCATTAATGTTGTGGCCTGCACGACTGAGTAATTTTCATGCAGATAGGAAGCACCAACATCCTAATTTCATCCTGAACAAAGTCACTGAGTTATCTTGCACCAGTGTCCTTCCACCATGCCCTAAAATGAGCTAGGTGCACACTGGTGGGAAAAACAACTGTAAAACTGGTGGAATCAAGTGATATGGAATATTATTTTACATGATTTAGGCCCATCAGAGTGCACACAGCAATGTTCATGCATGCTAACCCTGAAAGCAACAGGAGACCATCAGGAATATTCAGCATAAACTGCAAAAACCTGATACATTTAATTGAAGTTCCCTGCACTGCAACCAAAAGACTTACACCATTCTGATTTAACAATATTATTTAAAACTTGCTTCAAATTTCCCTTTTTTCCCTCTACAGACAAAAAGGAAATAATAGATGTAGGAGCATAATCACGTCTGGCATTTGGTGAGAGTTTTGAAATTGCTTATTTTTATGCAGTGGTTTGAAGAGCAAATGGATTTTCATGTTTGAGTCTCAGCTGGTTTGTACTAATGCAGTGAAACCTGTGCAAAACTGTTTGCTTGTTTTCAGGCCTGACAGTGATTTCAGAATTTTACAGCAAAATGGCAACCTGCAAACTTCTCTTCAACAGACCTTCTTTGTTAGCTAAATTACAAAAATACAAAACAAACAACCAAAAAAACCAAGCCAAACCAAACAAACAACAAAAAAAACCCCAAACAATTTTTGCCACGTAACCATTCTCAGCACACATTTGAGCAGGTCTAGTTTACTTTTGTTTTTGTTTCCCCCTTTGGCAATATCTGAAATAAAATGGAATATGTTTGAAAGACTAATGCCCTGAATTGAAAGTGTTTTTTATGGAGCTGGAGTTTACTGGGGTGCCACAATAAGTTGAGTTTTCCCCACAGGATATTGAGATGCCTGACTGTGAAAAGGAATACAGAAAGACTGGTGGGGTATCTGTCTGGGGGTGAATTTGTCCTCTGTTATAAACATTTTGCCACAGATATGCAAATGCAACTTTAATTCTTTCCCCACCTCTGGCTCTTCCACTTGTTTAATTTTCATAGCAAATAAACCAGCTTTATTTCATTTTTTTCAACTTCTGTGGCCAGGAGGGCAAGACTTCACCAAGAGGGAAGATGAATATGTGGTAGCCACAGAAGTTGTTATTCTCACATCAATTCTCCTTTTTCCCTCACAAATGTATTGCAGAACTTTTACTGAACAGCAACTACACAAAACTGTGAGTGTCAAGGAACAATTCATTTTCTTGTATTCTGTTTCCTGATAAGCACAAAACCTGTAGGAACATATTTAATAATTTGCTTACACCTACTGGGGAAGTAGCATTAATATTAAGGTAACAGATGGTGGATTTTTTTATGTCCAGAACATGAATAATTGAGATAGCTACACTGATTTATGATGGTACCTTTCTGTAAAGTAACTTGGCAGGATAGATCATAAACCATTTCAAATTCCAAAAGACATAATTTTTCTGTATTACATCAAGCAAAAAACCCATCAAAATCCAAAGCAGCCTTTCCTGCACATAATGAAATTCCTCCCTTATACTACCACCTAACTTTTCTAGATGTGAAGTGACTTAAAATGAAAAAAATCCAGTTTCAAAAGGGGCAGTGTGACTTCTGTCATCCTTCTCTTTCCTCTGCTGTGGTCTGCACTTCTCTCCATGCATCCAAATTTAAGACCCAATCCTGAAAATGCTCACTGCCAGGTGTAGCAGCACCCTGAGAAGTTCCAGTGAAGCTTGAGGAGAGTATCCCAGGAGACTAGTTTTGACTCAAGAATGCAGACAGGGTGTTCAGTAGGTGCTGCACAGTGAATACAAAAATAATCTGATGTTTACATTGGGGTTGCACTGTCCTGACCAGCAGTGGCAGTGGATTCCATCAAACCAAGAGAGGCAAATTCAGTGTTGGTTCAAAATGCACCAGCCTCCTTCACAAATCTCAGCCCTACAGAGTCAAACATAAAAGCCTGATGTTGTTTTCCCCCTAAGTCCACTGCTGACACACTCTTTAATACAGATCTGTTACTTACGCAACTGCTAATAACAGTATTTATTAATATTTATTAATAATTACTATTTAGAATAAACACTACATTTCTGAAGACACCCCCAGATAAAGGAGGATATTCTCTCAGTATTTTAAAGCAGGGGCTTTGTGAGCAGCCAGCTTTGCAGTGTCCTGCAGCTCAGATTTCAGACGGCTAGGTGAGAAAATACATGGGGTTTATTTTCAAACATTTAGCATCAACCATAAACCCAGGCTAACCAAAACAACACCAGCACAGTAAAAAAAAAATCAAAACTCCCTTTTCAGGTCTCTGTCATTACACTCTCTAATGAGAATTGCTGCTGTTGACATTTCAGTGGATGACAAACTCCATTGTTTACAAGCACTGATGTTTTTAAGCAGCTGGCAGAGACTCCTCAGCATGGAAATTATTTTAGCAGCACATCTCCCACAAGACTCACTGCTCTCTGTGGCAGTGGAGGCAGGGTGGGAACACATTTTAACAAAAAAAAAAAAAGGAAGAACCTCCCCAAAGTCCTGCAGGAAATGGTGGAGGAGAAAGGTTTGTGTTCAGAGCAGCCAAGGCTCCCCACAGAGCCACTGAAGCCTTTTGGGGCTACCTAAAAACAGAGCCCAGACAAAATTAAGAGAATAAAAATAATTTATACTTATTGAAGGTGCTTTAGGTACATTTTGGGCAGATGAACCCCCCAAGGGCTACACCCAAACTGGACAATGGTCACAGGTTTGCACAGTTTTATAAATTTGGTCCATTCATATATCAGGGGTTAATCTCCCAGGTAATTAAATAATTTCACCCAAATGTTCCTCCCCCAACTCACTTTTGTTCCCATCTCTGGGGCAGTGAGGTGTCCTTGATTCCAGCCTGGAGAGGAATTGTTGTGTGCCCAAAATGGGAAAGCAGCAGCCAGCACTGGGTGTGGAGTTTGGAGTTATACACCACAAAACTGCAGGGTTACAAATACATTAAAAATATATAAACTAAAATCCTAAGGCATCATTTCTCCCCATGGATGAGCCAAGGCTGTGCTAGGGGGACAGAGGTGTCACACCTGGCATTCCCAGGAAAAACAACCCAGAAGTTGCAATATTTGGGTAATGAAACAATTATCCACTTCAGAATAATGAAAAAAAAACCAACGAAACAACTTCCACATGGGAGTTTCTTCCCCTTTTTTTTTTTTCTGCCTCCCCCTGGAAATAATGTGCAGTCTACACCACTTTTATTCTTTTCCACTGGTTACTTTAAGGGCTGCAGATGATTCTGAACAAAATGAAAATGAGAGTATTTCACACAGTGTATCAGAGAACTCAAAAATGCATAGCCTCATGCCTTGGGCCTCTGAAAACACTCATAAAAATCAACCAATTCAATGCTTTTCATGTCAATCATACACAGAGGTCTCCAGTGACTCTGAATTTTATGAGCTGTCACTCATCCCAATCCCAGAGGTGCACCTACTAAATACAAGTTTAATGACCGTAGAAAGCATGGTTGAATATTTCTATGCTACAAAAATGTAAATTAAAAGCACAACGGTAATTGAAATTAAAGGGAAAATAAAATAAAAACAAACACCACTGGCAATTTCTCCTTCAATTGTATTTTTATCCTGGATATGGGCTGCCTTTGTTCACCCTGAAATACACATTTTGGTCTCAGAAAATGGTGCACAAAAACATCTGCAGACAACAAATGGCTTTACTTTGAGACAATGAAAATTACAGAGTAATAAATCCTTATAATACATAATGTCACCTGATTAATTGTATATTCACTCTTATGAAAAAACAGAAAAAATTCTGTTGTCAGTCTCAGTCACTGACCATACTCTTCACTTGAAATTTAAGTTGCATTTCCCCTTTATATCAAAGATGGGGATAATCTACAATATTTGGTGCACTCCCCCAAAATCCAGTGTGAACCTGAGCTGCCTCACTGATGGAAAGTCACCACTAAGAAGCCAAGTTAGGTCACAGATATTGAACCACACAGAGAAGAAATACAATTTCAATAA
The DNA here is from genome assembly GCA_013186435.1 of Turdus rufiventris. Taxonomy (NCBI): domain Eukaryota; kingdom Metazoa; phylum Chordata; class Aves; order Passeriformes; family Turdidae; genus Turdus; species Turdus rufiventris. The sequence continues at coordinate 146,436 of PYHW01009314.1, read as the reverse complement.
TTCTTTGCAGGGGGATGATTGAAGAAATAAAATAATCCATCAGAAAAAAGACTGGGAATTGATTCCTGTATCTATTCTTTTGGTGAAAGTAACTGCACTGGCTGCCAGGTGTGTAATATTGTGAATAATTTGCCACAGAATTATGGAATGACTTGGGTTGGATTGGAGGTTTATTCAAGTTATTCAGCCCAAGGCCCTGCCATGAGGGTCTGCATTTGCAATTAGTTGTACTGGAGGTGTTAAAAAATAAATTAAAATGGCCTGGAAGTTGTATTATCTTCTTGCCTCATTGGTCTATTAAAAAGAAAAAAAATTAAAAATTGAAGATTCAGGTCAGAGCATTCAGTTGATACCAATTAACACAATTGCCAGCCTCACTCATTTACATAAGGTGAAGTATCAGATCCAGTGAGGGCACAGAAATAAACAGACTTTTTTTAATATTTAAGTCAAAATTTCTTGTGCTACCAACATGGCAACTCTGCAAATGAAATTACCTGTGCAGACTGACATGAATATTGGTAACATCTTCATTTCCAGGCAGTCCATACTTCTCATCTTTCAGCATAAAAATGCAAAATACTGGCATGAAGCACCACTGTTACACTAATACTTAACACTTCACGTGTAAAGGCATTGTTAGAAAAGTGCAAAGCTATTTTAAATTCTTATACACTCATGGAAAGGTTTTTATTGTGAAATTAAGAAGCCACCTACATTTACAGGCTTTTCAACTAATAAAAGCTATGAGGAAAAATGAGATATCAGTGATGAAAAAGCAGAACTACGAACTGCTGATAATTTGCTGATAAGCAACTTGCTAATATTGATGGGAATACATTCCCTGATTTTGATATTTCACCTGAAATATAAGGAGTCACTTTCTAGGAAGAACAGAAGAGGGAAATTTCTTTCAATAAAAAAGTTTAAACCAAGAACCAAACTTAAGCTACATGTAGAGGTCCACCAGGCTGATTATACATAAATTACATGCTGTCAATTAAATAAATTTTAATTATGCAGTGAATATGCAGAGAGCTTACCCTCTAACAGATCCACCAGATCAGTACAAGTGTTACTGATTTTTTTTACATTGGACTAAGTCATCCTGATTTCCTGATAAGTAAACAAAAAACAAAATTCTGGGTGTACTTTACCCTTTTTTCTGGGTTGGAAAGCACGTTCTTAACTTCTGTGGAATGTGGAACTGGGGAACAACCCGGAGAGGAATTGAGAGAAAAATAATCATATATCAGATATATTACATAATAATAATAATATAATATTAATGGGGAGATGTCATGGTAACTTTATTGATACCACCACAAAGAATACCTCAAGTAAAATTTACCCTCTCAGTGTATTTATGCTAAAATAGGTTTTTGTCAGGGTGCTATATTTGTCTCACAAAATTTGGAAACACAAAAATAATCCCCTATCTTTACAGTTTGTGTCTTTCCAGGAAAGTATCAAAACATGAAAGTAGCAGAAAAACCTAAGTTTGCCTAAATTCAGAAATATGAATTAAACAGCACCCCCAGGTCCTTATTAACATACACAATCCACTCCTTGCCAACATTTCGAGTTCTAAGACTTTGAAATTAATTAATTCTCCTACACTGATCTCTGTGAGTTATTTCATAAATACTCAGTGTTTAAAAGAAACAGTAATTTTCCTCACCCAAACTGCTGCTGGGTTAACACCTTGGGACACTGAAACAAATGCTATTTATAACATCCAGCAGTAACTCAATATCATCAGCATTCAAATGTATGCCTTCAGCTCCAGCATTTCCCCAAAGCATTCCATCCTTTTAAAGACCCAGTTTTTGTGGCAGCAGTTTAAAAAAAAATGTTCCTTCCACTTGATTTAGGGAATCATTTCATTCCCTAAAGGTATCAGATGTTACCTGTCAGGAACAGAGACAAGAATTGAGCCTTGTTTCACAGGAGAAATATTAAAAACACAGAGCAGAATCAGTGTCACTGCAATGGGTTGGTGAGTTATGATGTTTGGGAAGCAGAGATTTGGTTAAAAGCTGCTGGCTAGGGTTTAATCCAGGAAACAGCAAAACCAACATACACAAAAAAAAAAAAGCAAAGAAAAGAAATTTTAAAAAGTGGAAAAAAAGGGAAAAAGGGAAAAAAAGAAGAAGAAAAATTAAAAGGAAAAAAGAAAAAAAAGAAAAAGAAGAAAAAAAGAAAAAAGAAAAAAGGAAAAAGGAAAAAAGAAAAAAATAGAAAAAAAGTAAAAAGACAAAGAAAAATAAAAAGAAAAAGGAAAGAAGGAAAAAGAAAAAAGAAAAAAGAAAAAATAAGAAAAAAAGAAAAAAGAAAAAAGAAAAAAGAAAAAAGAAAAAAGAAAAAGGAAAGATGGAAAAGGAAAAAAGGAAAAGGAAAAGGAAAAGGAAAAGGAAAAGGAAAAAAGAAAGAAGAAAAAAGAAAAAAGAAAAAAGAAAAAAGAAAAAAGAAAAAAGAAAAAAGAAAAAAGAAAAAAGAAAGAAAGAAAAAACAGAAAAAGAAAAAAGAAAAAAGGAAAAAAATAAAGAAAAAAAAAAAATAAAAGGGGGAAAAAACCCACCCCAAGCTGCTTGGAAAGGCTTTTAGAAGTTGATCAAGGCTATCAGCAAGGGCTTATGTTCTCTCACAGTGAAATAAGGAGACAGGGAGGGAGCCACCCCTCCAAACAGAAGGATTCAGTGTTGATTTTTGTTTTAAAGCTCTGCCATAAGGTGAGGGTGGCAGCAGCAGGGGTTGCTGCAGGAGGAAACGAATCTGTTTATAATTATTATTTTAATGGGAGCAGTAATTCTGTGCTTGATAAGTGATGAAGAAATGAAATGAATAAGAGAATTAAACAAGAAACAAATGAGGAGTTCTGCCTCTCCTGTGCTGTAGGTCTGGGCTTCCTGAGGGGGTGAGGGATGAGTCAGGGTGACTCAAAGCCCTGTCACAGGGGGAATTGAGAGCCACCTTCTGTTTTACCCTCAAAGTGGGTGATCTGGTCCCAGCCCTGCTCCAACATTAGTCATTCCATGGCTATAAACCCATGGAATATTAAAAAGTCTTTGCCATAGAGACAGAAAGCCAAAGGAACAGAAAAAGGAAAAAAAAGAAACAAAAGATAAACAAGGAAAGGAGGAAAGATGTGGATGCTCTTGCATGACGTGAACCTTTTCAAAAGACTGCCTTGCCCTTCCACACAAAAACAGGGAGCAGGGATTACAATAATTTCACGATTATAAGACGCACGTTACAATACAGAGTGTGATAAAAGGTATCTGTTCTATCACCTTCTGTTGAGGGTGGGGGCAGTGATCCTGATCTCCGTGGGAGATATTCTGCTAATGGGC
>PYHW01009314.1:98856-124463 GCA_013186435.1 Turdus rufiventris | reverse complement strand
GAAGGAAGGAAGGAAGGAAGGAAGGAAGGAAGGAAGGAAGGAAGGAAGGAAGGAAGGAAGGAAGGAAGGAAGGAAGGAAAAGAAAGAATGAACATGATAGTGCTGTGCATGCATGAATCACAAAGATGACTTAACTCACTATTTAATTTTTTCTTTGTTTAATACTCAAATTAGAGGCTCATACAACCCAACCATCTACTTCTAAGAAATGTCTTACCTTGTTTATTTTTCAGCCTGAACGAGTAATCATCAAAACATTTCTAAACACTGCATTCCACAAATTCATGATGGTAGGAATGAGCTTCTCTTTGCTGTACACATTCACTGACTGAAAGATCACAGTGAGCACAGAGTTTGCCAAAGCAGGAAAGTGCTGTCCTATTGTATTAAATAAATGCACTTAGGAGAATACAAAAGCAACATCTTAAGTACATCTTTCCCTACAAGGGGGTAACTGCTGTAAGCTTCACACCCCCTCTGGAAGGTTCTGGTGCCATTTTCAGCAAAAACCCAATTTTTGGCTGGGTGAAGAAGAAGCTGTCTGAGGCAGAAAACCCAAAGCCTGGTGTGTCATCCTCTGAGAATGCCAGATTCCAGCACAGATCTGTGGTTTCTCCTACCTGAGTCACTGGCGGTGGCAAACCACACTTTAAATAAGCCTTGCATTACAGCTTCAGAAATGTGAACCGCAAGCAATGAATTAAATAAATGCAGAGAGAGGATCCCCAGGGAGCCCTGGGCTCACCACAGACTCCAAGTGCTTTTAAGGGAGTGGAAGTTTATCAAAAGAAAGACAAGTCCAGCTTATTACAGTGCTGGGATGCAATGCTAAAAGATTTCTTTCCAAATTAATTACATATACCTGGAAGACTCGGAAAAAAAAAAACCTTTGGAAGGCAGAAAAAAAGGAGGAAAGCATGAACACCAGACCAAAAAAAAAAAAACACCCCAAAATTAAAAAATAAAAATCCACATTTATCATTAACAAGTAAAAACCATGCAGCAGCTCATTCTACCCACAATTACACACATGAATAAGTTTAATCAGGCCCTGAAGTCAGGAACAAACAGAGAATGTGAGCACCATAACAATCGTGTTTAAAGTAAAAATTGCATTCCCTGTTTGGCCTCTGATGGAGCAAGGGTGGCATAAGGGGGACCTTCAAACACTCAGAAACCTAAATATGTGTGTCTGACTTGCTTGGGAGTTTTTTGAGAGTGCCTAAAAAATATGTCGGAGTCTTTTAGAGCTCTCTGAAAAAGCAAGGTTTATGTGTATTAAAAAAAAAATAAACACTGGTGGTAAAGATCCCATCAAATTGGCCTGAATCTTGAAATTTCAGCATAGCTAAACAGCAAAAGTCAAATTTCAAGTAAAGGAAAACCAAAACAAAATAAAAACAAACAAAAACAAAAACAAAAANACAACCAAACCAAACAATCAAACAAACAAACAAACAAACAAATCCACAAAAAAACCCAAAAACCAAACCAAAACAAAAACACAAAAAAAAAACCACAAAAAAAGCAGTAATAGTGACATCAGATGAACTAAACTGGACCTATGAAACTGACATTTTTGGTATGCAGAACAGAGTTGGTACAAACTGGCAATATTTCATAAAAAAAGAGAAAAGACAAGAAAATAATTCTCATTCAGCTGGATTGAGAGTGTCTCTTAACACTTGCTTCTCAGAATTATGGAACACTTCCTCTGTAAGAACTTCTTTTAAAAACTATTTTTCTAGTCTTATTCTCAGGAGAACCCAATGTATTTGCATCCATAATAATGTTTTTCCTGTATTTAAGACGCCTTTCCCCATGTAATTGCACATCCACTCAACAGTAGGCATGCATTAAATAGCACAGAAATTATGAATACCCTCGAGCAGCAGGAACGGATCATATTTTGAAATATACAGAATAACTTATAAAAATTTTGAGGCTTATCCAGCAAAGCCTTTCTTCTAGGAAACACATGAGTGAATGAGGACCATAAAAGACTCTTTAGTACCCAGAAATTAAAGACAGAAATAAAAAGATTTTTTTCCTAACTCATTAAAAAAAAAAATCCCTATATTGATAAATCAAAGTGGAAAGATGTAAATTGCACTAGAAATGGAAGCTTTTTCCTGATTTATTTTTATTTTAGTTAGAGACACTCCATCTCTGTTCTACTCTAGTCTGTGACTGCAGGTTCTTTTCAAAGACTACACTTAATTTTAAAATTACATTAAAAATGTTGCCATCTTCAGTAGGTACTGCCTGCTCTCCAGTAGGTTCCAACACTTTTAAGGTGAAAATATTATAGAAACATCCAATTATTTACAGGATTCAGGCTGACAGGCTATACAGCTAAGCCTCTATACTGAATGCATATTCCACACAGCTAATAGTGCCATTCATATGCAGCCCCCAAAGAGATTTGGGTAATGCCTCAATAAGCATAACTTCTAACTGTGGATTGGGAATGCTCTTATTAATTTTTTTTTCTCCTCCAATTATGGAATGCAAATTGTGAAAAGCAGAATTTGCATCTTAACTTGACTTATATATTATCTCTGCCTTGCACCTTAGGAAATTGCCAGATATTAAGTTACAGTTACAGCTGCACCAAGACCATCACAGTTTACTGGAATCAGAATAATTTCATTTTACTTCCTGGCTCAACTGTGTGTTGAAAACCAAGATCTACTTTTTGCGTTTACATATTTTAAAAATGTGTAAATTAACAGCCATAGGTCAGCTGTTATTAACTAAAAGTAACATCTGTCTGCCTAAAGAAGCATTTCCTTTCACTGGATATCTCCAACCTAAGAACAACCTGCTAGGAAGCTGGATAAACCTCATTCTTGGCAGTTGGCTGACCTACTAATTATTCTAAATTTCTACTTTATCCTAAAGTACATCTTTATTTCAGCAAATAATTAAACAGTCCATTTAGCAACCTTGTTCCACAAATCCTAGTTCAGTTCCTTGCTGCTCTCATGTCTACTTTCACTAAGCTTAATATTACCAAAAGCACATAGCCAAGTTTCATTAAAAATGTTGATTTAGCCCTTGAACAAATTGCCACAGTAATACTAGATGTCTATATGGATAAATACAATTCAGCTCCTTTTCCTGCCACTGCACCCACACACAAAGCATGAGAAAGGCAGCACTCCTTTTGCTCTAATTCCTGTATCAAACAGATTTTTATTTGCATTCCTCTGAGAATTTTTGGTCAGATCCAAAAATATATTTTCATTCCAAGGAGCAGAGAATTGCCACACAACTAGCCTCAACATCCATAAATCTAAAATATCTGCAGAAATAGAATCCTTTAGGTTTTGATGACTTAGTATTTACTGTAGATGCCACTGAGTTTAAGGGAAATACTACTTTCTTAGCAGACTGTGAAGTTACATGAGAAATATATGAAAGTTAAGACTTAACTTTTCTTAAAAGTTAAGACATCACTTTTCTTATGTGACAACACTGACTGCGTTGAAAAAACACTGTGTTTTCAAAAAAAACCCTGGAAAGCAAAGGGAAAATAAACTCTTTTGCTAAAGAGGTATTTTTAATTCTTATTTTAAGGATCTTTTACCAAGATGCAGCAGCTTTAGGGCAGCATCAGGCTGGTGGTGTTGGGTTTGAGGCAGCCCTTCTCTGTCTGGAGAGCGTGACACGAGCGCTGGTGATGTCACCAAAAAATTCCACGTGGGAAATAACTCTAAATAAGCTCTGTTTGCTAAAGCAAGAACTGTGGGAGAGGGTTTTGTGTGACTTGGCCTGGAAGCATTTCCATTTGTATTTACATTAAAGAGCCAGCCCAGGCTGCAGGTCTGAGCAGGAGAGCCCAGGAACGAGGCAGGACTTGGGTTTGCAGACGTGATCACGAAATCAGATCAAATCTGTCACTGGATCCCACAATACCACACCATGCTCTCCATCCCCCTGTTTGTGATGGAACACTTCCAGAGGTGAAAGAATTTCCAGGTTAACTCCCCCACTGCCACCCCTTGGTTGGATAAATAATTTTTTTTTTCTTTTTGGGGCAGGACCCCATCGTGCTGTCAGCCTCAGACAAAGCCCTTTGCAGCACCAAGGATCTGGCATCCCATCAGCACAAATTACTGGAGTAATTACAAACTGCTCCATGAAAAGAACACCTCTATTTGCGAACTGGATCACCTCCCCACTTCTGACAGGCTGAAGAGAGCTGAAAATTACCAGCCAAGCAAATTGACTGAAAACTTGATTAGCAGCTGGCAGAAGACTTCAGGTGAAGATCAGAAACTTCACTGACATTGAGAAAAATAACCAGTAAAGTGGAGATTATTTCAGTTCAGCTTTTCTAATGTTACAGGTAAAGAGGGATATTTCCTACCTTCTCACCTAATCCAAGAATTACCATTGCCACACAAAGTGCAAAAAAGAAAAATGGAGATAGAGACTGATAGAATGGATGCTCCATATGGCCAGCCTCAAAATATAACTAATTTTGTTACAGCCAATTAGAAGAGCCACTCTTTAGATTCAGCCCTGACTCAATCTGTAAATAGATTAGAAATTCTTTGCACATATGAAAATCATAATGCTGCTCTGTTTCTACCAAAATCTGCCTTATTTCAAAGAATTAAAACAAAAACATCATTATCTGCTGAGTTGTCCCCTACACACAGGACTCAGATATTCATAAACAGACAATTACTCATCCAGGGCCTCTGTACATTTGCAATACTTTGAATCCATAGGTTTTCCCTCAATAAGCAAATTTTAAATACAATTAACCTGAATTTCAGGCAAACAGACCAAACACAATGAGGAAAGGACATTTTCCATTGCAATGGACTGGGATGTAAAAGAACAAAAAAGCAAGGTCTGACATATTTCTACACCATCCAAAAAAAAAAAAAAAATTTTTTTAAACTAATAAAACAGGATTGTAAATTCAAACATTCCTGGCTGGCGTCAAACCACAACTTTTACGTCAAAATGAGATAATTCTCCTGCTGATTAAAACAGAAATCTTTGCTAATCATGGGAAATGTCTTTGTAGTCTGCTTGTGTCCATGGTTGTTTAAAGAGTCTACAATCCATGCAATATTACAGATAAAAATGGAAAATATGTATTTTCAAATGTAATTTGCCATATATTTAGGGGAAAAAAGGGTTTTTGAAGAAAACACTCTCAACCCCATGGCAGCTCTGAGGCAACTCTGCATAGCTATGAGCACCTCCCAGAACACATGGAAATATTTCCAGAACTTGAAATGGACATAAAAAAATACTTTTAAGAATCAAAAATCCTGACCCCATTTGCATTTTAAGAGCTAATTATTTTTCTCTGCCTGGAAGACTTCATTTTCAGAAAAACCTATAGAAGATGGAATTGAGTGGTAATTCCTTTCCACTGGAATCCCAAAGGCAGAATCTCAGGGTAGTGAGGTTGGAACCTCCTCAACCAGAGGTTCTCCATGCCCAGCTGGGTTTGGAGTCCCATAAACGCAGTAAGGTCTGTGAACACAAAAACATTTAAATACATTTAAAACCTGCTTACTTCTCCTGGGCTGGCTGCTCTGCCTCGTAAGCAGCCACCTTAGCTCCTGTCCCTGCAGGTTTTGTTGTCCTTTGCCTTCGTTTTCTCCTTGGAGCTGGGTCCACCAAGTCTGGGCTGGCCAGGAGGGAGGAATCCTTTCGTTCCAGAGCTGCCAAGAGGAAAACCAAACAAGGTCAAAAGAAATTCGAGATTTGAACTGTTTCAAGACAACCCCTTAATACATATTTTTTTTTTCTGTGGCTTTCTTATGAAAATATCTATGGATCCAGGATGGCCTTAGAACTGGGAGAAGTTTGTGACAAAAAAAAAAGACTGAATTTAAAGTTTGTGACAAAAAGTCAAGTTCAAAAAGATTGAATTTAAGCTACAAAGATAATCTTCCTTCAAGAACTCTTTGTAGCCAGTGGAGAGAAAGGCCAGCACCCCCAAAATGGACAATCTATCTGGATTTTCACTGCCTCCTTTCCTGAAGCTGAATGAAGCAGGCTCCAGGTTCACCTACCTGTTTAAATTACCAGGTAAATCCATAAAATATGCTTTATCTGCACTTAAACAACAAATTCCTCTCCACTTTGACAATTACCTACTCAAAACTCAAATACGAAGATGAACAGAACCTTCCCTAAGCTAAAACCCTCAATAAAAAAAATAAACAAAACAACAAAACCCTATTAATGCATTCAGAAGTTATGCAGACATTTTTATTCCAGCTATCAACATCCTGCAGTGTATTTTCATTTGGTATGCCTGCTTTCAAAACGAAATCTTTAATTACCTATAATTTTCACTACAACGATATCCAGAACAGCACAAACTTCAGCTGAAATATATTAAATAATAATGTGGTGACTGAGGCTGAAGCTATTAGGGTAACTTCCCTGTTTATTACATTTCTGGGCACTTTAGGGTGGTTTAATCCTCACGTGGATGAAAGATGCCATAATTTGATCTTCAACACAAATGTTTTTCACTGTAAAATAAATAATAATGACTCCTGTTTCCCCATTCCTCCCACAATTGTTACCCACATGTACTCAAAGTGAAGTAGGGAGGTAACACAGAGCCCACAGGTGGCATTTTCACCGTTTCTCTAAAAATCATGTGTTTCTGGCCCAGAACACTGATGAATTAATCAGAGGCTCCCTGGAGCCTCTGCTCAGAGTGCCGCACATGCTTAACATTTAATAATATTAACTATTCACCAGCATGCACATCACAGACTTGCAGATATTTGCAGGGTGACAACAGGCATTAGCTGGCATATTTGCAAGGCACAAGCGAATTAACAAATTCCAAAGTCCAGCACAGACAAGATGCATTCCTACAGTAAATGCTGAGAAGGGTTAAACGACAGCCTAAGTCTCCATACTAAACTTGAACCAGATATGCATACTTTTCCTGTGTTAAATGCTGGAAATATGTTTATGATAGTTACTCTTCACCTGTCTGGGTCAGCCTGTCCAACATTTGCACAAACATTATTTTATATATTTTAATGTATTTCAAAGCTGGCCTCTTATTCATGAATACACAAAGACCAGTTTGCTGTCAAGAACCCAAAAAAACTTGACTAATTTTACTATCATAACTCCTATCCTTCCTTTTTGCAGTTTTCCTCTTACAACCTCTATTTTGGCCAAAAAGTAGATCCAGAGGTGAACCTCATATACAAAACCTGTATTTTCTTAATAAAGAAATATCTGTGTTTTCACCTGTGCAATGTGATCACAGCTCTCCTGCTCAGCATTTTTTTTTTTTTTTTTTGCTGTTTAGACACAGAATTCTGCGCCTCAAATAAATTAAAAAATATTTTTCATTCTTCTGTTTCTAAAAATGTGATTTATTTTAATTGTTCCGAAAGAAAGGCTTCTCATTCAGGCAGCCCAGAATTCAATCCCACAAACAGAGTGGCTCGTGGGTGAGGGTTGATCACCACCAGCCTTGGGGTTTTTGTTGTGTTTGTCCCTCTCTTTTAAGCTAAAAATCCCTCAGAACTGCTGAGGGAAAGATGGAACACACTTGACTCTCACAGTACCATGCATCACCACTGGACTTTAAACACACACCCACTACTGCTACCCAAAAATAATTCCCATTAATGAATTCATTTATAGCACTTGACTAAAAGCCAAGGAAAGCTTCACCAAAATATTATTCATTGCTCAACGTAAAAATCTTTTGGAAAAATGAGAGACAGCCTTAGGCACAAGCCTAGCTTTTCATTCTGAAAATATTTTCTGTCTAAATTCAAGGAGCATTTTAAGGAAGGAAAGTTCCTTGGCTCCTCATGAAATTAAATTTCTCATTTTTATATTATGTAATTTAATATGAATTGTTGTTATACCTTTGAGAGGAATGGTAGCAATTTAAACACAGACAAAGAGTACTGCTGGATGAAAAACAGTAATTAAACCTCCTACACCAAACACTGATTAGGAAAAGAAAATATTCCCAATAGATAACACACTTCCTGAAGGTGAGTAACCGCAAGAAATAAGATTGATAAGAGAGCAAGAAGGGGATCATGGCTCAAGTACCAGAAGAATATTTGTGCCAAGAAGATTCAAAGCTTTAAATAAAAACTCCTGATGGTTGGAAGGCTTTTTGTTCTTTTGGGGGCTCTTTTCTGTAATTTTGAAGAGTGATATTATTTGGTGGGTTGAGGGAGTTTTCCTACAGGGTATTCTATAAAATAACTGAAAACTAAAAATAGATGTTTTGGAAGAGCCAGGATGAAAATTAAATCAGTGCAGCCCCACAATGTTGGGGACCCAGAAACAGAAGATGCCTTTAATGCAGAAAAATATCAGGACTCATCCTCAAGATATTTGGAAATACAGCATCAGGATCTCTGAAATGACAGAAATAACTTCTGCAGCCTAGTTATAGGGAGGCAGTCCTGTTAAATCCTACAATACATTTTTGCATTATTTTATTTTGACATACAGAAGTCAATCGTTTAAAAAGAAATACCTTGCAATCTGTCATATCCACCTTCCAGTGTGAAGAAAACAACTCTGTGCATCTTTATTTGTGTACACCATCACCTCTAATGAAAATCCTGCAGAATTGACTTGTCTAGCTATTCATGGCAGTGTCACTGAGAAAACACGATCAGATCCTCTCAGTATGGCAATAAAGGGCTAAAATCAGCAGCAAAATCTCGGTTTTGCCATAAAAAATATAAACAGGAACCAAAGCAAGCAAAAAGCAAGCAGAAGTTGTCCAAAATTGCAGGATTTGCTTGCCCACAATGACCTAACTTCACACAGACAGAATACACAGCCTCAATGTCCAAATTATGAATGATGCACCACAAGCAAGAAAAAAAGCTGCAATTCACCAGAAAAAAAAAAAAAAAAAGAAAAGCTTTTCCAGATTGGTATAGAACAGGAAATATTTTTAAAGGATACAGGCATTTATTCTGAGGAAAAGCTTTTCTTTAAAATCATCTCCTATTTCATCAACAGCAGCACAGAATTCTGACAATTTAAATTTCCCTGCTGAATGAAAATTCATCTTTTTCATCAGAGTCATAAAGACTTTAGAAAATTTGTTCAGATTTTTAGATCTTAACACTATTGTAGCTCCCAGATCTCTCCTGTTAGCAGAGCAGAATTCCCTGGTGGAATTCTGACTAGCTCCAGGCAGCATGTGCTGCTCCATGGAATTAATTAACTGAACTTCCAAGTTCTGCTCTTTAATGAAGCTGATGATTTAATGCAAAACCAGCACCAGAATTAGACAAAACGGGCTGAGAGGTGGCCAAGTGGTCGCCAAACCATCACCTGGAGAGCACCAGGAGCGCCAGAGAAAGGAAAAAGCAGGGAGGGAGCAGACCCCATGCCTTTAATCCCTGGCTGCAGTCTAACTCCAGCAGTTCCCATCACGATTCCCCAGGGATCACCGTGGCTGACGATAATTAGCATCCCTTTGGCAGCCTCAGCAGAGCCCTCTAAATGGATGGGAATGGAAATTCTCACATCCCAGGGAGGCAGAGGCAGGATCTGCAAAGCAGGATTAAGTCATTCCTGACAGGCAGTTGAGGAAACACCATTCTTACCTAGGCTGAAGTCACCCCGTGTGCATTTTTCACCAGAAATACATCTATTTAGATCACTCAGAAATATTAAACACTAGTATTTACAACATCTGCTCCAGTGAAAGCAACAGGAATATGCCAATATATTAATTTTAGGAAAACAGTGAGAGCCAGTCCTTGTTCCCTTTGTCCTGCCCTACTGTATATTTAATTCTTTGTATAAATTTGGGTTTACTGTACTGTAAGCCCCTGGGGCCAAGAGGCATTTGAGACTGAGGTTCTATAAATTCTCTGTCAGCTGGTTATTAACGTTTATTTTCACAAAGAATATCTCCATGGGAAGTGTTTATGAAGACACATTTTAAAACAACTCCAGCAAAAAGTTTAGATCCAGCTATACAAAATTTATAAATTGTATTCAGTTCAGTAAGGAAGTTTACATTTCACCCTTCTAGGCTGTATTACCACTGAGTTTTCTATTTGCAAAGTCTATTCTTTTCCTGACGTCACCCTTTTCTAAAAGCCTTTTAAACACAACACTTTACCTTAAAAACAAAAATAAAAATAAAAATAGAATAAAAATAAAAATAACAACAAACAAAAAACCTGAACCAAAGAACTCCACAGAAAACAAAACAACCAAAAAAAAAAACCACATAAAACACCCTCATTTCAAACCTGCAGGGAAACTAATCATGTTATGGTAAAATCTGTTTGCCATAAGGTTTCCTTCTCAGTGCTTATTTTATGGGGGATAACTCAGGTGCTCATCTGCTCATTGTCTTGAAACTACATGGCAAAAAAAATTAGGGTAAATTTGACAAGCAAATAATAAGTTTGGTCAGGAAGCATGAAAAAGTCTCTTTCCATCTATCAAAATACAAGAGGGTTAAAAAAAATGCATTTTACATGTATCCAAGAGACTTTGAGGGAGCTCATTAATTTTCATCATCGAAGCCATTATCTGTAATAGAAATTCCTCTTTTAAAAAATACCTCGAGAAGGCAAATTTCGATGAAGCACATCATCAGATGAGAGATAATGATTTTCAATAACCCACAACAACGTGTTTTGCCGAAAACACTTCAGTAGTATTGTAATTCTAAAAAATTGCCTGCTTAGGAGCATTGCTAAAGGCTATGATTTTGCTTGAAAATACCTCAAATGTAGAGTGAGTCTGAAAGTCAGAGCACAAAGAGAAAGCTTTGGGATGTGCTCAGACCTTCCCTGATGTGGGTCAGGCAGGTGCTGTGTTGAAGCAACAATTTTCAACTTCAATTTTGAATACCCAAAAATCTCCTAAGCATTAAGGCTGTTTTTTTCTCTCTGGGATGCTCTGGAGCTGTTTGGGGACAAGTCTTGGGCTGCTCAGCAACAGCTTCTCCACAATCCTGATTTACTGCTTCTCCCTCTCTGGCCCTTGAATCTTCTCAAACCTCAGTATTAAAACCAGAGACTGAGGAGTTTTCAGTGCACCCAGGCTGGATGTGCTGTCATCCAGCAACACAAGCACTTCCAAATTCAGGCATCAGCCCCAAAAAGGTCGCGGTTTGAGAAGGTCTGGATGAGCTCAGCGTCCCGGGTGTGACTGTTTGCTGCAGTCATCCTCTGGGCTCCCGGGATGTCCCGTTTGGATCATCTGTACCACCCAGGGTGGAGGTAGGAGGCTTCTGGACATAACTCCCAGGAGGCATGAAGCGCCAGGCAGGTCGAGCAAACAAAACAACAAAAACAGACGGACACAAGAGCTGAAATCATAGAGAGCTTTGGAAAAGATTTCTGGGTTGTGATGTCTCCATTCAACGTGAGCAGTGGAGCCTGGAGTGATTTCTCACCAGGCTCCTAAAGCAGAAACCTCATGCTTGGAATTCCAGAGTTTTTGCTCCACTGGGATTTTCTGGCGTCTGAGCTGATGGTGCTCAGCCTGCCCAGCAGATCCAGCCCAGGGGTTTCCAGTGATCATGTCAGAAATCATTCTTGTCCCTAATCCCTGGCTGTGTGCATGTGCAGCCCGAGGTCTGAAAGTCCTAGAGAACAATGTGAATATTCAACATTATCTACTGATCTCAAACCAGTAAGATTGTTGTGTTAACCTCCATAAAACCACAGAGTTGTGGAATGGCTCAGGTTGGAAAGGATCTTAAAGCTCATCCATCCCCTCCCTGCCACGGCAGGGACACCTCCCACTCTCCCAAGCCCCAGTGTCCAGCCTGGCCTGGGACACTTTTGGGGACTCCCCAACTTCTGCAGGTAACAGTCACCTGTGCTGCTGTTTGGAATGTGAAGGTAAGCAGCACAGTTGTTCATGACCACTGTTGAAAAGGGTTTCTGAACTGACACCAACAGTAAGCTCAAACCCCTCATGCACACAGTGAGAGCTGCTGCTACTCTTGTGACAGATTCTTCACTCAGTATGGTTTGGATGGAGAAATACACAACAGAGACCTGCAAGATCCATAGACAATAAACCTTTTTGACTTTATTTAGCTTTATTTTGACTTTCTGAGCCAGCAGGTGGCCCCGGGCTATATCAGGAATGGGGTGGCAGCAGGAGCAGGGCAGTGACCATCCCGTCCAGTGCTGTGTCCAGCCCAGGCTCCTCAGGACAGGAATTGAAGGGCTGGAGCATGTCCAGAGAAGGGAACGGAGCTGGGGAAGAGGCTGGAGCCCCCGGAGGGGCTGAGGGAGCTGGGAAGGGGCTCAGCCTGGAGAAAAGGAGGCTCAGGGTTGTGGCTCTTCACAGCTCCCTAACAGGAGGGGATACAGGGAGGGGATTTGGGATCTGGGAACAGGTACAGGAGGAGAGGGAACAGCTCAGGGTGGGCAGGGCAGGCTCAGGGTGGCCACAGCAGGAATTTCCCCATGGAAAGGGGGATCAGGAACTGCCCAGGGGGGTTGGATCCCCATCCCTGGAGGTGTCCCAGGAATTCCTGGAGGTGGCACTGAGAGCTGGGGATGAGGTGGGGATTGGGCACAGATGGGACTCCGTGGGCTGGGAGGGTTTTTCCAACCCAAACAAATGATTCTGTGATTCCATCACTTGTTAAATTTTATTTCTTTGGGTAAAGCACTGGTGCTTGGACAGGGTTTGCAGTAGCTGAGCTCCTGGATGTGCACATCAAATCTGGTTTGGAGGATCCCATCCTGGCACAGCTCATTCCCTGAGAACCCACGGGAATCACGAGCCCAGGGACATTTCCCCCAAAGGCAGCCTCAAAAACCAAGTGTGAGCTGCACTCAGGACATCCCCCCCAGTGCCCTGGAGCTCAGACTCCTCTGCCACAAGAATGATTTCTTTCCCTGTTAAACAAACCTTTGAGGAAATCAATACAACACAAGGGAGGCCATAACTCTGGAAAATGTATGTTTTCATAACAATGGTATTTTGTGGGGGATAAATCAGTAACCTCTACCAATAGAGGTTGTTCTACTTATAAGCCCAAGATTTTTTCATTTGTATTACACATTCCAGTTTTTTTTTTTTCATTATAGATATTTCTACTTTAGGTTGAGAATACGTTGCAGCTGGAAAAGTCTAAAATAAAAACCTATTTAAAAAGGAACTTTGCTTGCTTGTATTTCACTATGTATTTGTAAGGAAGTAAGGAAACATTTCAACAAATTCAGAACATAAGGTATTTTGCTACTTATTTATACAGCAACATAGAGATAAAATAGCAACATAAATATGCGGCACTATATTTTTAAGAGAAAAAGATTTAAAGCTTTAAAATAACCCACTCTAAAATCAGGTCAGTGACTTGTGACAACAACACACTGCTTTAACCCTGGAACAGGCACTTTAAAACTGTCCTTGCATGTGAACACACAGAATTAATGGCAGCACAGAGCCTAATCACTCAAAATGTCATTGTCAAAGGACAAAAGCCTGGATGAGTAAAAGGGGAATGGTGGGCAGGCACGAGAAGAACAGTGTTGTAGACACAAGAAAATCTGTAATCTAAGGGCCACTCTGATGGCAAATGTGATTCTTCAGCATGTGAAAGATTATCAAGTGTGTCCACAATCCTTCAGTCAATGGTGATGGAGAACAGCTCAGTGAAAACCCTAATGAATGCCCCAAACACTTATTCTGACAGGAACAAAGGTGATGTTGACATTGTGAACTAATTAAGGACACAAATTCAGACATTAAATGTGTTTTGGGCTTTTAAAATTTTTTATATAAAATATCTTAAACATTAAACCGCTGCCCAAAGTACTGAATGTCTTGAAAAATGAAATGGAAAAACGGGAAGTTCGAAAACCAAGGAAAACCAAGCTCTGCCAGAGCACCTTCCACATTTCAGTGATCATCATCAAAAATTGGGGTGAAGCCTCTGAGATTTTGTACTGCCTTCTTTTATATAAATTCTCCTTTTCTTTCCCTATCTTTAGAAAACTTTGGGAAAAACTGAGGAGATTGTGGTGACTGATAAAAGCAGATCATTGCCCAGAAAATGACAGAATTATTTTAAACCCCTTTCCTTCTCAAAGACTGTTCCATGAGAAGTTTGTGCCCTTTCCAAATAACTTTTCTGCAGAAGTGATTTTTGGAATATTTACATTGTGCTTTTTGTATGTATAGACATTATTTTTTCCCTGAATTTAACAAGCTTTGGATCTTTCACTTCAACCTTATATTTTTTAATTTTGTATAACCAGCTGATGCAATTCCAAACTCTGTTATGAATTTTTCTGCATTTGCTGTGAAATGAGCAAGCTGAACTGAAGTCTCACATGTCATTCACTAGGAAAAAAGTTCTATTTACACTATTACCTTTCTGGACGCATTTATTTCTCTTGAAATCAATATAAAACCTCCACTAAATAAAAAAACATACCATGAGTATTACCTACAAATTGCTGTCAGCTCTCTGCTTCTTTTTTTTCTTTTTTTTTTTTTTCTGTGTGTCGTACCGTATTCCTAAAAGGCTTTTCATGCTGTGAATTTAAAGACAGCATTTAAGATGTCATTATGGCATGTCTTTATACACAGCTGCCATTAAGGTCTTTGTAATGGATTCAGAAATGATGAAAGTGGAAGGTGCCTCAGTCAGACATGACATTAATGTTTTTATGGCAGATGCACTGGCACAATCTCAATCAACATCACGGGATAATTCTGCTTTGGAAAATGCTGCAGGTAATTCTGGTTGCCCTAAGAGGCTCTGAGGGTATATTTAAAGAATTTTAAAGACCCCAGTAAGTACTCTGAGAGCACCAACACATTAATATTTATTGCAACACTTACAGAACAATGAACGTGAAACCCCATCATGTGCATGTTGATACACGATGAACAAAAAATTATCAATCAGCAGGTCTCAGTCAGAATCAAGAAGTTGGTTTAATCTGCAACAGCTTCTATTTAGATGCTCTTAAACACTCACACAGCTTGACTTTTAGTCATCATCTATTATTCATTGTGAATGGATTGTAACTCTTGTGGCAGGACCCCAGAGCTGGGCTGGTTTGTTTTTCACCTTAGACATCCTGCTGTGGCTGGGCTGTGACCACGAGCAAAGTCCATTCCTGACAGGGCACAGTGAGGAAGGAGCTCAGCTCCACACCACAAAAACCATGCACAAGCTGGGACATCCCCAGGGATTTTTTTAGAGGTGGAGAAGAATGGCAGAAGACCATGGCAAACAAGTGAGGCAGACAGCAGGGACGCAGAGCCAGGCTGCAGGGTGAGGTCAGCGTGTGTGACTCGCTGCAGGACTGGCCCTGCTCCCCTGGGACCCACTAACTCTGGGATAGTCTTTCCATATGGCAAAAGCTGCAGCCCTCAGTGAGAAAAAACAGGATCACGCCCTGAGCTGTGCTCATGTTCCACGGATCCTCCCCCTGAGAGCCAACAGGGCCAGCAGCCACCAGGAAAATTGTTTATTAAAATAGGAATGATCACCCAAACCCACTAGGAAACACAAACCCCAAATACCCAAGCCCAGGAAACATGGTATTTTCTTCTGATAAAGAGTCTCCCCACTAAGTTTTGCTGAGTATCAGCTGCCTGAGGGATTACTGAAGGGTGAAAAAGAGCCTGGACTGGCAAAGCTTGATGCAATTCCTCCACCCCTCCATCAATGTGCAGTGATTCTAAAAAAAATAGTATATCTATATATAGGGATAATTTATGGTTGCTTAATATTTCATGCAAGCTCAAAATATCTGTATGCAAAAAGAAAATGCTTTTCTATATTTAATGTATTTTTGTAATTTCATTACACTGCGCAATTCTCATGCCCCTTTACCATCAAAATTCATTTAAATTATTAAGGCCCTGTGGAACTTTTAAACACTTCCTGACATTTCTCCAAAACAACAGTTACTATAATGGTAAGGTTTGATTACAAAAAAGTAATGCAGTCTCCCTCTAACTAAATAAAGCCTAGAGAAAATGGGATTTAAATACAAAGAGTGTGTAAACACACACTCCTTTTCCCACCACAACAAAACAGACTGGTTTAGACTGAAAAGAGTTTTTCCTCTGGCACCTTGCTTCAGGAAAAATACCAAGGGATGATCACTGTGATATAAACCACATGCTAAACTCTAGTGATGAAATACTATAAAAACATGATGTCGTCAAAGAAAGAATGCCAGTGGGTTATTTCCAGAGAAATTTGCTGAAGATGTTGGAAAGTATGAATGGTTTTATGACTTCTTCTAGAGAACCAAGAGGAAAAAAGGTGTTGCAGGCTACAAAGACCTGAGGAACTAAGCTCACTAACAGTAAAAGCAGAATAAAATCACTAGGTTAAGCAGGTGATGTTTGGATGACAGAAAGCCATAACAAGGTTCTATAAGCAGAAAAATATTGTATGATTTTAGTTTTTTTTTTACTCTTTCCAGGAAAAAAAACCCATAAAATAGAGAATCTTGGTATCACATTTTCTCAAAGGTTCCATCTCAGAAGTGCTCCAGTTATCCTGAGTAGTGCTACACTAGACAGCCTGACCCTTAAGGAAAAAAATGTTGATATGATTTAAAGATAGGTTTTTCTACCTTTAATAAATATTGTTTCTAACCATCACAATATTTGTCTAAAAAGACCTTTGCAAATTTCTTTTCTTGGAATGGATTATTTGTTATTATATTGGTATACCTAACTTAACCAAAAAAAAAAAAAGAGAAGAATCACAGAGTTCCAAATCAGACATTTTAAAAAATATTTTCCTTCCTTGGGAAGGCTCCACAGTGCTGCCTTCAGTCCCATGGTTGCTGGTACTGGGTGTTATTTTGGCACCCTGCCTCTCAGGAAGGCCAGTCTGGTCTGACTCCTCGTGGAGGAGAACACTGTGCAGAAGAGTGAAAAACGTCAGAGCAGAGCTCAAAAGCAGAGAAAGATACATCTAATCTTTGCCCATGCACACAACACCCTCTTTGT
The DNA here is from genome assembly GCA_013186435.1 of Turdus rufiventris. NCBI lineage: Eukaryota > Metazoa > Chordata > Aves > Passeriformes > Turdidae > Turdus > Turdus rufiventris. Next base: position 107,480 of record PYHW01009314.1, on the reverse strand, counting down.
TGACCAACAAAAAACACATTAAAACCTCCAGGACTGGGCACAAAGTGCTGATGTGAATAGCGGCTGCTCAGATGAGTAACACTTTTATTACATATTCAGAACTGAACACTTTGGCCAGAATAAACCAGAGAAGCCTCTCTGGAAGTTAATGGAACCATAATGAATTACACCAATTGAGAATTCAGAGTATTATTCTGGGACAGAGCTTGCTGGTGAAATGCACAAAACAAAGCAAAAGGCTAATTGCATGCTGGGCATGAACGCAGTCACTTAAAATTGTATTTCCTGCAAAGGCAGTTTGAGTAGTATCATTACCTGAAAAACACCTAGAAGCCTCCTTGACCATTCCCTCTCTTGCAAAACCTGCACATAATGCCTTTGTGGTTTTTTGTTAAATTATATGAAAGAGCTTAAAGTCCATTACTGCTTTCTTTCTCCTGAAGTAGCAGGGTAAAAAGCAGTACCATGACTAAACCATCCATTTTTAAACTGCTAACGCACCAAACCTACCCTGAGATATGAAATTCTAGGTAGGTATCATATGCAATTCTATGAAATTATTCCCAGCTTTTCAAAACCTGAAGGGAGCTGTGCGGCCAGGGCAGTTTTGGGAGGACAATTCCAAATTTTGTGATGGGCTCCCAATCCCTGCAGCTACACTGCTGCTAGCCTGCATGCTCACACATCAGAGCCTCTTGTTTTGGTGGTTTAAAAAAGGAAAATGCTCTGTGCCTTCACCATTTACCCTCAGGAACCCTGACTACAAAAATACCTGTTATTTCCTCTAACACTGCTTTCACTAATAACAACTATTCCAGCTGATAACAAGAACTGTGTTGATCTAGTTATCCAAGGATATCTAAGGAAAATAAAGCCACCTCCTGTCTGCCAGACAGGGATTTTAAAACTCCTCAGACCCATGAGAAACAAGGGGATGATTTGTTCTGAGAAGCAGACGTGAATTAAAAATGTAAGTGTTGTCTTGAATGGGGACAGCAGCAGCCTGGGCACTGGGACAAGCTCAGCTCTGGGACACCAGGCTGCTGCAAGGGAAGATTTGGGGGCTATTTTTTTTTCCCTTCTAGTCTCCTACCCCAGACAAAAGACATGGATACACAGCAGGGCTAATTCCCTGCTGCTGGGATAAGGGTCACAGCTGACTGAGCCACTGACTCATTAATAAATGTAATGTCACATCTCTCCTGCAGTAATTTGAGCAATCCACAGCGAGGAGAATAAAGTGGGAAATAGCTTAATCTCACCAAAATGCAGCGCCACTTCTTCCTGTCTGATGTCCCATTTTTCAAAAAAATAGAGAAAAAACATTAAGTGAAAATGCAACTTGTTCTGTCCTTCACTGCTACTACTCAGCTGCTGCAGAAGGATGGAGCAGCACAGAGTGGAACAGACACAGTGCCCACCTTAGAGCTGCAAAATCCTTCATCTGTACCACAATTTAACACCCTGGCTCCCACCACAAGAAAGGAATTGTGGATTATACCCCATTGCCCCACTAAAGCTCATCTCCTGTGCCCATTCCTTTCCCTCCACCTCAACAGGGGCTGGCTAGCAAGACACTCTCCTGACCAGAGGGAACTCACCAGTGATTTATTTTAAGGCAACTTTCCACTGTTCATGCAGTAAATATTCTCCTCAGCAGGCTATAGACACATCCTTAATGGGGCTGGGGCTTCAGGAAACTATTTAATATCTTTCAGCCATGAAATGTAAATATCTCCTGATTATCTGGATGCTTGGTGCAGCTCTCCAGTGTCTGTGACATCTCAGTGGCACAGTTAGCCTTCCCTGCACATACAATACCTCCAGTGAACATAAAAGTGCCTAAAATAGGGCTGGTTCCATGTCTCCCATCCTTAGTTTATCCTAAATAATCCATCTCCTCTCCTTGGCTCTCCCAAACTCAAAGGTCCAGCATGGGGGGTGATCTCTTCTGCCCCCTCACACGAGACAGGATAAGAGGAGATGGCCTCAAGTTGCACCAGGTGAGGATTAGTTTGGGTATTAGAATAATTTCTTCACACAAAGGGTTTTCCAGTGCTGGAATGAGCTGCCTGGGGCATCCTTGAAATTGTTCACTAAATGTGTGGGTGTGGTGGTTAGGGATGTGGCAGTGCTGGCTCCACCATGTGACTCAATCTTTGAGGTCTTCCCCAACCTCAGTGATCTCTGAATCTACAATTCCATGTCTCTCTGAGGTGGACAAGACTCTCCTCTCGGGGTGCAGTGAGAATGATGCCTGTTCCCAGTGTAATGTGACTTTCCATCTGTTATCCCCTCAGATTATCAAAAATCAACTGTGCTGTGAAGCTAACTGGGAGGTTCTCAGACATTGAAATGGCTTTTTGATGTTGATACACCTAGAAAGAGAGGAGATTTTTTCAGCTGGCAGCTCCTGAACCAAGTGCTGGAATGGAATAAAGAATAAAGCATAAGGAAACAGCTCAGTAACCTAGAAAGAGACGTAATTCACTCACACAGGCACACAAACCAAAAGGCAATCACAGTTTTGACCTTGCTGGTGCTTTCTGAAAATGACAGACATCAATTTCATGATGCACAAACCTTAAGGATAGCTTGAAAGCACTCATAGCCCTCAAAAATCCAAAAATTAGAATCTTCTAATTCCTGCCCTGCTTTATGGGGAAGGCTCTCGAGATGTTAGGACCTATGGCAGAGATCTGATTTTACTCTTGGTGTGATGTGACAATGCCACTTGCCTGCAGTAATTGAGGTCAGCTGCTCAGTCTGATGGCTAGCTATGCAACATTTTTCACTTCTCTCTATTCCTCAAAAAAAAAATCAGTTTAGGCAGAGGAAAGTGGCAAATCGAAGATCACTTTTCCATCATTCACAGCCCGCCTCCATTTCTGATCACAGGGAAAAGACAGATGCATTCATGTCACAAGTGACAAAAATCTTTATCAAGTCCTTGGTGGGCAGAAGCACTTTTTACATTTCCCTAAAAGCTGTAAGACTCAATCATTTCTGGGAAGTTTAAAGTACGAGTTCCAGAAAGAAAACAGTTCTCTGTTCTCCACGTTGATGAAAAGTTAAGCTAAGTGCACAATAGGAGCTTATCCCTCCTGGGCATGCAGAGAGGAGGTGTATTTAAATTTCTTCTGTATCTTGATGGCATTTTGTGCTTGGTTAGTGATTTGTTAATGTCCTCAGAAGTTACAGAAACTTGGCAGAACACCTTCCTAAATTTCTCTGGTTAATTAAGTAGTTTTAAACATGGGAGGGACAGAGAAAACAGCAAGGTGAAATAAAAATGGTGCACATCACATAAAAAATTAATGACAGTATAGTTTAATGACTGAAAATCCATCTAACCTAAAAGTCCATCTACATTTCACAGCAATCCCCAAATTTTCTTTTCCCTTAACAATCCAGGCAGGTGAAGATGTTGGAATTGACCAATTTTTTCAACAGAACTGAAATCAAATCAGGGGAAATTTGCAAGCAGCTTCCACTGGAGCACCAAGAGGCTTTGAACCTGCTGCATAAAGGCTCCTTTTGCAGGCAGCAGCCACAAAAACAGGAGCAGTGCTCTACAGAGAGGTTTATTCAGCACACACCTTGAGACGTGGCTGGGAATTGTGACTCAGGTTTGTTTGTTGTTGTCAAGTGAGGGAATCAGGGGACTCTGTCTTCAGGCAGGCTGCAAACAGTGCTGGGTGAAGCCAGGGCTGAGCAAGGAACAGACTTTGGGAAGGGCAGGTAATTAACCCAGTGCTCTTAGTGCTAATTGAACCGAGGAGAAGTGCTGGAATAAGGATGAGGATTCACCTCTGGACACAGATGGAAGCAGTGTCTCACAGCAAATGGAGAGGAGGTGATCCTGATCAAAGGAAAGGCTTTGTTAAACAGCTCTTTTTATCAGGAGAACTAAGAAATAAAAAAATATGAACTGCTTGTTATGTGCTGTGAAAAAATTCACACCAAGAAATAAAAAATATGAACTGCTTGTTATGTGCTGTGAAAAAATTCACACCAAGAAAAGCAGCCAGATGAAAACCATGGGTGGTGTGGCTCAGGGTGCCCAGAGCAGCTGTGGCTGCCCCTGGATCCCTGGAATGTCCAAGGCCAGGCTGGACATTGGGGTTGGATCAGCCTGGGACAGTGGGAGGTGTCCCTGCCATGGCAGGGGTGGCACTGGATGATCCTTGAAGTCCCTTCCAACCCAAACCAGTCTGTGTGATCTACACACAACCCTGTGTCATGGATTTTGTGGGACTTTTACAGACTGGCCAAGAAAATTTCTTCCCACCAAATATCCTTGTCGTTTTGCACGTCCTGTAGATCTTTCCCTTCCCACACCAAAGGGCTGATCCTGCAAATCCCGACCAAAAAACACTGCAAGTCTTCCACATATGGAAAACAGGAATGCCTGGTAACCAAGGACAAAGTGTCTTACCTAACAAGGGAAATTCACAACATGCAACTGCTTTGGAAAAATCATCATTTCCAGGAGATTTCCCCAAGGTTGCTTAGTGCACCCCATGCAGGTATTAGGGGCTGTTTTAGGTAACACCCTGCGTGCTGTTTCCAACACAAACACACACATCTTGGTCTCTGCTTCATCCTCATTCCCCCACTCACACACAGATCAATGATGACACTGGCAGAGATGTCCCAAATCTTATCACACATTCCTTCCCTGTCCCCTGGGCCACAGGGCAGCTCCACGCACGTTTTTTTTCTTTTTTTTTTTTGCTTTCTTCTCCTCACCTCTTGGAAAAAAAAAAAAAAAAAANAGATGAAAGCCAAACCCACCAAAAAAAAACAAAAGAAAATTTCACCTTCATTGAAATTCTCCAGGTCTTGCTGGAATTCAAAGATTGCACCCTAAATGTTTTGATGTTTCCTACAGGAGCAATGAGCTACTAGTGAGCCATTTAGTTAATGATACTGCTCCCAAAGCAGACAAATTTCATGCCTAACTAGAGAAGTTAATATTTGTTGAGGTGTAATGAAGTAAACAATCAAGCAGGGAGCATACAACAGCTTTATTTTATATTTAGAATAGGGGGTGGGTTTTGGTTTTTTGGGGTTTTTTTTATTTCTTTGATGCTTTCAGCAGATGAGGTGCATCCACACCACAAGGAGATGGTGGGACAAAATTGAAATAACCCACTGGAGAGTGCCAGAATGCCAAGATCACCCCCTGAAAGAACCCCTGGGGATTAGAGACAGGTTAACCAGGAAAGGTCTTAAGGAAATTGCTGGCAATCAGATACTCCTCTCCCAGGAACCCAGGTAATGAGTATCCTTGTGAGAATCCAACACCTGGCTATAGATTAAAGGGCTGGTTTCTTTCCTGACTGAGCTCACAGCATGGCTAATCCCAAATAAACCCTGCTTTTCCTGTATGGAATTGGAGACAGTTGCAGGATCAGCAGAGGGAAATCTGGCTGGGACAACACTGCAGCCAGGTGAGCACACCTGGAAGATCCAGTCTCAGCTGAGACAAAGCCCTGCTCCAAGGTGTTCTCCTATAACCTGAGTTCATTTCTCCAACTGAAACAGGCTCATTACAGAGACAAAAATTAAAATTTTTGTTCCTGCCTGAACTGGTTACATCCAATTTCTTTCCAAGCTACTGATGGATTAACCCATTAAATCATGGAAATTACTCTGGTCACTCTTGAAAGCTGAGATCTTTAGCTATCAGCACAAAGAGCTGCCTACTTATTTCTGTGCTGAGGAAGTTTTCTATCCCTACTAAACATAAAAAAACCACTTCTGTTCTCAAACTGAACACAGGAATGCCCTGGCAGTGAAGTGAGAGCCATTTAACATTGGCACAGTGAACTGCTTTTCTGCCACGCAACACTGAAGACTAATTTATTTTGATTGTGTCTTTCAAATGATTGAGGTAGTTACTTGGTTAAGTGAGGCTAAGAAAAGCTAACATGGAATAAGTGCCAATTTTTAGTGTTTATTATAGTCTTAGTACATTCAGAAATACTGGTACACGCAAATGTGTGGTAATGTTCCTTTATTTTGTTTCTTTTTAATTACCCTGAATTTGGACACAATTGATATCTACAAACAAGGTCTAAATTTCACCCCCTATTCTATAAAAAAAGACAATTAAAGATGGTGACTCATTTTAATTTATATTTAGATATCCAGATTTCTAGAACAATATGTTCTGAACTACTCACAGAGCATCCAAATTTCTGTTTGCATGGAGTGATATCGTGCCTTTTTACACATTGATAGAATTGGTAATGAGTTATAAATGAGTTATTACTGACATTTTTACCAGCTATAAGGGAAGAAAAGGTTTGCAGACTGACCACGGGATACTTCCTCTGGAAAAATGAATTACTGGGTTTAAATTTGGGAAGAATTTTAAAGAGGGCCCAATGATTTCAGTGTGATTGGTCCCAGGTGATCACAACCACACCTATTAACTCACAGGAAAAGGAGCAAAGACCAGTGAAATGAGCATGAAAACTGCAGGAAGATGAACCTATCGGTGAGCATATTTTTATTTAAATCTACCTTTTTAAAAACAAAAGTTAGACATTTCGTTTCTAAGAGGGGAAGGTCATACTTAGCATACCCAGAGTGAATTTTGCACCTGTTTCCCTAAATATAAATGTAAAACTCTGAACCTCATGAATTTGACTCTCTTTGGAAAGTTAGCAGGTGTCATGTTTTGTGTGTCCTAACAGAGTAAAATTAATAATTTTTTTTTTTAAAGTAATTAAATGAGGTATTTGTACGTATGAGGAAACACACACTCTCTGTGTTTCAGATATGTTGGGCTCTCTCTCCATCCAATTTTAAAAAAGCAAAACTCAGGGTTTACAATCCTTTTGCTTTGGCATTACATCCTTTATTACTTATAATTTATACAGTAAATTAAAAAAAAATCAAACTAAGAAGATGCTGCTGACAGCTCCAGAATTGAAAATATCTCCCCTGCACAGACCCCAAATGGAAAAGTTCACTTTTAGAGTAATTTTGTGTTTGACCTGTGTGTAACTGAGAGCTCCTTTAGGAGGTCAGCTGTACATAAACCAGCAAGGTCAGGCTAAACTTCAAAACCAAGCAAAATACAGCAAAATACATGACAAAATCAAAAGTTACTACCAATGTCATTTGCCTATTGTGCCTGGATTATTCTGAAGTCATTTTTCCCTTTCCAAGTGTCAAAAATTTCTAATGTTCTGCATGAAATTTGTGCACGTATGCAGCATCATGGATATTGAGGAAAGGGGTCCTTGAGGAGAGCCTTTCATCCTAAAGATGAAAAGGAACTTCTCAGCCTTCCAATACAATGACTGACAAAAAAAAACCCAAAAAAACCCTGCCTTCCAGGAAGTCTGGCAACATTCCAAGTGATTTATTGGGAATTTGTGTACCAGTTTAGTGCCATCATTTAGGGTTTCCATTGAGTGAAGCAAATTTTTCTAGTGCAGTTTTATCACCTCATTCTCAGTGTCTTAGATTGATCTATATGCCATTTTAAGAAGAAAAATTTAAGGACACATAGGAAGGTGACTTTAGGACAGTATCTTTTACTTGAGATGGACACAAATAACAAAATATCCAGTAAAATAAGCAGGATAGTAGAGGAGGAGGGAATAAGAAAAAAAAAAAGGTTATGGGAGTATTACATTCACGACTTTTAGAAGCAAAGATATTTCCTTCTTAATCAAAGATGTTTTAAAGCATTAAAATAAAACAGTTTTTCTACTCCTAATTTAGATAATGTGCTGATTTTGACATTTCCTTAGGTGTAAAATCTGTTTCACATCAAGTTTCCACCGGGCTTGAAGACACAATAAAAAAAAGGGCTACAGGAAGCAAAGCCAAACAGGGAAACCAACTCTCAAATCCAGCCAAGACCCACCAGACTCACAGGGTGCAGCCTAGCTGAGAAAAATTCCAGCTAAAAACAGGGACATGTGCTTTAACCTGGGAAAGCAATAAATCAAGGGAACAACCACAGGGCTTAGTGCAATCTGAGCAACCCAGCTTTTAATCACGATAGGCTGTTTGCTGGGATGAGACGCTGCAATACAGATGGGAAGTCATTAAGATAATTATGGAAGTGAGTGTTGCACAGGTGGCCAGAGCAAATGCCCTTACAGGGAGAGCCACACCCCAAATAAAAAATAAACTGGTGGGTGCACCCAGCACTGGAAATGTGGAGTTTGGGAAGGCAGCCTACAAAGCCTACAAAGCTGAACCTGATTATAAGTCATATGTTACAGTACAGAGTGTGATAAAAGGTATCTGTTCTATCACCATCTGTTGAGGGTGGGGCAGTGACCCTGATCTCTGTGGGAGATATTCTGCTAATGGGCCATCCATTGAAACCAGCTGGGGCAGTGTTCTTTATCTTCATGGGATATCTCCTGTTCATGGCCATGTTTTATAAACCAGCTGGGGCACTGTTCTTTATCTAATGGGATATCTCCTGTTCATGGCCATGGTTTATAAACCAGCTGGGGCAGTGTTCTTTATCTTTTCACAAAGCACCTTTCCTCCAGAGAGTCATTTTCTGCTCATGGTCATTGAGTCCCACTGTGGCACTGATAAAATTACTGCATCCCATTGGCAGTTGCTCCAGCCAGGGGGAA
>PYHW01009314.1:85829-98690 GCA_013186435.1 Turdus rufiventris | reverse complement strand
TATTTTAATTTCCCTAGAAAAGAACTGTTATTCCTAATTCCCATATCTTTGCCTGAGAGCCCCTTGATTTCAAAATTATAATAATTTTGAGGGAGCAGGTTTACATTCTCCATTTCAAAGAGAAGTTCCTGCCTTTCTCAGCAGACACCTGTCCTCCAAACTAAAACAGCAACATTTTGTTCTTTGTCCATATATAAGCTGCACTTTGTCCATATATAAGCTGTACTTCAGGTTCAGACCAAAATTTTAGTCAAAATAGTGCATCTTATAATCGTGAAATTACTGTACTCAACTCAGCGTCAGAAGAGCTGCTATATGAGGGTGGGAGAGCAAATTCTGCTCCAAGGTGCCAGCACCTGCAGCATCCAGGGTTTTTTGGCTGGCACTGACAGGCAGCCCATTCCCTAGCTGAAAATAAAGGATTTTATCCCAATGTTCAGAATCACTACCCTTTTAGGAACCTTCTTTCCTCAAGGAGCAATACTTCTCCTTGTTGAAAGGATCTTTCTCCAAGAGCCAACAGTGCTAATCCAAATGTCAGCTCCTCTTAAGCACAGACACGTTTTCAAGGAAGGAATGCAAATGGACTGTGTTTTCTGCACGCCAATTATCTTGTTTCCAGTACATCAGAAAATAGACCTAAATATTTTTATTTCTCCCTGTCTGAATTTCAGCTGCCAGAGGGCAGGCCTGGGTGGGATTTTGGGGAAGGAATTATTCTAAAATAAGGGTCATACAATTTAACTTAAATATAATAAAGGCAGTTAATTTGATGATTTATGCAGGAATTGAATTACACTTGAAAAGATTTTACAACTCACCAAGGAAATAAAAGTTCTTTCATGTGTAACGTTTAGTAATAAGTGGATAATACAAGAACAAACATTTTTAAATTTTACATTAATCAATTTTGGTGCACCTAACTGTGCAGTGTGATCCTTAGCTGCTGTGAATGATATGAAAAAAAGATTAATTTTTTTGATCAATCACAAAACTTTCAAAAGTCTCAGCAAAGCATAAATCTGGCTCTGTCAGTTATATAATTTCTCAGAATAAAGACTCATTTTGGGGCAACCACATTTATCTGCATCACTTTTCATGCTGAAGCAGGAGCAATAAGAAGGTGTGGAGAGAATATGCAGTTATATAAGCAATTTTGATAATTTCCATACAAAAATGTCGAAGTAATATGTTGCAAATCCCTCTCAGTGCAATACTCACAACAGGATTTTTAAAGGGGCATGCAACATCTTGATACTTATACTGTAAATGTATTTTGGCCATGGTACGTGGTGTAATACAGTTTGGCAGCCACAAGTATTTCAGAGGCATAAAATCATCAGGTTGTGGGGTAAAAAAATCAGTATCAAGTTTCAGGAGGGAAGGGGAAAAAAAAGATATCTATAGCTTTAAGGGAAAGGGAAATGAGATTATTCCTTGGGATGAACCATTTCCAATCACGGCCTGACAAAAAGAGAAATAGCTGAAACCAAGATAAATTTAAATGGCTAAGTACTAAAACTACCAAAAACAGAGTTTTAAAGAGCAGCCTTCACAGATGGAACTTTAACTGCACACCACAGCCGGCTGCTGTTAGAACAAGCTTTTTTTTAATTATTATTAACTTTGATCAAAGCTTATTAACCAGCAGCACCAAGCCATCAGCGGATTGGACTACACAGGAGAGCTAATTAAATTTAAAGGGCCCCAAAGTCCTGAGGGCATAACACATAATCCCCAAGGCAGGAGCTTGAGTGGAGGGGGTGAGAACATTTGCATGGTGAGGCAGTGGGAGATGGCAAGGTGCTTGCTCTTATTTACTGTGGGCTCTGCAGAGAGTTTAATACAACCAATTCTGAACCTGTCCTTGTCATCAAACATGCAGGAAAGTGTGGGCACTGAATGTCTGGGGAAATATGGAATATTTCCACACACCTCAGCAAGAAACACAGATCATAAAATTTTATTTCATCCAACAGGGCAGATCATGACATCCCTCCTTACCCTAAGGAGAAGTGACTTCTACCAATTATAATGTGAAATACTACTAAAGAATTTAGGGACAAGAGAAAACAAAACAGGATGCAGGCTGAGCGTAAATTTGTACACAGCAGCAGAAACATATAATAGCATTTATAACTGAAAATAACAACAAATCATACAACAATTTCTTCCATTGCCTACATCCCACCTGCTACGTCATCCTTCCTATTTACAACAGATTGCAATGATTAAATCTTTCCCTGTAGTTTTGTCATATACCTGGGAGGAGGAATAATATTCTCTTTTTTTGGTCACTTTCCAAGAGTGAACTATTACCCTCCATCTCCCTTTTAGGTTCTGGGAAGGCAGCAGAGAAGGGGAACATTTATCCCAACCTTGCTCATGTTTTAAAGGCCCCCTGACACTTGGACCGCTAAAACATTTTTCAGTTCATAAAAGGAGCTGATTTGTAGGACAAAGCCATTATTTCCGACCATGATATCAAATCATGATTCATCAATCTGACACTGTCATTTCAAGATCCCTAGGAGGAAGGACTCAGTAGCCAGAAAAAATAAAACCTGTAAAATTCAGTGCAGAGGGGAAGAAAGAGGAATTTGTAATAGCAGGGTTGTCCTTAACCAGAATAAGTGTTTCTGTGTCCTAAAATGACAGAAACATCTTGCATCAGTGTGGTGGCATCATGCTGGGTCACCCACTCACTGCTGTGGGCTAAGAAACACAGGCTGGCAGTTTCTGGGGTTTGTGGTTGGTTTTTTGGCTTTTTTTCCCCTTAAAGAACCATTGTGTCCAGTTGGCACCAGCACATGAAGGGAACCACAGCCATTATCCCACTCCACACCTTCTGTGATATTTACAGGTCTGCTCCAGACTGGGGGAACTTTGCTGAAGCACCAGAAGAGAGAACTCACAGAATCTCACTGCAGCAAAACCTGGAGCAAAGCAAGACCAACCCTGTCCTGCTCCCAAGAAACATTCCTGACACGCCATCCATGAAGAACAGCAGCAGGATTTCCTTCATCTCTTCCTCTCTCTCAAGCAGGAGCTCACAGGCATTTCAAGCACCTGACACGTCATCTGCTGCTTCAGAATTTATTAAACTGCAGCAAGAGGTGGAGTTCTGTGCTTTTCTCAACTTCACATTCACAGCCCCAAATAAGATTTCAAACAAATTCCCCCTGTGCTCATGGGATGATCAGCAAAGCTCATGTATAGAATTAAATACAGTATTATTTATAAACTATTATTTATAAATGTTGTACTATTTCTAAGGGGTGTAATTCTCATCAGCTGTTTTTCTGAGTCCTTTAAAATACTTAATAATTGAATTTTACTTTCTCCCTTTACAATACAAAGCATTAACTACATCAGTGTGTAGGCAAGACAAAAACTACCATGTTTCAGTTGATCTTTGCTTTAAGCTATGAAGCAGAAATGGTTGTGAGAAAGTAAACCATAAATGAAACCTATAAATAGCACTAGAAATGCCAACAAAACAAGAAATAGGTAAACTTTCAGGCTCCATATTCTGACCCTTTACAAAGATAGCAATTAATCACACTTACTCATTTCTTACAGTTTTTCTTCATTGGGTCTTGTTACAATATTTGCATCAGATCAAAACCAGACTCATAACTAAATAAGTCATTCAATTTTCTTGTAATAAACATTAGCAGGTTTTTCTTCCATGCCCACTGAAATGCCCTGATATTTTAATTGAGTGCCCCAAAAATTCAGGGAGAAGAAAAATTATTGGTGGTTAAATAAAACCTTCAGACAGAGCTTTACACTGCTGGTTAACAAATCCTGGAGTTTTTTGTTGCTGATTTTGTAATGTCTGGATTTCACAATGAAACATCTCATGAGTTGCTAGAACACAATTATGGTGTGATGGAACCACCCCAAGTTTTCCCCTCTCAATCACCTGCTGAGCATTGCTGCTTTTTCAATTAACAGTGAATTACTTGGACATGCACATAAACAAATGCATTTTTACTGTGCATCTGTGTTTGCCTGCACACCCCTGCCTACACTTTCTTTCAAACAAGTTTTCTAATTATGATCTTTTCTTTTGATTGTGGGTCTCACCAATTTCTACCAAAACTACCTCAATGATCTTCTAATTCTCATTGACTCCTGCAATGACATTTCAAGTCTAAAAGGAAAGGAAATATAAAGATGGACCAGGAGATAAGAAAAATAAGATGAACAGGAAAGAAAAACCCCCAAATGTGTTTTGTTTTATCTTTTATGTCTTAGAGATCTTGATGCTTCATGCAGCTTTGAGTTTCATTATCCACTCTTTCCACTCATCCCTCAATCACTATTTTCTCCCTAAAGACATGGTCTGCCTGCTGTTGGGTGTGAAAATTCCAGGACAGACTTCAGATATTCAGCACACAGCTGTGTTTTCCCATTCTTCCCTGCAAGAGAAAGCTGTGCACAAAGGAAGAGCACCAGCTGACCTCAGGAATACCCATTGTGAGGGCTCAGCAGCATGAACTTCATGGTCTTCATGCTATCTGCAAATTTTGCATCTGAACTCTTCTAGTCTGGACCAAACCCCTGAGGACTGCACCCCTCAAAGGCAAAAGAAAGTACATTTTTTGTCTGCCCCTAAAATAAAAACACAGTTTTTTATTTGTAACACTGATCAGTCCCTCATGACTGCCTGAGCAGAGAAGTGGATGTTGTTTTCATTTTAAAATAAATACTTCTGTCTCAAAACTCTCACTGAGCTAGTTGGGCCCCACTGAACTTAGAAGAAGACTCCACACCTCCCACTTTTCCTTGCCTTTTCACAAAACAAAGTATTTCTCATCATTTTACCTGAACTGACCAATTAACACCTGACAACAAAGACTTCTGGAGGGCACAGTGCAACAATTAAATAATTTCTTTCTGTGATCACGATTTCCTCCACTTGTCTGAAGCTCTGCCTACTTTACATAAAGCCAGAAATTCCTCAGCAAACAGGCCCACATGAGTGACAAAGCTGTTTGCCACTGGCAACAGAGTGCTGAGCACTTCTGGTTCCCAATGTGCACAGAAAGTTGCTGTTTTACAGGAACACATTGTTGTCTGGATTATCTTTACCTGTGGTGGAAATAAAAAGCTCCAGTGAGAGAAGCCATCGCAAACTCTGCAGACCAGAGGGGAAATCTGTGCATGTATTTTTGTACACTTATATGTATATATCTATACATATATATAACCATATAACAACTATCAGTGCAGTTTTGAAACTGTGACAGCATTTACCCCATGTATTCCCACTAGTTTATCACAAGCATGCCAAAATTCTGATTCACAGTTAAATATCTTGTACTGTATAAGGGGCCATCACTGCATCCCACACACTTTACAAGGCTCTGGTCCTGGAAAAATTCATCAGATTAGGTTTCATGAGCATCTTCACAAGGCCAAAAATCCTCTGACAAATTAAAGTGGATTCTGCTATAAATACATTTTCATTCCATTTATGCACACAGCTCTTTTTATAGCTGTTAAACCTCTTCTATTTCCCCTTTTTAAACACTATTGAAGCTGTCAGGAGCTACCTTTTACACTTTATCAATCATGGCACACACATCATGATTCCTAGAATTTAAAATGAAATTGTTGATGGTTCAGATACTGTTAGACTGTCATTAGCTCCACAAAGTGTGTAATTTGTCACTTTGCAAGAAATGACAGTGCCTTCACTGGTGCAACATGCTTTTAAACCTCCCCTCTCTAATTTGAAAATGCCAGTATTGTACTCTGCTTCAGGAGAGGTATTTTTAAGGCTTGCTGGCTGGTTTCTCACAGAGAAATCTGTCAGGTATTATTTTGCCTGCCTTGAGCTTTATTCACACTGAGCCTGTCTGTGATAAAACAGGAAGACAATGCTTTCTGTCTTACCTGATGGCAACGAGGCCCCTGCTGGATTTTCACTTTCCTCATCAGTGCTGGCATCATAGTTGCTTTCTTTCTTTATAACCATCTGAGTAGTAGCTATACTACCCCTAAAAACATCAACAGAAAGAGAAAGAAATTAAGGTATTTTTGTTTCTCAAAGGAATTAAATTATTCAAGGTGAACGTGTATGGAATTACCCCCTATGGAAAGGGCAGGGATATGATCTGATTGGAAAATCAACTGCAGCCCAGCAGAAAACAGGACAGATCCATCAAACAGTCACTTCTTGGCTACAGCACCCACAGCAATTTGCAAGGATGCCAGAAAGAATCCTCCTCTCTCATGGTTTCCAGGATTGGTTTGGAGAACCCAGCACACAGCCAGGAAGAACTGCCACTCACTGTCAGGGCCAAGGAGATGGAAACTGAGCTGAGCTAAACTCAAACATGCACCAGGTACCACACCAAGAAACCCAGGGAAATTAAATACCTCGAGCATTTGGCATCCACTGCAGATTCCCTGGCTTCACTCAACAGCTTCTGCAGGTTTCTTATCTTGGCCTTCTTTTCATTCAGCACCAAAACAAACCTGCTGTAAAGGTCAGCCTCCAGCTCCTCTTTAGCTTCCACACATTTTTCCAGCCTGCAGCACAAAATTAAAAGTGTTACACAAATTCTTCTGTTTCCTGGAAGACAATTCTGTCATGAGGCCAGCCAGGAATCCCCACCTTGTGTCTGAAACAGGCCAGAATAAGCTTTTTTTTTTGTTGTTGCTTTTCCACAAAGAAGTGCAATGAACTCTGCTTCCAAAAGGGAAAAGTTCCCAGATGTGAACCTTTCTCTTCATGTTTTTTTTTTTTTTTTTTTTTGGTTCTTGCCCACCTCCATCTGAGACAACTAAAATTTAAGTAGGCAAACGTTCTTTGTTTTCAATGCTGAATCACAACAGTGGGCATACCTCAGCAGGACACACATAATGAGATTATAACAAGGTTTGATTCACCTTGACAGGTCTCAAATGTGGACCACACACTGGTGTGAAACATAGTTGAAGAGGAAAAGAAAATTCCAAAAATATAAAAAATGTGTAGAAGCTCTTAATACCTTCAGAGTAAAATATACTTCAGGTTTTTAAAAAAAATTTTAGTATGCACCTGTGGGGAGATGAATGTCAATAAAAGGAAGCACAATGGGAGCATTAAATTAAGAATATAAAGTCTCATAAGCAAAACTCATATGCAAAAATACAAACAAACCTGAGTACACAAATCAAGTGATTTGTGGCAACTGTAATACTGAGTTTAATTCTTATATTTCATAACCCTTCAGTCCTTGGGTTGAACCACAAACATTTTATTAGCCGTGTACACAAGAAGCAAATAAATATCTCGATAATCTCACCAATCATGGTAAATATAGTAAATAGTCATAACTTCAAAACAATTTTTTTCACCAGCCTGTGCAAGGCTTATTATGCTATTAAACCCAGACATGTAACAGATTTTAAAAATATTAATTTATAAGGAAAGAGATTTCAACAGGCTTCTTACATAAATACTAATTACTTTGTTCACAGATCAAAACCATATATGATGTAAGGAGCAAGACAATAGCAAAAAAAAAGAAAAAACCTCCTGATTTTTATGTTGTGGTGAAATGTGTGAAATCTCATGAAGTATTAAGCCTACTGTTCAATGCTTTAGGGATATGCTTGATAGTTGATAAATAATTCATCTAATTTAAATGCAAATAGCAGAACATCATTACCATATAGATCAGTTCAATAATTCCTAAATGAAAGATCATAGGTACTAATCAGCTACCAGGAGACTTTCCAACTACAAAAGGGAAGTTAACTGTTTAGTGGGGAATAAATAGACAATTCACAAAGAATCATAAACCCTAATGCAAGGGTCCAGAAGAGCCTGGACATGCTTGATACTAATTATTTCCGTATACATAAAAACGGAGGGGAAAAAGGATTTTGCCTAAAATATGCTAATCTTGTCTGTATCAAATCCTGTAGAATAATCCTCTCTCCCACACATAAACCAGAGAAAGTGGTTGCTCTCTGCTGAGGCTGGTTCAAATATTGAGAAATGTGGCTGACTTGGCCAAAAAAATGGCATTTAAGATAACTCCAGTGAGGCCCTTGAGTGCTGCAAGGACATTCCTCTGTGAAAACCAACACAAATGGAAACTTCCAGTGAAATAAAGCTGATGCTGCCTGGACTTGTGAATAGTGCAGTGGAGAAACCTACTGCAAGACTAGCCAATTTCTTCAGTCTCTGGAGAAAAAAAAAATAAAAAATTAGCGTCTTGAACATTAGAATTAGAATTTTAACTCTTCCCTCTGGGCAGAACCAATTAGAATCCTATATGATTGTTTTCATTTATGTGAACACCTTTTTTTGACTTTTTTTCCCCCCGCTGTTATTCAAAGCTATCCACTTCCAAATACATTCTCCAGACACAGAATGGCATTAACTTGGCAAAGCACTCAATGTGAGAGCACTGAACATCACAAAAGCATCACATTAATGCTGTACTTGCAAGTTAGGAGCCTTTAAAACACACTTTTAAATGGCACATCTGACACTTTAAAAGAGACTGGTAAAATGCAATGGTCTTGGGGACAGAGATGCATTAATTGTGCAGGTGGGGTGTCTCTGTGGAGGATTCACTGAGCTACGTGAGCACACAGCAGAGCTGGCTGGGTTTTCATTCCAACACCTCAGTGGCTGCAAACACGAACTTTAATTGCCTTTCCTCACGTGCTGCTGCCTGTACCCCTCAAATACCATCTCACAGATGAGCTGCCAGCACGATGAACCCAAATGGGATTTAGTTGCTGGGGTGGTGCCTCCCAATCTTGCATCCTCACGTCTCTGAAATGATTTTCACGTGCCAAAATGCACCCAAGGTGGCAGGCATCAAACATCCTGCACAGCCCAGAGCCTGTCAGGGACTGTGACAAACAATAAACTGAGAAATTAATAACAAAAAACAAGATTTCAAGTGCTGGCCCAACACAGAGCAATCACACATGCTCTACAGAGGTGAACACGAGCCATGAAACCTAACGGCATTTCTTTAATTACTAGTGGCAACTTTCACAATCCAACACTCTGAAGGAAAGAATTCAGTATCTCTGGCATTCATCCCTGTTCCCAGTGCTCTAAAATAATTCCTGGATCTCACAGCACTGCTCCCTTGCATTTCAGATTCACCCTCCCCCCCAGCACTGGCAATGGTATGGAATGTAGATGAGCTAATGCTGAAGACTCAGTTTCAAGCCCAAAGTACCTTGCTTGCATTTTTATAATCTGCTTGTGGTTTAAATGCACTGTCACTGCCGTTGACCACAACATAAATTGGCAGCTATTTTGAATTTGGCTTGTCTACACAACTTTTATATGCCTGATAACAAAATACATACCCCATGCCCTAACTAAAAATTGGATTTTTATTGTTCAAGGCATTATTTTGCTACAGGTTATTATTATTTAAAATTTATTTGAAATTCCAATATCATGGAATCACAGATTGGTTTGTGTTGGAGGGGCCTTAAACCCATCCAGTCCCACCCCCTGCCATGGCAGGGACACCTTTCACTACTCCAAGCCCCAGTGTCCAACCTGGCCTGGGATATATCAGCCTTGAATTTTCTATATGGAATAAAGATAACAGTTATTCTGCTCTGGTATTCTAACCATCCCTGGGGTGTGCACACACACACACACACACACTCAACCCCAGGCAGCCACCTGCTCACCAAAACCTCCGTGATGGCCAAGAAAATTCGAACAGGGAGATGGAAATGGGATGATTGAACAATCGGGGCACAAAAGCAGCTCTCAGAAACCTGCCTGCTAAGTTTTAATTCTAATGAGGTCCTGAGGAGAGAGACTGTGAGCAGAGGGAGCTGCAGAGGCTGTGCTGGCCTGGAGCACAATTCTCCACACCACCTGCTCTGCGTTTGATGTTCCAGCACTCAGCACCGTGAGTGGTGCAGGATGTAAATCCTGAAATCCTGCCTCCTGAACAAAGACAGGCGCAGCTTTGTTCAGCTCGGGGCAGCTCGCAGCGTTTGGAGCTGAAACAGCAAAGGGAGGTAGAGGGTTGAAATGGGCTGTAGCAAAAAATAATTTAAAAAATAAAACACCACACCAAACCAAATTTTAAAAAGTAACAAAAACAAACAAACAAAAATTCTCCCCAACACCCCCAACCAAAAAGCCCAATACTTCTTGAATGAAAATCATTTGAGAATTATTTTTATTCTGCATGTAACAGACAGGGCCAAAGAGTGGGACCATAAAACCTTCAGTGTATATTTTGAAAATCCATTTTTCATCCGCTCAAAACTATAAACACACTAAAGAAATCCACCAGCTTGCACTGAGAACAAAGTCACGCAACTCTGATTTTTTTTCTTTCTTTTTTCCTCTTTTTCCTCCTTTTCTTTGGGGTTGCTCTGTAAAAAGTGCCACCCCACCATGGAAATTGACACAAGCACTAATGCCTCTTACACATCAGCGTGTAATGCAGTACAGAACACGGGTTATACAATACACTATTGTTCAATTACACTGTTAAGCAGTAAAACACTACTTAGGGAGGCCCTCTGCTTGTCAGGGAGACTGTCAGGAGAAACTGTTACTCATTTTAATGAGAGGGGAACAAAACTAACTCCTCCCCAAAAGTTGGCTCTCTTTTTCAAGGTAAATTAAGGCAAATTAGCTGCATTCTTTCATCAATCTTACTAGACTGCATGTTTTTTCAGGTAAAGCTAGGGAAAAGCAAGATAAATCTCTGACTGTTCTGTGCTAAGTGTTCTGTGCTCAGTGAAACAAGCATAGATTATGTCACTACAGGATGACAGACAATTGAGATAGTAAATGCAGCAGCAATTACAAAAAACTCGTGAAAAATAATGGCACTTTTTTCTGTAATACTGCACTCATTTTTCAATTCCTGCTTCTTCAACAAAGAAAATAGATGAAAGAAACAGCAATTCATTGCCCACTCAAAAATGTAAATAATTTGCAATGCCAGTCCTAAGAATTATATGAAATAATAGTAATGAAAAGGCTCCCTTAAAGAAAGCAAAGCTAATTCCACAGATTTTGAGGTGCTTGGGGCTTTTTCCTAACTCATAAACTAAAACCACCTTTAACTCCAAATTTTTAGTATCAGTGGCATCTTTGTCAAAGGGAGGAGATCCACAACCACGTATAAAAATGCATTAAACTTGCACAAAAATTTCTGTACACTGCTGCTGAGCTTCTCAGGTGAATCCACCTGGGAACTCACCTCTTCTCCACGTCACTCCAGCTGCTGAAAAGCCTTTCGTTTTCTCTCTGCAGATGCTCAGTTTTGGCCTGCAGCTTTCCCAGGCTGTCCAGGCAGTATCCAATGAGCTCCTTGAGCACCTCTGCTGGGCTTGGGACTTCCTGCAGCTTCAGAGATCCAAGTCTGAACTGGGACACAAGGAAAGAATGAGTTATTTCAGCTGTACAAGAAACTTCACTGAGGCTTTGCTCCAGTAAACCTGAATACATCTTTAATAAGCATAAGAAGTACCTTAGAGTGCTCCAGTTCAAAGGGAGGTAATAAATTTGTCATGCAGAGAATGGAGGAATATGTGGAATAACAAGCAGTGGGGATGCCCTACAGGATATACAGGAGGTCTGAGCATATTTGTGCTGCCTGGTCTAGGACAAACAACAGAAAAGTGTTTTTTTTGTCATGTTAATGGAAAAATAGGTCAGGCATACCTACAACCAGTGTCAGCTGAGCTATGACCATGCAAACCTGGGCGAAGACACATTAAATCCATACTTTGAGGGAGTGGAAGAAGGAGAAGGGGTTATCTCTCCCATCTTGACATTATCAAAAAGACTGACATAAATTTTCTGGCATTTCCCTATGGAGAGAAGTATTACCCATCTTTTCAACTTGAATACAGAGCTGTAACATCTTTAAAAAAGCATAAATGTAAGTGGTACACACTAGGAAAGAAGTCACTCTGTTGTGGCACCTCACCTATTAAAATCAGAAATGCACTTTGATTCTTTTTTACCCCCATTTTACTTAGGAGGAATGGAAAATTAATTACATAAAAGATATTTTATATATATTTTAAAAAAACTATTATTTGTTAAGTTTAAAAATTCAAGTTTTACTAATGTCATGCATAAGTTTAGGCTGAATAAAGGCTCGGGATAAACTGCTCACAAAGCTTTCAAAGACATTGTTTCAAACAAGGAACAGTCCTTCCACGCAGACCTTTTATCAGTGGAATAAACTGCCATAAACACATGATACCATCCTGACCTCCTTCAGCAAGGTCAGTCTGTCAGAAAACGTGGAAAACCCAAAGGTTTAATTCCCAATTAGCCACCAAATCCACGTGTGCTGCCTCTAAAGCCTTGCTGTCCATCTGATGGCCACAGATGAAAAGATGCTTTTAATTTATTTTTGGAAATTAGATTACACTATCAGTAGCCCACAGATTGGCGTGCACCCCCTGAATATCACACTTGCTGTCTGACAGCATTAACAAAGATGGACGTTTGTGTAAAAGGAAACTGTTTTTCATCACTTGCAAGCCACCACCATGCTATTTGGATAAAGAATTCACAGAGATAGAGAGGCACAGTAGCACAGATAAATAGCATCACAGCCTTTCACAGTGAAGGAAATAGCAAGGAGAGCACATCAGTTTTGTCTTATGCTTTAATACATTCAACTGAATCAGATATATTTAATCAGGGAAAAAAAAAATACAGTTTTCGCTACACAAAAAGAGTAAAAAATGATACTAGAACAAGTTAAAGTGAGTAGCAGTAGAATTATTCTGAAAGCCTGATAACACTGAATGACCAAAATCATGCCAGGTGAGCAGCAGACACTCCAAAGGCAATTGTACACATAAAAAAACCAAAAAAAACCA
>PYHW01009314.1:48391-76987 GCA_013186435.1 Turdus rufiventris | reverse complement strand
AAAAACAAAAACAAAAATAAAACCAAACAATCAACCAAGCAAACAAACAAACAAAAATAAAACAAAACAAAACAAAAAAAAGGGCCAACATCTCATTTGCACATAGAAAGAAACCAGCACAAGTTCAGGGTCAGGAATGCAACGCAGGTGAAAAAAAATTTACTTATTTGTCTCTCCCTATGGTTACATCCCTATTCTTATGGTTCAATTTCATCAACAGGAAAAGATCTCCCCCACTCTTTAGGATACTCTTTAACTAAGTTTTAAGAAGGCTAAGAATGAAAGGAGTATTTTTAAAAACCAAGGAGTGCTTCAATTTGTTTCCTTTTAAAAGACTGTCAGGTAGAAATTTGACAACCAGCATTTTTTCTAGACCGCATGTTCTGGTGAAAGCAGGACGGAAATTTTTACAGCTCACAGAGATTCTCACTTGGATGGAGGTGGGTTGAGGGGTGCAATTTTCCCCCTTCTTTTGTGTTTGTGACCACAGTGATCCCAGCATGGACCCAAGAGGTTTCTGGGCTCAGCAGGAGCAGTGGCACATCCTGAACTCCAAACTGATGCTCCTTGGGGCCATTTTCCCCAAAAATGTCTGGAGAAACCACTATGTGATTCCAGTCAGAACTACATGTTCTATCATGTGAGAATAATTAAAATTTTGTGGTTTTATTCCATAGGTAAAGGCCATTCACTTATCATAGGCCCTCTGAAATCTGAGTGATCAAATGTCACTTCACCCTGACTGATGCCAGGTGATTATTAACTTCCATTCACATCTATTAAGATCTATTCCAGATCCACTCATGGGTATTACAAATTCAACTCCAGCAAGTAATTTTGCTGTATGGATTATTATAATGGTCAAAGATAAAAGATAAAAATCTTTGCATTCAAGAAACCAGTTTTAAATTCTAATAATAGTTCTAATAAAAAAAGCTTTTCGGGAAATTCAAATCACCTGAATCCATCTAAAGACAAAAAAATTCCCTGATCTTAAATCCCTTACCTAATGCTTAAAATGAACACAATTATGTCTTTTCACAATGGAAGTATTTACTCAGATCAAAAGTTGGAATGGATTCAATTAGAAAATATTTTTCCCTGAAATTTTATAAATTCTCATCTGCAAAAGAAATATAGTCCACAGATAAAAAAGTTAGACTAAACTGGTTGCTAGCAACACAAACAAAACATTTACTTTCTTTTCCGCATAATACTGTTTTCAAAAGTTTTCGTGACGAAGTATTTAGAGGATTAATGTTTTCTTAAGCCAAGCCAACCCTGGATGAAGGAAAGCATTTTTTTCTTACAATTAGGATCCTGTAGAGCACAACTGGAGATTCCATGAGATCATGTTGTAGAACATGAGGTGCTCAGACGAGGCACCAAAAAAGCCACATCAGGGCATTTTATTTGCAGAACAAAACAAGAGGCAAAAATTTCCAAGGGATCGAGTGAAACAAGTGAAGTCTCCTTAATTTTGTAGTTTCCCAATGCAGAGACAGGGACAGGCTTCATCTGGATGCAGTTTGTCAGAGGCCAAGAGCAGAACACTTATCAGAGAAATGTGGTAAAAAAACCCAGAGTTTAATTAATTTCATCTTTGCAGAAATTTCAGTGGAGGGAAAAAAATCATTGTTCAGGTCTGTTGTGTTTTATTTTCTATGTTTTCACTCACCAGCAAACCATCACAGAAGGAAGAATCTGTGGATTTTCTGAAATCTGTAGCAGTAGAACTAAAGGTTTCTTATGAACCAGAAAATGCTGGGATTTTGTGGTTTTGTTTGGCTTTGGTTTTTGCTTTGTGATTGATTTCTAAGCACTCATATTATTAGGACATTAAGGCAATATCTCATTAGGACAACAATATAATATAATATTAATATAATAGTATAATTATCTATTTTACTACAGAACAATTAAATACTAGCAGTGGGATCACCTTAAACAATATCTTGTTGAGTTAGTGCTGTTTAACACAATCAACAAGAAGAAAACACCCACCAACCAACCAACAACAAAAAAAACCCAAAAGGCAAACAAACAATCCAGCAAACAAAAACTACCAAAAAAAAAAAAAAAACTAAAACCAAACAACCAGAGAACAATGCACTGAGGTGATAAAAAATTCAAAATTCAATAAACACATATATTTCAGTCAGCAGCAAGATGGAAAAGAAGATACATGGCAGCAAATGCAAGCTGGAGAGGTAATTTTTCCTTTAAAGCACAAAACGTCTCAGTGCCACATGTCAACCATCAGTTATCAGCATTAAAATCATTATTCTAAAATTATGGGCAAAGTAAGAAGTAAAAGGATGTGTCTGTCAAGAACCCATTTTCAATGGCAGGTTCTGGTTCTGTCACTTGGGAAATTCTGATGGAATACCTGACTGCAAGACCACCTTACACAGAGCCCTGCATACAGAGAGAGTGGCAAGAAGTTTAATTTTACAATTGTTCTCGTTTTGTATCAATATTTCACTGTCAGACAGTGAAATATTTGGTGAGACAATGGCATGTCCAGAGTTGAAGAAGCCTGGCCTGTTCACGTAGGTTCTTTTTTGACGAGGATAAAACAAGTACTTGCATGGTCTGAGCAGTCCTCAGGCAAGCAGTTATCTCACTTTGCTAAATATAACTTCACCAAGTTCTCAGCAGCCTCCTGCACTGGATGCTCAGCAAAAGCCTGCCCCCAAATAAAAGCCACATGCTCATGCTCAACAGTGCTAAATAATTTCTTTCCCCCTACTTTGAGCCATTGGAAAGTGATGATGGTGATTACAACCATTGTTGCTTGAAAATAGTACCAAGGAACCAAGAAAGATAGGTAACTGCTATCCAAATTTCTGTTAACATTATGTTAACTGAGGAGTACACTGAAGCTTGCAAAAGCAGCATGTTTATTGTCTCTATATTTTGCTTTTACCTACCGCAGTGTAGCAATTCAAATATGCTGGAAATTAAACAAAAATGATGCCATGCTAACTGAACATGGGGATGAAATTTCCCAGTAGCAAAAGACATCTGATAATAATTTCATCACCTTTGTGTGTTGAAATGTACCTAAAAAACAGCCTTCCACAGAAAATGAAGGAACCTCCATGGTTAAGCCTTTAAAAATAAATTGGAAATACGTGGGTCTTCACAGTCCAAAAGTTTAATAAGTATAATTAGTGCACTATCTGCCCATCCCTACTTCCAGCAAATTGGGGTTCCTCAGAGAGAGTCAGTGGAGTAACCCAGAATACAAAATTCCTGCACCAAGAACTACAGATTAGCCACTTCAAAACATATGGAATGTTGGCAGGGTGTTAAAAAGGTTACTAAAAACTTGTACAAAAGTGCAAAATGGACGTTTCCTCTCCAGGTTTGCACATCCTTACCAGAAAGGTTTTATCTCACACATCTGAGCACTTATATTTGGAAAATCTAAGGGGACAAGAACAGCAAATGAATCTATTTCACCTCTCTCTACATAAATTTGAGCAGAATCTTGCGAGAAAGGAGGTACCTTAATAGATATGTCAAGAACCAACATTCATGTGCATAGAATCATCCACTGTGAGCAGAATTAAGTAGCTACAGCTCACAGCAATCATGATTTCTCTTTCTTAAACCTGAAGTTAGAGGTATTTTACCACAAAAGATCACCTGTGTCACGGCTGAACGAGATTCATAGAGCCCCTTCCAGAAAAGAAGATGCACCAACAACTGAATAAACCCTTTGCAGCTCTAAAGATTACAGATTGTAACAAACATGTTCAGGAAATCAGGCTTCTGCTTCTGTCTAAATAAAGTCTGAGGAATTAACTGATATCTTGCCTTCATATAGATTTCACAGATTAACAATTTAGGGTGGCATTCTATAATAATTAACCAATATCTTTCATACAAATTTCACACATTAATAATTCTATTCAAAGAATAGGACAGCACCGAAAACCGTGCAATTGCAAAGCTGTTTTTTAGGGACATTATTCTCTTCCCCCCACACACAGTGAGGCAGATCTCGTCAATGGAGAACAAAACACTTTTGTTGTACCCCTCCCAAGAGGAAAGACAGCTCTCTGCAGAACCACAAGATAATTCACGTCAAAACGAGGAGGAATCCTAACTACTATGAAAACAAATACTGTATTTCAAAACCCACTGGGAGGAGCCCATTGTGCAAGAGGTCAGGATAGTTAGCGCTCCTCTACTTCAGTTCATTAATTGTAGCTAAAAGATGGATTTATTTATAAATGAGATAAGTTCTCTATCATGCCATGATTATTGCCTCTCTCCTCTAAACCAGTAACACAAGTCTTACACACAAGCTTCCTTTTCCTTTCCGCTGGTTCTCAAGTTGAAAAATGGCAAAATCCAAACAGGATGACTCGTCTCACTTTTCTCCTTGATAAATTGGGAGCAACATTTAAATATAACATTATATTTAAATAAGCTGTAAGTAAAACAAACAATAACACAAATCAACTGTGATGGCTGACTTGCCCAGAAAGCAGCCACTTCCTGGCAGAAAAGTTGGGAAGTTGCAGTGCTGGAGGAGAAGATGAAACAATCCCTCCTAGCACGAGAGCTCCAGCTCAGAGGAATACTTTCCACCTCTGGGATGGGATATTGGGAAGGAATTCCTGGCTGGGCTGGAATTCCCAGATTTGCTGTGGTTGCCCCTGGATCCTGGCAGTGCCCAAGGCCAGGCTGGACACTGGGGTGGGAGGTGTCCCTGCCATGGATGGGATTTAAAGTCCCTCTCAACCCAAACCATTCCGCAATTCCATGACTTTGAAGTGATTCAATCCAGTAGTGAAAAGCAATGGTACACAAAACTCAGAGCAATTTAACTCCCCAGAGTGATGAAACATAACATATTTTGGCCCTACTCAACGTGCAAGAATGTAAGGGGATTACAGTTTTCTAGCATTAATATTTTCAGTCGTGACAACACCGTGATTTCAGGAAAGGTACCTTATAACTCCTGTGGAATTATTCCATTTTCACAACAAGGATACTGCCACTGTATCATCTTTAGAATACTGAAGCAACAACCCCTTCCACCCCAAAACCAACAAACATCAAACCAAACCAAACTAAAAAGAACCCCCAAAACCAACCAAAAAAAAAAACCCCCACAAAAAACCCACAACCCCCCCAAAAATCCCAGACAATCAAAAACCAAATAAAAACCACCCCAACGAACAAACAAAAAAAAAGCACCAACAAAACACACCAAAAATCTCCCAAACAAACACAACTAAACCACCAATAAACCCCAAACAAACAAATAAAAATTTGCTAAACAAACAATTAATGCAAGTTGGGTTTTTATAGCATTAATCATATTGTGCAGCATAATGGGTTTAGAGCTCCGTTTTCCACAGTTTGTAGTTTTGATAGAATCAGCCCTCTTTCAGAACAAATGCGTGTTTACAAAAACTTACAATAATATGCCAGCCATGGAAGAGTATTTGATGTCAAGGACTCCATTATATGTTTGGGTGCAAGTTCAACAACAGCTGCTCCAGATTTAATGAAGGTAGCACTCAAGGGACCGACATTTCCTGGATTTATTTATGGGAGCTTACAGAAAATGTTCAATATGTACCAAAATATACATTGTTCAGAGACTTTCATGCGTGAGACTGAAACTCTCAATGTTTGATTCATAATGGCTATTTCACAAGGGCTTACAGGAAATAAAACTGTTTATTTTAATTGCATACAGCAAAAAAATGTTAGAAAAGAAAGATTTATGTTCTCTAGTGACAGTGAATGTTTTGGGCTCATTTGTCATGGTTACCATGGACAGAAAATAAAGGAATACTATTCAAGCACTACTCCAATTCATAGACAACTTAAAGTATCAGCAAATACTCAAGTCCTGTGGGCTCACTTTTTAATCATTCATATAAGCTTACAGCACCTTTTAAATACAGCATAACTACTTGTACAAACCCAGCATTTTACCTTTATTTTTCTTTTCCATTAACAGGGCTGTTTGTTCATATTTACTGTTAATGGAAAATAAAAAATAAGACCTGTGAATTTAAGATAATTTTAACAGCAATTACACAATACTCAAAAGACTAGGTAGGGGTGATCTCTAATTTTGTCAAAGTGGTTTTCCACTCCGGCTTAGGATTTCTGTTCTTGTTTGACTGTAACATGGCAATTTCTTGAAAACAAACAAAAAATATAGCGTTTTCCATTTTCACTTGCATATTGTCCAACAAAAAAAAAGACTATGAAGAAGCAGATGGAAAATTATGCATCTGCCATATTTATTGAAACATCAGGGAAATTAGTAGAATGAGGAGAATTTTGATAAAAATGAACACTGGAAATTTGATTGCAGTGTTTCGTCTGAAAACGGAAATCAAAATGCAAATTTTAAAAATATTGTACATTTTACCTTTTCTTTTCTTTGGATATTCCAATGCCTGTATTGGCCAATGCTTTGAAAAGCAGAACCACTGCCTACAGGTTCACATCTAGTCTGTGGAAATTTTTGCTTTTCACTGTTTTGTTTATGTTTTCCTAAATTTGTGACCAGACAATGGTCAGAAATTAATGCCAGAGCATCAGAAATGCATTTTGTCTGGCTGTTGAAATATTTCATTTTCAACGTCATAGCACCTATCTCAAAACATTTTCTTCTTGTATTCTGAGCTGCCAGCTCTGTCTTCAGCAAAAAGAAAACAGCAAACTGCAAAGGACAAATTTCAACACAACTTCAATGGGTTTAAATATCCTGTAACATAAAACTCATCCTTCAGCCATTTCTTAGGCCTCACAAAGCATTATAAAACTCAAGTGTCATTCTGTAAATGTGAGCTTCATTGTGCCCTTTTGCTGCAAATCACTACAAATTCACTGTGAACTTAGACACAAAAGTGAGAAGTTTGCCTTCCATTTTTCTTTCCACTATTCCCCTCTTTTTCTCCTTTCCTTTAAAACTCAACTGCTTTTGTCACAGACTATTTCCCTCCCATCAATTTTTCACATTTGTTTATCAGTAAAAATGAATGTGTCCAAAGTTGTGAGTAGTTCTTTTAACTCGGATTACTTGCCAGAAGTATTGTTCAAATTGAAGCCACTTCACTATTTTTGAAAAAAATGAACAGAGAAATAGAATTTAATTAAAACCAAAGTGTTGTTCTCAACTTGTTTCTTCTTTTCTAACCTGCATTAAAAAACAACACTCAAGAATAATTCTATTTCAACCTGAAGCTAAACAGTTTTTTGTAGTATACAGCTGAGTGACAAATCAGAAATCATGATTATTTAACTTAAAAGTTACCTGAACAAGATGGCCCACAATCCACATGCCTTCAAATCTTCCTCCAACAACACAAAATTGGATTAGACAAGCTCAGCCCTTGCTGAAAAGGAATATTAACAAAGCACAGCACCCACTTTTTCTTGCCTTTGACACTGCTAATGAGCATTTGTCCAACTTTTACTCACATTCTCCACAGGTTGGACTCTGAAGTCCTCGACCTCTTTTCTTAAGGATTTGTCCTTTCTCATTTAAACATTTCAAATTGTTGTCATTCAAAAAGAAATGTGAAGGAAGGGGTCAGTAATGGCACTAGGGAACAAATGCTTGTTTGCTTTTTTCACGGTAAACTCCAACACTAATGACCCATNAAAGAAAAATTTAAGAAAAACTTTTCATTGTCCCAAAATCAATTAGGGCTAAAATTTCTATTTTGTGAATATAAGTGTTAACTTTAATTAACTCTTATCTTTTTTCTATATTAACTCTTATCTGTTTTCAATATTTTTGAACTTTTAAACTATGCCTTTTTAAGCTTTTCCCCTAATGTTCACAATGAGGGCTGCCAAAACTTGAGAGAAAGCTAAAATTCTTACTCAACTAGGCAACTGTGGTAGGCAGACTTCAGATAAATAACAATTTTAAGAAAATCAGTAAAATGTATCCATTTTGCCTTCAAATCTTGTGTATTATTGTTTAGTTTGGTGTTTCCTATACCAATATTTTTTTGCTTTATGACATGATCTAAATGGGTCTAGAGACACTGTTATACACAGAAACTCCATGCAAAAAAAGTGAAACAAAATTTGATCAACGAATACAGGAAGTAGACTATAACGTCAAGTAAGCTAAGCCCTACCAATCAGCATTATTTTTCACAATTTTCTCCTTCCCCGTAGCATTTAATTTCAGCATGATTTTCCCCACCAAAATTCCTATACTTGCCCAGTAAAGCTAATGTGATCCCATTTCTTAGAAGAGCCTGAAACCTATTTTTCATGTTTAATAATCCAGTTACCAACATCAGAAAGCTCGTCCTAAATCCATTAATTGCCTTTCCATCACAATATGGTGGCAGCGAGCAGCTTTAATCCAATTTGTAAATAACATTGGTGAAAAAAAAAGAAAATTAATTAATTTTTCCTCAATATTACTGCTCAGCCTGCATTATTCCCTGCATTTAGTAGGGCTGAATGAAAAGCGAGAGCTATTAGCAGTTGTTATTTTAGTAGCAATTAGCTAATTAGTGGTCTTGGATGGGGCTGGCTGGTGTCACCTCCAGCTCCAGCTGTGGTGACTCAGGTCACCAGGCAGCGCCAGTGAATCACTGGATTTGTAAAAGTGGAACTTTTATGATGCAGCTGAGACCTTCCCCTCAGCTTTTTCTGCCCCTCCCAGTGGGCCAGCTCCTCCCTGACAAGGCAGAATCACTCTTCTCAGAAATTATCTCCTTGCCCAGTAGGGGTTGTGCAAGAAGCCTCATCAAGTCCAGGCTTGTAATTATTCATCTGTTATTTTTATCTCACCTTTCCATTTCCCTACAGCTACTGAGATTGTTCTCCTTGCAAGGCTGACCTCAACAAACAATTGTTGACCTAAAACTTGACGTACCTGTAAAAAAAAATAAATAAACTTTTCAATCCCAACCAGCACACCTGAAGCAAGCTCAGAGATGTGCATTTCTGTCACTAAGCCACATAAAACCATCACTTTGCTGCTTCTCCTTACAAAAACGGTGCTCCTGTGTATGGGGTTCTTTTTGGTTGCTGTTTTAAAACTTGTGTAAACACACAACACTTCCATTGTTTGCTCAGAACGAGCAATTGCTTGATACTGGATCTGTATTTTCAGCAGGTTTCAGGAGCTGCACCCCATTTCAGTCCCACTGAGGCTCAGAGCACAGTCCTGCCTCTGTGGTTCTCCAGCTGAGCCAAGAAAAAAATAAGTTTACATGAGCCTTAGCACCAGAGTCGAAAGAACCTTCTTTCAAGTGAAGACTGGAACTTTTATTCACTTTTATTCACTTATTTCACTGCAACTGGAATAGCTGGAGGGCAAGACCTTAAAGCAATTCCAATCTGGACCAACTACATCAAGATTTTTAATATTTAAACCAGTTGCATTCCCACAGGTCGTAAGACTGTGCACTTGTCATACAATTCAGGAGAGAGAAAACAGTCTAGGGATGGAGCTGAGACTAGCTTTTAATTAATTCAGTGGCCCAATGCTCCTAAATTAACTGCATGCTTACAGCAAGGGGCTCAAGAGGGCTGCCACGTCTGGGACTTTATCGGGATAATGGAATATCCTGAGTTTGATGATTCTGATGGGTCTCTTCCAAGTCCAGGTTCTGGCCCTGCACAGAACAGCCCCAGAAATCCCACCCTGTGCCTGGAAATGATGAGGAAACACCACATGTGACACCTATAGCACAGGGCTGTTGCTCTGCTTTTATTTATAAATAAATAGGATAAATAAGGTAGGACCCATGGAGCACTCAACATTTTTCTCTTCATTACACAGAGGAGCAGAAACAGACCCATGCAGGTTAATGAAAATTGCCTGGATATAACCAATTTGTAACCAGTTTTGAAAAGTTATATTGAACCTCTTAATCTACTTACGTGGCCTTTTCTGAAAGAACATAAAGAGAAGTCAAGTGAATATAGACATTCACTTCTCTTTTTGAGAAATGAACATAATTTTTACTTTGTAAAACAAGGTGCCAGCAAGATTATCATGGAATGATACTGATCTAAAAGTCTTGAATCCCTGATAAAATTCAACAAGTTACAAACTTAAATGTGCTCATCTATGTAATATCTTCCATAGTAACTAATGGATTGTCTTCGTGACACACAAATATTTTTGGTTTTCAGATTCAGAAGAGGAGATGGATCAGTCTCAGCTGTCTAAAGATTTGCTAGAAGGCTTACAAACACTGAGGAAATTATTTTAAAGATTGGCACAGAGTATTTCCAAAGCAGTCTGCATTAGACCACTACAGTAACTGCAACCCGCTGACGAGAGTTCTGAAAGATGCTTCCAAAAACAAATACAATAAAAGTGATGGCCTGCAACCAGGGCTGCACAGAAGTCCTTCATAACTCAGGAACTTGGTGAAAAGAGCAGTGCTGCAAGCTTTTCCAGCATATTGTCCAGTGGGTGAGTAACCAGCAGGAACCACCCTGTCCTGGACCGGCACTGCCTCCCCGCCTGCCAGCTCAGCCTTCACAGCAGCTCCAAAATCCACTGCTGAGGTACATAGGCAAGGACTAAAGACTGAGCTTAACTCCTTTTTGTTTGTTTGTGAGCCTGGAGTGATGTCTGGAGGGGAAAAGAAAAAAAAAAATAAAAAAAAGAACAAAAATGAAACAAGACACCATTCTCTGTTCGGCTTCTAAGACCATCAGAGCCAACCTTTTGCTGTGTTCTTTAATTATGCAACATCCTAAACATTCACACAATATTTCTTTATTGAAATATAAACTTGGAGGGATAAAAAGCAGGCTGAGAAATATCAGGCATGTTATACAGATACTCAGCGTTGCTACAACGTGGTGATGACACACACAAGATAATCTTGTTAAACGAACTAACCACTCACACACTGCGAATTTAAGGGAGATTGTCTTTNTTTTTTTTTTTTTTTTTTTTCACTTGTTTATTGTCTGGTTGCCACAGCGATACACTGCCTGTTTGTTTTGAACATGACATAGAGAACACTTTTGTCCAAGGCACTATTTTCTCAGCTTTATACTGTATGTGCACTGATGGTCTGGGGCCAGAGGAGACACAGGACTCCGAACGCACAAAACCCGAAAGGATCCAAAATGAACTTTGGCAAATCCCGGCTTTAGAGCACCAAAATGTCAAGCTACAGCTGTTGTGCCTTAATGAAGACATGTACTGCCCAGCCTAACCCAGTCCTGCTCCCCATCTCCCCCCGAGGGAGGCTGATGACCCCTGACAGTTTATCTCACACAGAGGTTTCCTGCTTTGTGTCCTTTTCTCACTTCCATCTCCAACCTCCACACACTAACCACTTCACAAAAAACAATTTTGCAACCCCACAACTACTCTTGTTAATTCCCAGAGATGCCACCCCCAAGAACTTACAGGGTCAAAACAATAATTTGCTTTTCCCAGTCTCAAAACACATCCACTGAATTCAAGCACCAAGACATGAAACATCCATTTCACTTCCAATTTCTAAGTTTTGACCTTGGCTCAAATCTCTCCAACATGGGAAATTGCTGGCAAAAGCTACAAGCCCAAACTCCTCACAAACCCTTTCAACAGGGTTCCTCTAAAGAAACTTCAAAGTGTTTCTCCAGTTTTGAACAACTCTTTGTGCTAAATTCTAAAATTCTAAGGCTGTTTTGGTTTCAAAAGATCACATCTTTCAACTCACTTTTATTATGAAAACCAAGAAACTGCCCAGTTTCCTCATGATAACCATTTCCACCACTTGGAAAATGCACTCAGATACTTTTTTTTTTTGCTCTCCATTCAAAGTGATATCCTATTTCTTCACTCTGCAGATGATGAGCCTAAAACAGATATATGAGTCAAGAGCCACATCACTGCCCCAGCACTTTTGAAAATCTTTGGTTTCTGATACGCCTTTCATTCCTGGATTTTATTCTACTTTACCTAATTCAGCAAAAAGGGGGGATGCAATGCAGAACTTGCATGGCAAATTCTCATTTTGAAGCAATGCAAGGGTAAAGAAAAAGAGAAACATGAGACATGAGTGAAAATATGAGTAGAAATTCGCTAACATTTTGTTCTCTGAACACATGAAAACACAGCAGTGATACCTCAAGGACACAACCTGCAGGGATGTCCTCAGATTTCATGGAGACTTTCTATCTACAGTAGACATGAAACATGTACCACACATATTTCAGGGTTGAACAACAGCACAAATGTAAGAACCACAGCCATTACTTATTTCACTGAGTCTCAAATCCTCAGACATGTCATGGGAAATAATTAAATCCAGCTTTCGTGTAGAATATGGAAACCTCTGAAATGCTACCTCAAAAAATCTACTGTGATATTCTTCATCCACAGATTTCCTGAATAATACATATTTTTTTTTCTCCCCTTTTAGGTCTAAGTGATCTTGACATTCTCTTTTTTGGACATGAGTAACTATAGGGATGTAAACTTTGATCCTGTCCTGCAGAGGGATTTTTTTTTTTTTTATAAAGGAAATTTACCAGCCAGAATTACATTTTCATTCTGTAATCCCTTTAGTATTTTAGCAGACTTGTCCATTACTTTAATTCCAGACTGACTACAGCACAGGCAGCTTCAGATTTCAACACCAACAAGTGGGATAGGATACCCACTGCATGCTGACAGAACAGTAGCACATTTTCAAGTCTTCCATAACTTCCCATGGATTTAGCATTAAAACCAGACTTGGGCAAGCCAGAAATCAATTCAGCCAATTCTTTTTGTTCTCTTGGACACCATTTATTTGAGGAGAATGGTAATTTGAATGTGTTCATCTATGTAATATCTTCCCTAGTAACTAATGGATTGTCTTTGTGACACACAAATATTTTTGCTTCCCAGATTCAGAGGAGAAATACTAATGGAACATCTTGGTCTGCTCTGAAGTGATGGCAACTTTTTTCAGCATTATTCAGAAACCCAACAAGCCTAACAAGAATATAGGCCTAGCACAAAATTTTTTTCAAAAAAAAAAAAAAAAGCATTTATTCTCAGAATTCTATCAGTTGTAGGTTTTTGTAATTATATTAATCTTATTGTGATTATCTTTTGTAAACTCGCTTTTTTCTATCTAGTCTTCTGTACTTTTACACTCCCACTTAAGCAGGAAAAACCTCATTTAAATATGCTTTCTTAAGCAAGAAACAGTGAGACTTTTGATCCTTTAAATCTTGTTGATACAGATCTATGTACTTGATTCAACCATCTGTATGGTCTTTATTACCTTTTCTAAAGGCAAGGCAGCATAAATCAAATTAATCAAACAAGAATCAATCACCCTTTATATCTTGTGTATAGGAAATCCACCATAATCTGCACATAAAGAACACACAGCTAAGGAAACTAAATCAAAGATATTGGCTTTGTTATTTAAAAAAACAAAAAAAAGAAGAACCCAACCAAACCCCAAACCTACATTCCCATTATTAACTTGCAGCATTATTAATTCCATCTCATGTTTCTGTAATATTTTAATACCTCACTTCAGGGCAGCCATGAAGAATTTTCATAACTTCCAGAGTGATGGGAAGACAGATATGAGGTTAGCTCTGAACTCCAAAAACTCCCATGCAGCAGTCCTGGCTGCTGCCAAAAGACCACAGATGGATGCCATATGAGCAGCTGAGACCGTGATGCTGAAGGGGAGCCATGGAAATTCTTTGCTTGTAATGTACTCATGCAGTTCCAAGGTGTAACGAGCACCAAACTCGGTGTTTTAGCAGTTTTAATCTTCAGCCTGATAATTTTATAGCTGTGCTCAGCAATAAGCTTCAGGGAAGGGACTCAAAAAAGCAAGATGACAGAATATTAAAGCAAAAACAATGCAAAAACTATGAATGCTATAAACAGACCATGAGAGACAGAATCAGTTTTGAGATTTTTTTTTTAGCTGATTTTTTGTGCTAACAGAATTTAGTGTAAAAATGTAATTATGTTTTTCTTTACAAATCCAGACACTGATGTTATCGCAGTGACTTTTTTTTTAAAAGGAAAGGAACAGGCTTTGAGTTCTGTTCAGAATTAAGTCTCCAAGCTATCTGTGGATTAAGTCCTTTTGTCTTTTGCTAATCAAAACTATTTTCAGACAGAGCCCAGAAACAGCTTCTCTAATACTCCTGAATTGCATATGACTAATCCAGGGGAGTGGGGTGGAAAAGGGGGATGGAAATCTGCCTGGGCTGAGTCACTGTGAAGGCACTGTAAAGAATGACTGCTGTGCAAGTCCAAAGCTATTGAGACATAAATTGGCTGACCTAGTAGCCAGTTTTGAAGGCTTAGCACAAATATGAGAACCGAGCCCTCCCTTGACATCTCACACTTCCCCTTTCAACAAATGAAACTTCTGAGTTGCACTGAGAAATCATTTCCAACTTACCAGGACGCCACATAGCTGAAATGATCAAAATTTAGAAGCTTCAAACTGAAAAGCTGCTGCTTCAGCTGCGTTTGATTGTTTGCTCCAGCAGGATCCAGCTAATGGACTGAACAATAAATAGTATTTCTGAAACCCAAACTCACTTGTAATTGTGTTTGACACATAAGTTAAAAGTTCCAGGTTCTTTTTCTTGGCTATCTGTTCTGCTGCTGACTTAAGTACTGTACATCACTCTCTCTCACCAGTGTGAACTTCCACTTGGAAAAGGTAAAACAACAAAAAAGACAGGCTGAAATTCTTCAGAGAACA
Organism: Turdus rufiventris; assembly: GCA_013186435.1. Lineage (NCBI taxonomy): Eukaryota > Metazoa > Chordata > Aves > Passeriformes > Turdidae > Turdus > Turdus rufiventris. The sequence goes on along the minus strand of PYHW01009314.1, from coordinate 62,276 downwards.
TGTACACAAAACCTCCTTAAGTATGAGAAGGCCAAGAGGCAGATAGGCCAGCTTTTATAGTCACCACATAGACATGAAAAACTGATTTCAGGAAAAACCCAGCATTCTCATAGTGTTAATCCCATTGGAACTTCCAGAAAAAGATATTTAATTTGGACAGAAATGTCCAAACTGAAATGCCTACAACAGCACTACAATAAAACTATCTAGTGCCTGTGCCATTGCCTGCAAATGCTGCCATCCCCACCAATCACAGCAGTGCACACAGTAAAATAAAAGAAATCTATAACCTAAAATGCTCTGAAACAATCATTTGAAGGGTTTATCTGCAGAATGTTTTAAAATTAGCTTCCATGCCCATGGGAAAGAGCTGATGGAAACTCAAGATCTTGCCTATCTTCCATAGGTGTCAAGTTGATAATGAATGGAAAATTTAGGACCTGTGAAACAGCTGGGCATCTACTGCACCCAGAAGATAATCCTTGGAAAACAAACAGTGAAGGGAACCAGATCCTATCTCTCAAACAACCTTCCTTAGCCCATGGCTATGAATACTCACTCTTCTTCACCGAGGAGAGCAGCTGGGACCTATAAAAGGATGGGCTCCCAACTTAAAATGCCTTAAAACTTCAGGGCAAACTAAGAGTCTGTTCAGGTGTCATTTGGAAAATCCTTAATTAGTTTAAAAAAAAAAAGGAAAAAAAAAGCTTATAGGGCTCAGATGTGTCTTAGCTACAACTTGTGGTTTTATTGGCATCTTCTTTTTCTAAAGTAAAAATACATGTTCACTTCTCAGAAGGCATGCTCCTTCAAGAAAGGCCACTTAAGTCAATTAATGTACTTTTTCAAAACCTGTTGTAAGTTTCCAGTGGGGTTTCTGTGAAATATCAGAACATTTCAACTAATACGATCATTGTGCAATCCGAGCTGTTTTAATGTAAGAGACAGGGTTAGTTCCTACACTACCAAAAGTCTGCAGCAGCCAATCTATGCTGTTTGTCATCATTAAGCTGGTTTTGAGCACTACCCAAAAGCTTTAAGAACAAATACAGTCTCCATCTTGTCACACTGTACCCAGAAAACAGTATTTACACAACACTCATGGTGGATTCAAGCATCCATCAGAGACTGACACCACATAAATGTTACCTCTACACTATAAATTTACTTTTCTGAATTCTAAGAAACAGAAAAAAAAAAAAAAAACCCCAAAACTTTAGCACAATTTCCCATGCATTTCCCAGAGCATATCCCAATGTTCAAAAACCAATATCAGAATATTTTTTTCCTTAGCTGCTGCTTTAGCCTCAGAGCAAAATACAGATTTCCTTCTCAAATCAATGCATACCACCCTGATCTAAGGCTACAGAGAGCTCAATATAGCCTGAAAAACCCGGGGTTTCCATCATACACCAGTAAGTTGTAACATTTCATTTCTGTTTTTAAAAAGAGTGCCTATGATAAAGACCACTTTCCCTCGATTGCCATTTTCCCTTCAAAGGCACTAAAACAATAAGGCACAGAGGGTTTATGTCACCCACCAGACTACTGAAGCATTAACAGCTTTATGGAGAAACCCACATGAATTTTTCAACAAATATGACTACATTTCTTTTACCATATGGAAATATATTTCTTTCCAATGTCATGGTCTGGATCAGGTTTAAACTTGCAGCTGAAAGGAAAACACTCCTGTGTCATGGAATCAATGTTATTTTCCTAAAGCGTGTGACCTGACATCTAGGGACTTTCTTTAATTTCTTTTTTAATTAAAGTAGCTGGCATTTGTTGCATGACATCATTTTCCATGCCCAAGTACATAAAATACCCAGTTTTGTAACTGTCACTGAGCACAACCTGCAGAGTCACTCACACACCGTGAAATACAAGAGTTTCTTCAGGTAAAAGTAACAGAGAACTAAATATTAATCAACTAAAATCTGAGACTGGCAGATAACTGAAAAACATTTGACTGCACCCAGTTTTGATGACTCAAAACCAAGCATGTCAGATGTTGTAGATTTAGCAAAAAGCAGTAGTAGAATTTTGTTGAGGTCTGAATTAGCTGTGCAATCAGAGAACCTCCACTACAAAATGATGGTGTCATGAAATTTGTACCTGTGAAGGACAGACAGACACATCACTGACTGAGTTTTAAGCTTCTCTTTTTCAACCAGGAAACTCTAACTGAAGGAGCAGTATGATAAACTTGAGTTTAGACAGATAGATTTTGTCCAAATTTAGTCCAAAGCCTTAAAAGTGCAATTAAAAAAAAAAAAAAGAAAAAAAAAAAGAGCAATTTAAAGGTTAAATTTAAAATATAAAAATCTTTCTAAGAAAAAGATTGGTTTGAAAAGGGAGAAAGGTCCAGGGTGGTTGTCTCACCAGCCTGAAGGATACTGGGATTAACTAGCTCAGCTTTATCAAGCACTACAGCAGAGAAAAGAGATATTTCCTCCCACCCCACTACTTTCATAGGAAAAAGAAACCACAAGCAAACCCACAACAGAACATTAAGTTGTCAATAGAAGTTATTGTTAAAGCAAAACACCTTTAATGATTGCCATTAAAAATTTACACGGCCTTAACAGAAGTTGTCTTTAAGGTCCCTAGCAGCCCTAATTATTCTATTATTCTGCAAGAAATGGAAAAGATAGAATTGAGTGTACATTTATGAATACATATCATTATACACATATCATATAGACGTGAATCATTCAAATACCATGACTGTCATCTCTGAACACACACACTGCCTGGCACACTTCACCTCCTGGCTCTTACCAGGGGAATTAACACCATCTCAAACACATCTGCATTCTCTAAGAGCTCTTTTAGTACCCAGCAAAAAGAGCCAGCAAAAAAGTTAGGAGAGCTTTCCCACAACGAAGAAATTGTTCAGAAAAAATATGTGGAACAAAAAGATCACGCTTTTGTAATATGAAGAGAGGAGCACAACAGATGTGAAATGGTTTAGTGGATGTTTCTGTTTAGACAGACCTGGAAAATGGAGTCCCTAACAAATAAAAGATAGCAGGCAATTCCTATAGGCTTAACAATTCTCCACCACGACTCTTGATTTGTTATTATTACCACAAAGCTCTTTAAACAACTTGGACTCTGAATAATATACACACAAGTACGAGAGATTATGGACAAAGGTACTAATTCCAGAGAAGTGGCACCCTCAGGAAGCTTGTCACCCCGAGCTGAGTGGTGGGGTTAGGCAGAACACACGTGTAACTCTAATTTTGGCATCCTGCTGATTATGTATACTGCTCCTGCTAGCCTCCCCACAACAGTGGTCTTGATTAAAGAGCATTGCTCAGGAAGGGGAGCACATGCATCTGCAGATGGCATAAACATGCTGCAGTGACTAAACAATGTTTGATGAGCACATGCAGCCCTGGCAGAGCCCCAGGGGCTGCAAGCCTTTGACAAACTTGAGATGAACCACACAGCAGGGCCACGAGGGGCAAAGGCAGCAGCTCCCCACTCCCAGGCTCAAGAACAGTTGGTAATAAAGGTGTGTAAAAAGGTGTCAAACTCTCAGGTATTTGGTATTTTAAGGTATTATAAAATATTAAATTAGTTATTTTATTTTAGGTATTATTATGTCCCATGGAAGTCAAACCCAAAATGAGTTTAGTACCTGGCATCTTCCATCTTTTCAGTGGGGGAGAGCCCAGTTTATACTAGACCCTGATCCAAAAAAATACTTACCGTAATTTTACAACTATAAGGCGCACCCTTTTGACTAAAATTTTCCCTCAAAGCCGGAAGTGCGCCTTATAGTCCAGTGCGCCTTATATGATGGACAAAGTTCGGAAAATTGCAAACCCAGAAGTGCGGTCTGCAAACTGAGCCAGGACCGTGGGAGCTGTGGCCATGCAAGGGGAGTCAGGAACTGCGAAAGCCGCGGCTGCCAGGCGGGGGAAACCAGGAACCGGTGTGGCCGCTGGCCAGGGAGAAGTGGGGGGAAGCGGCGCGGCTGTGGGGAAGTGCTGAGAAGCGCCACGGGAAGCGCCGAGAAGCAGCAAAAAAGCGGCGAAAAATCACCGCGAAAAGCGGCCAAAAAAGCGTTGAAAAAGTGCCACAAAAAAGCGCCGAAAAAGCAGCGAAAAATCGCCATGAAAAAGCGGCGAAAAAGCATTGAAAAAGCGTTGCGAAAAAATGGCGAAAAAGCATCGAAAAATCGCTGCGAAAAGTGGCCAAAAAGTGGTGAAAAATCGCGGCGAAAAGCGGCCGAAAAAGCGGCAAAAAATGGCCACGAAAAGCAGCTGAAAAGTGGCAGAAAATGGCCACGAAAATGGCTGAAAAGAGGCCAAAAATAGCCGTGAAAAAGCAGCGAAAAAGTGGTGAAAAATCATGGCGAAATGTTTGCAAATTGAGAGCCTGCCAGTAATTTGCTACTTGGTTGCGCGCCGCGCAGCTCCTCTCTGCAAAAAAATAGTGCGCCTTATAATCCGGTGGACCGTATGGTCGTGAAATTACTGTATTCTTATTCTCTACATATTTTATCTGCCTTGATTATTTCCCACAAATCAAGACCCTTAGTGACAGTGGATAAGGTCAGTCTTATCCTGTGGTAAATACTGTGTCATCCAACAAAGAAAATGGGTGTTCTGGAAGAACTGATTGAAAAAGAGTTCTTGAGGACTACATCCAAAAAGGAAAAACTAAAGGACTGGCACCTGAATGCTCTTTTCCAGGGAAAGAATTTTGGAGTCATGCTGGTTTTATCCCCAGATCACACCACTGAAATAAGAAGTGTTAAAATATAATTATGTCAGGTAACTAATACAGGTAACAGCCCCCCTTCCACTGGCTAGCACATCACTTTTGGTACCACATGTCCACATAAGGGCCCTATTAAAATCCCTTTCCCAAACATCTTTAGTGATTCATCCACGGCCTGCAAGGATTTTTGGGCACCAAACATCTTAGTTATGTAGTTTGCAGGCTTTTCAAGCTAGCACACACACATAAGATCAGGCTGATTATTCCTCTGATCTCTTGAACCTGAGACAACTCATATTTAGTTATTTACAGTCAAGGAAAACAGGGTTTTCTCCTCATCACAGCTAAAAAAACCTTCAGGTCATCTCAGAAACCTATGTTTTCTTGCATACAAATCAGTGCATATAAAACTAAAAAAAAAATACTACATATATTAGTGCAATTCTTATTTTAATTCCTCATTTGGACCCATGTAATGTCTCACCAGTTCTTAATGAGATGAAAACTACATTGCTCAATGTATTTCAGTACACCAAGTCAGTAACACTGGCAAAACCAAAATTGCTGTGGTGAATGGCTGATATAGAAAATCGCAGGTCACAGGACAACAGTTTTAATGCCTTTGTAAGCCCAGGGAAGTAAAAGATGACAGCAAATTTTCCTGTTTTCAAATATTAGCAAAACAAACAAACAAACAAACAAAATCAAAATTGCAAATAAAACAGTGCTTAAATAAAAGGCCAGACAAGCTCACACTTTTTATTGAAATATACATTGTCCCACATCACCTCAGACTTAGACCTCCCACCTAAAACGTGCTAGTCAGTAGTTCAAGCTAGTCTCTAAAAGCTACATTAGATAAATCCTTTCCTTTTCTTATTTTTCCTGAGAGTGATTCAGCTGAGGAGAAGAATATGGACTCAGGAATAGAGATATTCCAACTAAACAGCAAAATTAATCCCTGTGATGTTCCTGGGATGGATTAGCTTTATAGAACAACAAATTTTCATTCCAGCTGGAATGGAACAGGTACAAAACACAACTGCAAGGCAACAAGCTCAGTGTGAATAAATGGAAATAAATCTCCCATTGTTTTGCAAGATGTACAGCCATCAATTAAATGAGGAAAGAACTAGTATAAGAAAAAAACTGACTGCTTCCAAATTCCAGTTTTTGGCAGCTCTGCAGACCCTAAGAGTATGGACAATGTTCTGGTACAAATCTGTGTTTAGCTAATAACGTACACGTATTATTCACACACTGAAAAGACAATGTGCTTCCATTAACAGAATCAGAAATTGTACCTCAAACTCTTAAAAAACCCCAAAGGTTCTCTGAGAAAAACACATGCAGAAAGACTAGGATTTGGGTTCCAAAAATGAGAAAAAAACCAGTCACACTTTGTACCCAACAAAGCAACTGACATCCAATTTCACATGAAATGTCAGGCATTATTTGCAGAGGTACCTAAGAGGAACAAGAAGAAAAGAGAATGAAACAAATAATCTTCTATGGAAGAGCTTTTTCCTGGAATGGTACTACCCAGAAACCTACTCTTGAAATTGTGTGCTGTACCTGCCTTTCTGGGAAACACATTTTTGCAAGAGAACCACATTCAAGGCTTGGATGAAGAAAACTTACCTGCCAAAGAATTTTCCAGTGACACTAAAATATTTTAGAGCAATACTAATTGAATATTTTACTCACTAATTTTCCAAATACATGTGCAATTTGGCTTCAAATTTTAAAACTCAAAGGCTTTGTCCTTGTGATAACAAACACTCATTCCACATACTAACGTGTAACAGGCAGAAATCAGCATTCTGGAAAATCCTATGGGCAGGCATAATACATCACAGGGTTTTAGGGAACCTTCAAACTTATGGTAGTGCTGTTCCACCAGAAAAAAAAGAGCTGAACTTGCTCTGCTCACTAGACACAGGAATTAGGGACTTGTCTTCACTGTTCAAAGAAAATTTTGTTTCTGTGTGTGGACTGCTAATACAGATTGACTTCACAGTCAGTCTTTAGAAAACCAAAGATACTTGTATTTTAAATCACTGCAGATTAAGGAAAGAAATTAACAGGAAGTGTCACACTTCCCTCACTCCCTTACTTCTTCATCCCATCACCCTGCAATATTCCCATATTTGTCACTTAAAAAAAAAAAAAAAAAAAAGACATCTTGAGTTTGCCCTTTTCTTACATTTCAATACATTTTCTGGAATTGCAGCAGAAGTAGTAGAAGTGTTGAAGCTGCTCTGAGGGTTTAAACATATCCATTTAATATTTTATACTGGAAAAGGTGCTATTTTAGTGAACCTAAGAGTTAACACAGCTTGAGAGCTCTCCCGTGCTTTTGCAGGTAGAAAGATGAATGCTTCCTCTGGAGCTGAGAGAGAGTTTCTGAAGAGAAACTACTGGTGAGATTCTGGTTGGTTTTCAGACTCTGGCTGCTGTTCATCCTCACAGAAAATACAGGACTGGGGTCTTGCAGTGAAGGTTTAGAGCCCACACACAGTAATCTCTTTTCCAGAGCACCTACTGTCCTCGGTAATTTGTGTTTGGGAAACTAAAGCTTGTCAATGATTTAAAGATTTCTTCCTCCAAGAAGGAAAGCATTTGTACTCCATTCTGCAAATGAAAGCAAGCCTTGATGTCCACACAGGGATTTGAAATGCACAGCAGGTATTCCAAAAAGGGAAAATCCGAAAGAATCAAGAGGAAAGGAGGAGAGACAACACAGTAACACCAAGAGGGAGAAAGGATAACGACAATTTTCCTTGCACAAATACAAATCTCTTATTTTATGAACATGTTAAGTATACCTGAAATATATTCAGACTCCCATTGTACTCAAGAAATAAGATTATGCCCTTCATAGTGTAATTCACAGTATGCCTTGAAGCAATTAAACTACTTCTTTTGTCCAGCTAGATAAGTCCAGTGAGAGGTTGAGAAAAAAAAGAATTTATTCATCACAGTGATTCTTCCTTTTTCAACAATACCAGTTTTAAAGGCATAAATTACCAGTATTTAAAATTAATTTCTCCAAACTACTTCTTATCAGAAGTGAAATACATAGTCTAGTAGCCAAGTAAGGAAAATAGCAGAGCTTAATTACTTAATTCACCAGCTTGTGGGTGTTTTGTACACCTACTAATATGGTAGAGAATCACTCTTTCAGAAATGTTTTTTCTTACCTCAAGGTTACAGAAGTGATGCACTGCATTTCCAGGGTACCTGAAACACCTGAAGGTACACCAAGGTGAAACGGGGAAAAAATCATGCGGCACTCAGAATTCTGAGCCTACCTACAAGATAACACTTAATGTTTCTATTACCTAGGGCACATTAGAAGCCAGCTATTTGTAAAATGGGCTTCTAAGAAACCCATTCAAGTGTCCACTCTCAGCTCCTGAAGTACATGGACATTAAGTGATATAAGTGATAGGAGAGTCATTACTTTCACACTGACCTGAGGATTAATCATTTCATCTTCCCCTCTCCTCAGCTGGTGGAATTGCCTGGGAAACAACCTGAACTCTCCGTGACCTTTGCTAACCAAACAACACATCCTCAGTGGTTTGGAGGAAAGTAACTATTCAGACCTTGAACCAAGATAGTTTGGACAGCATAAAGAGCTCCACCAATTGCATTCCTCTCATTTGGTATGCTGTGAAAAGTTTTGGTTAGCGCAAGCTTCGCCAGCTTTTTTTTTCAACTTTCAGTAAACTTGTAATGAACTCACAGGCCTGACCAAGGAAAGGCAGCCACAGGAAATGGAGGAGACAAATAACAGCATCTCTTCCATCATCCTAATTAGCAACAGTGCTGCATCTAAGGCAGAATTTGTTAAGCTCTTACCCTCCCTGTTTACAGACTTAAGCAAAAGGCAAGGGGAAAAAAAAAACCCGAGAGCTTGTCACATTACTGTAAAAAAAGAGACTGCTAGCACTCAAATAATTGTTTATCAAAGGCTATTTAGTCTATTTAATTGCCAGCCCCGCCAAAAAAAGAAAAAAAAAGGAAAGAAAGAAAGAGCTTGCCGGATTTCCATTATTTATTATATGTGGAGTGACTCGCTGAAGTACTTGGAAAGATTTACTTCCCCGTGGTCACCTACTTAGATCAAGCACTAAATCACTGCCTCTGTGGCTGGTGTTTGTTTAGGTGGCAGCAGTTGAGCTGGACCAGCCTCCCTGGCCCCTCGCGGGGTCTCGGTGTGTGTGGCCCGTCCGGGGCTGCAGCTGGATCCGCACACAATTCCCACTGTGCTCCACAGATATTGTTATTCCAGGGTCCTTCCCCGCACCCCAAATGAAGGCAGAGCCACCTGTCCTCAGGGAGCTGAATCATAAACACGCCAGGATTTTCACCAAAGTTGTCAGAATTCTCACAAAAATGTCAGGATTGTCACCGAACCCATCGGGATTTTCACCAAATGTGCCACAACTTTTTAGCCTCAGCTGCACATCCCGAGGCACAGCCAGTGTTTCTAAAGCTCAGACATCATTATCTCTCCCAACCAACATCTCAAGATAAATAAGTACTAAAACCCTTATGAACATGCCTTGAATTGGATTATTTCATTTAATTCTGTCACTTCTAAGCATTACAGGCAACCAGGGCGCTGCAAAACAAAGATTGTGCTCTCTAAATCAGACAGAAATCCTTCATGACTTGAGGAAGCTTTCCATCCATTCAAAACCCAAACCATCAGCAGTCAACCACTATATAAACCTTACATACACATCACTCTTGTCTACTGATGATCATGAAATCATTTAAAATTATATGAAGATACAGGTTTGGTTTCATTCCATTCTTCTAGACACCTAGACATCAGTTCATGGAAGGAACATTTATGTTCATTAATTGAACAACAGGTGAATCAAACACCTTGTTAACTCATCAAATGTACTGCACTGGCAATGCAGATAATTACAATGCATTTTTCATCCCAGTCCTTTCAAAGCAAGGGGCACACTGGGGCTGCCACCACTTCCTCCTGGGCAGTAAAACAAATTTTCATATCAGAATGCATCTCCCAGTGACATGCCTATGTTTTCCTTTGCCTGACATCACCCCACTATTTTTATTTGCACTCCTGCAGACCACCCAACAGAGTTTTGGCACGTAATTAGACTTTATGGAAGCAGAGCTTGCTGCAAAGAAGGTAAAACTTATTTCAAATACCACGGTTTGGTACTGCCATGCAAAAAATAAATCAGTATCTAGCTCAGAGATTTGCCAGTCACTAGTCCCACATGGGATGGAGAACTGTGACAGAGCTCAGCTCTGGAAATTACTGGGCATCAAGTTCTAGGCAGGTCTCATTAAAAATAATTAAAATAACCAAATTTGTCTATATAAGCATGCATGTATCTCTAAAAAATAAGGCAAGGCATATTACTGATGTTCCAAGACTAAAAATTTACTCTCAGGCACCCATGTACAAATTTCATTAAAAGATTCTGCAGTAATTTTTACTTGCATGAATTGATAAGCATTTTATAGCTCAAAGTGTAACAATGTGTTTCAGCATTTTTTTACTAAAAACTGTTACTTATTAAACTGATAAGAGATGAACACTGAATTTAAGCGGTGTTTCTGCTGCAGAGTAGTTTCTCTAGGCTTCCTCAGAGAGTTTGCAAAACGTTTGGAACACCTTCTATTACACACCTGAAAGATATTTCTAATACCTAATTCTATTATTTAATTCTACGTAATTGCTTTGGCAATTTTATTTGTAGGCATTAGTTTAGTACAGGAGAAAAAGAAAAAAAAAAAACAAAGGTGCATTTTCACCCAAGAAATCCTATCTTATCTAAAAACATTCTTTCAACACCCAAAGTTTAAAGCACGCATAGGAATCAAGGTTCTTTGTGTTTTCAGTTTGTTTAGCCAGATTATTATTTTTCCAAATTGACATAACGTTGTTTTCATACAAATTAAATTTCTCATAAGCTTTAATTGATGGAAATATTAGGTGACCCTACAAACACAAGGATGTTTTCATTTAATAAAAATACAGCATGTATTCAATCTGGCCTGTGCCTGTGTGATGCAGAGCAGAAACAACAACAAAAAAATGGATTCTTAACCTTACTGCTCTCAATTTTTGAACAGAGTTTGGTCCTAAATTTGCAACATCTCTGTGAACAATCAAACATCTCTCAAGATTTAAGGTCAATATGGCCTTGGGTAAATTCACAGAAAAACTTAAAATGCAGACTGGTAGACTTACATGCCCCAACATTTGGCTTCTCAAGAGCCAAACTCAGCTGAAATTTCCTATACTGCACAATGCAAAAGGCAAGCAAAATATTTTTTTTTAAAAGTACAAACTGGGAGATTCACCTTAAGTTAACTTCTTCCTCAGAGAAGTTTTAAAACAGCAAAGCACAACATGAAACATCCAGAAGTATCTACAGATACAGGTTATATTAGTTTATTTCGTGTTTTAAGAGGGTCTTTCCCTTTGTAGCCAAGCAAGCAGCATGGAGCCACTTTCCCATTTTCAATTTAATGCAACAATTTCAGCCTTAGCGTAGAAAATATCTGAAGTGGTAGAAAGAGTAATTTAAAAACTACGTTTTAGCATTTTAAAATAATCTTGTCTGAATTTTATTTTTTTCTAGTTTAGGTGAGTAGTACAGAGAGAGGATGAAGAAACAAGGAAAAACAGAAGTGCACAGGAGGCTACAATTTTTAAAGGGCAGCATCCATCCCAAACAACCCACTTTCTTTCTACCTTTGGCCCATGCAAGAGCTCACAACACTCATTCAGCCTGGAATGAGCATCACAAGTCTGTCTGATTTTAAAGACCATAATAAAATACAAAAATGTATTCCACTGTCATCGTTTAACAAATACATTCAAACATTTATCTACTTACAGAGCCGTCTTTCAGGTTCCTTTCATAGGAGAAGTGGCAGGCCTTACTCTGCTCATCTCTTGAAATCACAAAGTTGTATTTGCCAGCAGACTCTTCTGCAGATATCAGTGCTTTCCTCAGCTCGTCCACATATTTTTCTCTGTCCATTTCTATGTCAGCAGCCTCCCTAGAAATGTCTGTTTCAGACACTACCAGAAAGAGAGATGCAAGGAATAAATATTCATGTGTGTGTGAAAAAATATATGCATTAGCATTACATATAAAACATATATTAATATACATTTTTATATAGAATATTTATATATTTTACTATATATAAAAATAGTACACATATTTTATATATTTGTATTTACTATATATCTTAAAGTATATATCTTTTTAATATATTAATATATATAATATATTATATATTATATATTATACATTATATATTATATACTATATATTATATAGAGAATATAGAATATAGAATATAACATTTATATAATAGTATATATAATAATATATTAATGTATATTTAATATATTTATATGTGTATACAGACACACACTGAGTAGATGACTTTTAAGGTCCTTTCCAACCCAAGACAATCTATGAAATTCTATGAAATATTATTGGATTATTTTTGCCCTGAACACACACTGGTGTGTTGTTTCCACCTGTGCAAATGTAGCAGGAATACTGTGTTTTTCAGAAGTTCTCTCCCCGTTTTTCCCCTGTCTGAAAATGGTTTATTTCCTTATTGCTACTCACTCACAATTCTAGCTGCCTGAATTCACCCAAAATAGTGCAGAGAGAAATGTGGAATCCACTGTGTGAGGCAGAAGGGTGCAAATAGGAAGTCTGAAATATTTACAACAGGAGTGTTTGTCTGGAACGGTGATTTCAATACTGAGAAGATAAACTTTTAATAACAATAACAAAGTCATAAAAATAAAGACACTAAAATGCTGCAGTAGAGCCCTGTGGGGTTTTTTGGGCTTTTTTTCCTGTATATGCTGCATGTTCCTTTATGATCTAAAACCAGAACTGATCAATCATTAGGGAAATGTGATATGCATAAATATTCACAGATGTAGTTCTTTAACTCAACACCAAGGTAACACACTAGATTACATTGCAAATTTGTGTGTTTCACCTCCCCTCCAACAGTCACTGTTTTCCCTCTCTCTTTAAACAGGACTCCCAACACATTTCATCATCACATTAAACATACAAAACCTATAAAAGACAACTCCATCAGCAACTCTCACTCTCTTCCTGGTAGGTCTTGCCAAAGAAAATAATCCACAGCAGGAGAAACCCAAAAGGGATTTCCCACGGCAAGAATATTCTGACCGTTATTTCCCTCCCTCCAGGTTTTGAATTTAATATGTAAGCAGCCTCAGAAATGATGTAATAATGTTAGAAAGTGACCAAAACTGATGTTTTGTTGAATGACAACAGGATCAGTGCAGTAGGAAAGCCTCATGCACAAGATCAACCCCCAATGAAATTATTCAAGGGACTAGAAATTCAGTAAGAATGTCTTAGAAAGGGATCAGATTCTTCCAGAACAGAAAAAAAACTCTCCTTTGGACGAACACCCAGTGCTCATGGCTGAACTGTTGTGAGTTTCTTTCTTTACTTTTTAATGGAGTGAGGTCATCCTGCTTTCACTGCCCCTCTGTTTTGGGAGATCATTATCCCCCATTCTACCAGATGCAGGAACTTGAGAAAATGAGAACTGTGTCTGCCTGTTTTTTTTTCTATACACTCCCAGCCATAGTGGCACAGCCTTCACTTGGGAAAATAAGAATCATCTTTTTGTGAATTCTAAACCGGGGATTTTGAAGTCACCTAAGAACGAGAAGATCCTCCAAACAGAAAAAACAGCATTGGTCAGTGTTAACACCCTTTATGTTGTTTTCAAAATAACTTGACTTTACTATTGTCAAGGTAAGAAAGAAAAACCTTTCACTACTGGGAATCAGGGATGGAACACATGTATTGGCTTTGTGCAGGGACCCCTGATCAATGGGAGTGTTTGGAATATTAAAAGGAACATGGAAGAGAAGATTTAATTTCTGTGTTGATTTTAATTTATATTTCTCTAGTCGTGAGCTATATGAAAGCTTGGCTAATGTAGGAATTGAGGAGAAACAAAATGAAGGAAAGAAGGAAAAGGAAAAGGAAAAGGAAAAGGAAAAGGAAAAGGAAAAGGAAAAGGAAAAGGAAAAGGAAAAGGAAAAGGAAAAGGAAAA
>PYHW01009314.1:33595-48341 GCA_013186435.1 Turdus rufiventris | reverse complement strand
GGAAAAGGAAAAGGAAAAGGAAAAGGAAAAGGAAAAGGAAAAGGAAAAGGAAAAGGAAAAGGAAAAGGAAAAGGAAAAGGAAAAGACTACATGGATACTTCTTCTAATTCACACAAAGGGTCCAGAAAATGGTTCTGCCTACAATTTGCTGAAAATATGTAACTCTCTCCTCCTTTTGAAATATTTTTTGCTACTGAGAGAAGGGCTTTTGATCAAGTATTTGACATTTCTCAAGGAACACACAAATCTAACCTTTTTTCACTACGCATGAATGAGAGAAGCATGCACATATGCAAAGACCCATCCTCTTACTGAGTTTTCTGAGACAGAGAAAAAATCCCACAGGCTAAGTTTGTCCTACTGATAATTTATTTTGCCTTTTCCTTCGCAAATATTCACTTCAGTATAAAATACAGCTACCTTTGGCTATGAAAATTTCATGAAAATTTAAAAAACATCTGTAATTAAAAGGCTTCATGGACTTCAATTTGCAAATGGAACTTGTGTGCACATTTGTTCAAGAATCTGGAGAAGACACAGAAGTGTTACTTCAGCATCATTCCAAGAAATTATACATTCTTGAGCGAGAACAAAACATTGCATATCCATGTGCTCAACAAGTTAGTTTTAGCTTTGACACACCAGATTTCAAAGTTCTTTGGCCACATCCCAGAAGATCATGAACCCCACCTCCTCCATTACTGGGACAAAACACCCACGAAATTTTCATACAGGTTGTGGGTCATGGTTCAGAAAGTGTTTAAAAATGAGCAAATAAGAGAAGTAATAATTTAAATGAATATATTTTTATTTCCATTACCTTTCCCAGTCCAGGCATACTGACAATCACTAAGAAGTAAACCAAAGCCAGTGCCCAAATCCTTTTCCCATGACACCTGCAGAAAATAGGTTGCTTCTGGATCAGAAACTGGATGAATTCTGTTCAAAGTCTTCTCCATCTTTCCAATACCTGTTTAAAAAGTAGGATAATCATGTTAACATCTTTACATAACTAGCATAGGGGTTGTATGCGTGGGGAATATACAAATACAAGCATGCTTATAATTTTATTCTACTTTCCTCCACAAATTCAGTTTGTCAGAGAACTGGTGATACTTGAAAATAGGAAACTGGATTATAATAAGCAAGGTTTCAATGCCAACAATTAAACACATTTGAATAGTCTCAAATTAAGAAGCTGTCAGGAAGCTGGGGGATAGGAAATTACTACACACAAGCTCTTCCCCATGGCTCTGTTTTTAACTTACTGCTATCACCCAAAGTACAGAAAATTTAACATAATTCAAAATAATCAATATTCATCTGGAAGACTGCCACATGAAAGCTGCTACTAAGCTTCACAGCAAAGCAGAGGGTGTACCAAATGCCAGCAACCCAAAGGAAATATTTTAAGCACTGGATTCTGCAGAGAACAAAATATATGATGTTACAGTGAACACTTTTGCTCTATGGCAAAGCAACTGGGCAACCTGTGCTTGACCTAAAACCTTCTCAAGAATCCCACGTAGCTACACACAACCTAAGTGAAGTGACTGAGAAAAGGCTACATATTCTCTCACAAACTAAAAATAGCATGTAAAAGGAGGAAAAACCCAGATGAGGCATTGAAACTGCAAACTGATTACTGTGGTGCTTGGGCAGGCTCTATCAAGGTTTCCATCTAAAGTGTAGCAGTAAATAATCATGGGCAGGATCAGTTCAGGCCCTGAGGGGACTCTGCTCTCCAAGCAGAGAAGAAGGAAGCTCTTTCTTTGCTCCTGGCCATTAAGAAACAAATCTAGATACAGATTTAACTACCTTAGCTTCCCCAAAATTTGGCATTTTCAGGTTAGGAGGAGCAGCTTTAAACTGCAGTGGACTGAACTGTTCCTGACCCTTGCTCAACTCTGCACCCAACAACATTTCAAAATGCCTCTCCCTTGCCCAGACAAGTGCATAGCCTTCAAAGCAGAAAGTATATAGCAACAGCATTCAAAACCAAAAAGTTTTACAGTTCATCGCTAACCAGCTGGCCATTTCAGAAAATCTACAGCATGTCTGTGTAAGCAAGAACAAAAAAATTAAATATTTGGGCGTGGACAACTGGAACAATGCCTTTGCAATCAGTGGCTCCAGAAATGAAGGCATTTTAAAGATTTGTGGGGCACTAACTGCCTGGCCATGGAAACACAAGCATGCTCAAGCACACTCTCCTTTGCCTGCCAGATTACCTTTCGCTTCTTGTTAATGACGGAAAAATACGGTCTCTCATGAAATATTTTCATACAAGTCCTCCTCTGAAAGAAAATGTTCTAAAAAATATTTCAATTAAAGACTACAATGGTAGCAGACAACCCTGACAGCACACAGGGGGGTACTGATGCATATATGTGTAGTTCAATAGGAAGGTTTTGCTTGTTTCATGTGATTTTTATCACAAAGTAGAGCAGCATTCAGTTAAAAACACCTGCACTAGAGGCTCTTTCATCAACCCAGACTGTTTATAACAAAAAACAAAGCAAGATCATTAGATTTTCTATTTATATAATGGTAAAATATGACACTGAATGAAGTGTCAGTTAGTCCTCAGTGAGAAAAAGTGAGGTCAAGAGTAGCAGAGGAAAGAAGCCTGTTTATTTATTTAAAGATGCACTAACAAGACCTCTGAGGCCTGAGACTACAAAAATTGGATACAGTGATACTGGTTTCCCATGCACACACAGCATTTCATTCCAGTGATGCAGCACAGCTAAAAATCAAAGTTCTGTTCAGACAACACTCTAGGTAAAACACAACCTCAACATAATGAGGAGACACAACCAAGAAAAACACCCTGAACTTCCAAACAAATGAACATACAGTCTTCCTGATTTTCCAAATTTTGTTGTGCATCTCAGAAAAAAAAAAAAAAAACATTTTCCAAGAAAACATAAAGCGAAGATACTTCTTCCCCCAGCTTTCATTTCCTCCACAGTGCTCAGTGGCCTTTTGAAAGGAGTATATTGCTTATTACTCCACATTCAGGAGCTGCCAGACTCCATCTCCAAGCACTCAACTGTTCCAACCCATCAGCAAAAGCTCAAGGACTCCTGCCTGCGTACAATGCCTATTATATATTTCTCTTCAAGAGGAAAAAAAAACCTCCTTCAAGAAAATTAGTCTGACCTACACAGCACAGAAAAACATCACTGCAAACAGTAATATGCTCTCTGCTCTTTTGGAAACAAAACAATTACAACAACAACAAGCTACAAATCCAAATCCTTTTTCCCCTTTCCCTTTTATGTCCTGAGAACACAACTCTGTCACAGAGTTTAAAGCAGTGTTCAGTAAATGGATAAACCACACACAGTGCCAGTATGAATACAGCAAAAAATACCAAAGGAGTTCCCTGCTTACTTAACAACTAGCAGTTACCACTAAAGAAATTAAAAAAACTGAAGATAAATCAGGGCATATTCCTTATTTGTTCACTATAAGGTGACTGCATGCATTTCATTCACCTTGAAGGCAAATCTTAAAACAGATGTACAGCACCACATTTCCAAAATAAGATGTATTGCTCTGTATTTCAGAGGTGAAATAATACAATCTCCTCAAAACTAACCTCCCCCAATGCACCGATCTGCTCACTAAATCCATCACCCCATCAGCTTCCAATGTGTCAAGCTTATGTGACCATTCACAGATCAAACACTTCTGCCAGGTAAAAATTTTGTTATGAAAGACAGACACAAATATAAAGGAGAGGTGAAAGCGTGAGAGCTATTTTCACTGTCACATATTTGGGGTAAAAAGATAGGAATTGTGTTAATGCTCAGAAAGTTAAAAACAGGCCCCTGAATTTTTGGAGCATCATTATTTAACAGTCCAGCTGTTGGTGAAGCTTGTTAGAACAAGGCAAAAAAAAAAAAAAGATCGTGCAAAAGCAGACTGTATTTTTATTGGTACCCAAATTACTGGAACCAGCCTCTCATTATGGCAGCCTAAAAAACCCCTCTGAGTCCATCAGACCAAGGAGCACCCTCAAGTGCCACTCAGCATCCAGCCCTGTGGGCTCTTCCATTCACCACCTCCACAAAACCAGAGCAGTTGGTTCTTTCTTCCTTGCCCTTAAAGCAAAGCTGCAGAGAAGTTTTGGCATTGGGGCCACAGAAAGGCAGAATTTCTATCCTGAGGGGCACAGGGGGTCACACACACACACCATGGAGGTGGGGACAGCAGGTCCCACCCCGAATGTGTAAATCAGAGACTATATTGAGGCCTTGGAACAGTCGGGGATTGAGCTGTTTATCTTTAGCACTTTGTCCCCCTGGTCTTTGGCTCCTGTGACAGCCATTAGGCAAAGTTTCCCTCTGAGGAGGAATCAGCTGGTGGCTGGTGCCTCTGCCCTCGGAACAAACACAGCACACAGGGCCCTCTGAATGAACAAGACACTCTTAAAATACGCCCACAAAGAATTTTATATGTTGTTTTGGATAGCACCAGGCATAGACCAAAAGCCAAATCTTTCAGACTGCTCCAACACAGCATCATTGATAATATTCTGAACTTCACCACTTTTTTTTTTTTTTTCCCTCCATGCAGACTAATGGCTTTTTTTTTTTTTCCCCGAAACTGGTTGGGCTGCAGGTGTTCCAAACCTCAGCAGCTATGCTTGGAAGGCTACTTAGAGACCAGAAAGAGCTACTATGTCTTTGAAATGGAGCAATTAACCTAAGTGCTTTCTTGCTGAGGAAAAATGGGAGCTATCCACAGGGAGTCCAGAATAGAAGACCACACACTGCTATTAAAGTTTACAGTTTGGTGCCTTCTCACACTGCCCAAACTACAGATCATAACCTAATAATCAGAAGAAAGTTAACAGCAAATTCATAATCAGAAAAGAGGTTCTATTCAGGAGATGCTGCATATACTCATAAGTGGATAATTGGAGATTTAAACCAGTCAAGAACAGCACAAGATTGCTTTTAAAGATTAAAACTTGCTATTACCACATTTTCTAACAGAAGGAAATAAGATAATGCCTATATTTATGCATATTTCCAGTGATATATTTCATACAAATTGATATTCTCTCGTCTTAATTTAAAATTCCATTAACTCCAACACTTCAGGAGTAAGAACATTAAAATACCTGACAAAAACCTCAACTCTCACTCCATTAATCTTAGAACCACTACTGATCCAATAGGGACTTCCTCTTTTCTCATTTTTATTTGGAAGAACATGACTGGGCCAACGAACACGAAGATAAATAACCCAGCATCTTTCCTGTCCCATCTCACAATCCTCCCACTCCTCTGGCCACAACACTTGTTTGACACTGAAGAATGATTCAATAATAACCTTTATGTGGAACTTGACAGATAAATCTGAAAGTCAAAGGAGAAAAAAATCAGAAAGAGCTTTGTCTCCTAATGCAATTTAGAGGGCTAAAGTATTTCTGTATTACTTGCATCCTAAATAATGTTTAGTTGCTCTTTTTAGTTGCTCTGTATTAAAAGCACACGGGTTAGAATTTTGCCAATAACGCAACATCATCTGGGAGATAAAAGAACTAAAAATTAGCACTTGGATATGAAGGAGAGACTGAATGATTTCCTAACTTAGTGCAAAGGGGTAAGTGGGCCATTTAAGAAATTCGGTGCTCCATGGCAACATTTGATCAGGAGATCATGGTCCCAACTGCAGAGTCGGGGCTCACATGGCTCACATTTGCACTGCTGCCTTCCCACTGCTTCGTGGCAGCCACAGAACGATTGGAAACATGCACATGCTTTTTGTGCAATTGTGTGTGTGTGTGTGTGTGTGTCCCCAAGAAAAAAAAAAAAAGAAACCCCAAACCAAAAAAACCAACAACAAATTAGTTCTGAGCTTGTCAGGCTCCACGGGACAATAGGATATGGAAGATTTGCCACAGAAGATCTGGAATCCACGATAAGGAACAACCCTTGTCAGGCTTATTTACTGCAGTCACCAGCTGAAAAATGAGGAGAAACAGAAGGAAGCAGACAGTCAACAACCTTTATAGTAGGAATCTTACTAACAAGCCTTGATCTTAATTGTAGCCTGGAGGCAAAGCCCACCCTGGTGTCTTTTATCCCCTTGAAGTCTCAGGCCTAACCCACTACCCACTGCAGGCATCCAGCCTTGCCAAGCTCACAACCAGCTACATTAAGCTATAATAAGGTTTAAAAAAAATGTTCAAAAAAGCCCTTAAGTGTATTAAAATAAACACCAAAGTGGGCAATTATACTAGTATATACTAGTAAGTAAGGGAGTATGCAGATAGATTTATAAAAGGGGCAGACTCTTCTTTCTCACCCTTTTTGTAAAAATTCTTCCCAAAACTAACAGTCACGCTGTCAAATCCTCACTTTCCAAGATGTAGGGATAAGCCAGGTTACACTAACTGAAGAAATCCGCAAAAAAATTAAATGAAAATAAAGATAAGTCACACGACTGCCGTGTTTCCTGATGAAAAAAAGTGAATTTTAATAGTGAGGTTACTAAAAAGTGCATTGGGAAGGGAGCAAAGATCAAAGGCAACAACCAGCCCTGCCTCCAGAGGATAGATCTGGGATGAAAAGTCAGCAAGGCGTGTCCCAGAGACCCAGACTCCCTTTCTCGGTTACTTCTGGAAGATGCAAGTCCCAACAAATACTTTTTAACTCTAACTTGGCAGCAGGACACCCTGGCTTTCCAAGGTCCTACCAAAGTGATGGCACAATGCCTTCACTTGAAAACCACAGGATATTTATTAAGGAAAAGAATTCACTTCCTACTCAAAAAAAAATTATGGAAAAAAAAAAAAGACACACGTTCTAAATATATATAATTTTCCACATAATTTCTCTGAAAAGACAGCACTGAAATTGCTTTATGTTTTGCAGATAAAAACCAGAAAAAAGAAGTTTGTGCCAGACACAACCTTTGAGTGCAGTGTATAAAGTCAGTGAGAACAAAGATTTGGAAATTCCAAGTCTCTTACTCTTATTTTTAAAAGCACCTCTGCAGTTTTCACTACCTTAGTATCATCCATTTGAGGATAGTAAAGTGGAGGAAATTTTTGGGGGGAGGAAAAAAAAAAAACAGCGTGTTTTAATCACCCTTTGTCCCTCCAAAAATACCCCAATACATATGTCTTTTTGATGTATATTTGGATAACAATGTAGTCTGGCTGAGGTATCATCTGTTTTCCAAAACACTGCCTTCTTTAGGATTAAATATTATCAGGAAATTCAACACAAATCTGTAGCACAGATTTCCTTTGTTTTCTACTTTTTAGTCCCCACACAGACCTATTACAATTCCACTCAGTCTGATGTGTTTCTCTAAATGTCTGACTCAACATCACTGAACACTGGATTTCACTAAAATCTTTTTTTTTCTCTTTTTCCCCCTCTCTTTTGTCTTTAAATTTTAAAGTCAATCCACCAGAGAACCATAAGCAAGAGCACCCAGTCTGAAGCAAAGATAAATGACACAAAGAAATCAGTGTCAGGTAGATATGGATGGATGTAATTCTGTACGTGGGATTTTCTGAGGAGTTTTGAAAAATTGAGCCCAGTAACCTGGAAAAACAAGTTCCACCAAATGTTGCCACTTCAGTGGGACAAGGGCAGGTATAAATATGAAGGCTTACAGATCTTTCTCTCCTCCCACCTCTACACCCAGGACTTTTCAAAGAGATGGATTATTTTAATTTCCCGTCCCTGTCAAATTAATAATAAAAAATAGGCCTAGGCTCCAAACTGCTTTATCTTACTAAACAGTTTCCTCAGGCATTTTCTTTGAAGAAAATTCCTGCATTACCCAGTCTTCACTTAACCAAAGTTTTATTATGTTTTTTCTTCCCATATGCTATTTATCTATTAGAAAATGCAACACTAAACTCCCCGAAAACAAAGAGCTCACACGACTTAAATTTATTATTTTAAAAATTATAATTCATTTTGCTTCGTCTGACCCTCACAGAGAAATAACTCACAAGGAACTGAGACATTCACTTTCAATGCAACTAAATTTCAATTTTGCAGCTCTTCATCCAGCTACATTTATTACTTGGCATTGAACATTAATTACTCTGCTGATGGATTAGGCTGAGTTTGAAGATAAGGTGAAAAGACACATTTTGAGCACCAATTCCAGCTGTTTCCACACATAGGCACAGGTTCAGCAGAGGTTTAGCTCAGGCTTTGTGATAATCTGACAAACCAAAATCCCACCACCTCACCAAGCTATGAGCAAAGAGGCAGATTTGTTTAAAAAAAAAAAAAAAAAAAAAAAAAGAGAGAGAGAGAAAAGGAAAATAATAGATTAAATAAGCAAGGACACAGTTCCACCAAAAATTCAGAAGCCTCACTCCACACCCTCAGCCAGCACTTACAAATCTGCTGGTTTGTGCTCAATCAGCACCACGTCTACAAACCACATTTGGAAAGGAAAAAGGGCACAAAGAGTTTCACAGCAGACACTTGTACTTTTAACATCACACGTTTTGTACATTAAAAAAAAATAAAAATATAGCCACTCAAGACTCATCAGCTCACTTCTTTCACTCATTCATTTGGAGTTTTTGGGGTTTGGTGAGATTTTTTTGTTGTTGTTTTGGGGGGGTTTGTTTGGTTTTGGGGGGTTGCTTTGTTTTTGGTTTTGGGGGGTTTGGGGTTTTTTTTGTTTTTTGCTTTGTTGTGTTTTGGGGTTGTTTGGTTGTGTTTTTTGTTTTGGTTTGGTTTTTCTTGATGGTTTTTTTTTTTTCTTGGTTCTCACTATGGACTATGCAAGAAAAAAAAAACAAAAAACCAAAAAACAAAACACAAAAAAACCCAAAAACCCAGAACAACAAAACCCTACTCAAAAATTTAACCCTTACCCAAGACACTTGATGCCAAGCAGGGGGTCTACTCCAGGAAAACAGCTTTTCAGTACTAGTGTTCCTTTACAGCTCCTAAAGAATGCTTGCACGGGAGTGAAAAAGAAACCTGCAGGCTGACATGAGGGCACAGCAGGGGCAAAAATGCCACTGGGACTTGAGCTGAGAGGGCAATTAACTACTCATTAGTAAAAGACAGCACAAAAGTGCTTTGGCACTGAACCAGGCAGACGCAAGTCTGAGATCTTAAAAGGAGAATTGCAACAAAGCAGGGATGCGAAGCCCCACAGAGGTCTCAGGGTGCCGTGTTAAGGATGTAAATTGTTGCTTTCCCAGGTAAGTTAATGAGGATGTAAAAAATGGGGAGTGGGGCACAAAAACAGCACAGAAGGGATAAATATTTTTAAAATAAGTCTCAGTTTATGTGGGGGGGCACTTCCCCTTCGTGTTTCTGCAGCTGCACATCAGTACCTCAAACACAACAATGGCCCTGAAATAATCCAGGTACATGAACATAAAAAAAACAGGCTTTGAGCACAGGATTCACCTCTCCACAGCTTCAACAACTTGTTCCAGTGCAGTCTGAGATAAAGAAATTGCCACTGCATTTTCCTCTTTTTCAGTGCTACAATTGGCCCTATTTATTTTGCACCTTCAAAAGAATCACACTCAAAACATGAAACTCAAATTAAGACTACACTAAAAAATTCCTTCTCTACTTAAAGAAAAATCTGGTTTTAGGATAGTCGGATTAATAAAACAAATCCCTGCAACAGACAAGAGTAAAAAAAAAATATAAAATACAAGGCACGTTCTTCATCTATAGACTTCTCTGACCAAGGCATAGGGAAAAAACCCTCCTCTCTAATACTGCCTTCAGGAGATCACAAAACATTACTCAGGTAGTAATTACTCAGGTAAGTATATTTCCAAGACACACAAGAGTGCTTCAGCTCGTTCCCTGCCCCTTGCTTCCTAAAACAATTATTCTCCACGTCAGCTTTCAGATAAATTAACATTTCTGCCCCATCTCCTGATCTGCGGCTGCTGTGTGCCGCACTGTGAAAATTAATGTTCATTTTCTCAGCTGGAGTAATTTAATATAAGCCTCCACAACAAGAGTCTGATGCTTCCCTGCTTGGCTTGGCCAGCACAAATCTCTCCCCAGGATTTTGTGAGGTTTCACCCCAAGCCTGACACAGCTGACAGCATTTGGAAAGCCCCAGGCTCTCTCTTTTCCTGTCCAGCTTCTGTGCTGAAAAGGGTGGCCTCTAAGACCCCTTTGTAGACCTGTAAACAAACAATCTCTTTCATAATCATTTGAACCATTTATAATTAAAAAAAACAAAATCACACCACCACAAAAAACCCCAAAAAACTAAACATCAACAAATGCAGTCTGTGATAGGATATACAGCCTCACTCTTCCTCTGGTTGCATTAATTTTTCTGTCTCAAGACAGCAAGCAATTTGGCTGATGTCTAGATCAAGGGCACAAAAGTCCTCAGTCTCTACATTCTTAAAAGTCACATCAGATCAGTCTCCCTTTTTTTCTGTTTGTTTTACAATCTGTGCTCTAGCTGGCTGCTCTGCTGGAGCACACCCCATCCCAGAAAAGCCACCTAATAGTCTGCAGAGCAGATGCAGAAATATTCCAGTGCTTTTCCAGGCTTTGTAAATTTGGGCAATTTAATAAAAAAATGTTTTGTGAAATCACCAGTACACCTTAGAAAACAGTAGCACCAGAGACCCTCGCTCAAGGCACACACTTAATGAATTTTTTCTTTATCAAGCTTGGAACATTTCCTGTAAGACACGTTCATTTGTGTTGATCACATTTGACTGTGTTAGATTAGCAAACAACAGCAATTTGTTTAGCACTTATCTCCTAAATTTTGCCTTAGCCTGTGTCAACATGGCACCGTACATAATTCAGCGAGTCCTTTGTACCTTGACATATCTTGGACAGCAGTTCTTACTATTTACAATAACTGATACTATGTTCTATGGATAATCTTCACACTCACAGGAGGTTTTTTGCCACCTTTCCCTTTTTCCCATCTCATATTCAGAGGAAAAGGACATGGGGAAGACTAATTACAAAGAGAGAGAGAGAGATGAAGGCCATTGTTTCCTAAACGAGGAAGGGGACACAGCTGAAGTCAGGGACACAGCTAGAGAAAATGTTACTTTTGGTATAAAAATAAATAATTTCAAGAACCATTTAAGGTTATTTTACAACAGCTGTCTAAATTGGAATCTTGGTTATTTAGTGATGTTGGTTCAGAATTTATGCACATGATTTTATGTGCTCCTGACAACATCAGCAAGCGCTACATTACATTTCTGCCAAATATAACAGCGGAGAAATCACAGCTGCATCCTACTAACCTTGAAGAATCAGATAATGGTTTTGAGTCCTTGAAAATCTCACCCTCAGCTCTGGGTGGTTCCACTTACTCAAGGACACGTGCTGCTTTTTTCATCTGGGGCTCCTGAGCTCTAACATAACCCCTGAAAAACATTCTCCACCTCCTGTTAAGCCCTGGGTGACAAGAGTTAGGGATTAAAATTTCTCATCCTCAAGTGGCACTGCAAGATAGTAAGGACATCAGAAACAGGCATTGAGACAAAACAGCAAAGTGACCCTGCGAGGCCCATGGCACACCGCACAAATATTTGCTATACTGCTTTAATGAAGACAACATACAGCATACAAAAACACCCTAAATTATCTCATCCGTACTGAAATGGATGGGTTTTGGTCGAAGCAGAGCATTGTAAGACATCCAGCACTGCTGCACACCAGCAGCAGGGATTGTCTGTGCCAGGAGAGGCACTGAGGTTACCTGTGTCAGGCACAGCATCACTATTTTCTGCAGCAAGGCCGTCACACCTTGGGTGTTTTTACAATCTGGAGTACCTTGCCAAGTGATGCAATACCCTCTGCATCAGCCCAACAGTTGTCTACAAATGAAATCTGCCACAAAAAACCAGAAATTTTAAGGTGCAGGAATTCCCAGAGCTGTAGGAACAAACACTCCCCACCACACATCACCCTGTGCAGTAACTTTCTACTAAATGTCTGGTTAAAATACCAGGCTAAAGCACCCCTGATGTGAAAAATTAAGTTAATTCCTGCTCAGAACAGCTGCAAACTCCAAGCATTTCACAGCTATTATCATCCATCCCACTGCAGTGAGCATCATGTGCACTTCTGGTAGGTGACCAGCAGCAGCAGAGAAATTAAGAGAAAGAGGAACCAAAAAAACCCACCTAAATACGTGCATTTAGTTTATTTTCAATTTTTTTCCACCTCGTAGACACACATGGATGTGTTAAGCACAGAAACTTATTTATACACAGATGTACCTGTCATATCAGTCACCCACCTCTGTATTTCTAAAGCATTTCCTCCAATCCTCCTCCTGATGAAGTTAAAACACACAGAAGATAAAAACCACGGCTTGTACATGCAATTGTCATTGTTTTGTGGTAATCCTTCTTACATCTGGAAACAGCCTAGAAGTCAAACCTTTTTTACCTTTTGTTACAGACACAAATTCCTTAGTGTGCTCTACTACTCAACTGAACAGTTTGTAAGCCTTTCACCACTAAAATATTTTTCAACACCACGAAACACAGCCACAGCCATGATCCCTCACCTTAAGAGACCTAACAGCAATAAAAAAACCCCAGTATTCGTCCTAAGTTTTTCTTTAAATATTGCTATAAGTTGTTTAAACTTACGATTTTTTTATTTTCACCAGCCCATTCCTGCAGACAACACCAACCAAGCTGTTCCCACAAAATCTTTAAATGCCATTTTTCCCACCACAGCAGATTAGTCACCTGAAATCATTCTAATACAGCACATGATCAGTAAAAATTCCCTTTTGAATAGCTGAGGCTGTTGGAAACTTTATCTGGAAATTAAACATCTAGGGTAAATAAAGATCTTTTTTTTTTTTTTTTTGCAAAAACCTGCAATGGGTTTCAGGTGGGAGCTCGCCAGAAACTATCAAAGCAGAAAAAGATTTTAATAAATCTGTCATAAAAGGGCATGTTTGCAAACAAAATTACACTAGATGACCACCTGAAAGCAGGCTTGGCTATGGTGTGAGCAAGAACTGAGCTGGAGTCTCCCAAGATGCTACAGAAAATTTTCAATTTCACTTTCTAATTCCCGTTGAGCATCCAAAAGTGAGTCCAGGCAGGTAAAATAACCCAGTTTATGCTTTCTAGCCCCAACACATATAACAAAAAGTTCAAAAGTATTACTGCCTTTAAGGTCTTCAGTCGTGTTGATCATCACAGGCTGTACAGGTCAGAGATTATTCTAACAACTTATTTCTCTTTACAATCATACTTTAATGTAACATCACTCAAACACTTCAAAGTGAAGTTAATCTTAGGTAATAAGGCCATTTTTAGAACTGCCTTTATGCACCTAATGAGGTTTTTATAAATCCAAAACTTTGATATGTGATGGAAAGAAACCAATCCAGTGAATTTAATTCAGTAACAGGAGTAAGATGTATTAAAATGTTGTAAGAAACGAGCACACAGCAAGATGCTGACTACCTGTTAGATGGATAAATCTGCCACTGAACAAACCTTTATAATCACTAAAAAATCTAGAGAAAAATCAGAATAAATCTGGAATCAACACAATGCCTAAAGCCCATAGGACAAAAAAAAAACCAAACCAGTAAAACCCTGCCTCAATTCCATGAGATAAATGTATTTAAAACATGTACATCACCCCCAGTCTCCCTGCAGCTTCACAAAGTGTGTCAAATGCTACCTCAAAATGTCATTTTAGAGAGAAAAAAATCTGTTTTCCCTCACCGAAGCAAAAAAGCAAAATCTGTCGCACACAGAGCAAGCAGTATGAATTTGGTGCAAAAATACACAGAATGACAGAGACCCCAAAGCTTCCCATCATTTGGGAATGGGTGATGCTTTTAAAACTGTGTTTATAAGGAGGAACAAGTTCCTCATTAAACCTCAGGTGTTTGTTATGACACCAACACTCGGGTAATTAAAGTCGTCACTGTTAAGTTTTTACACAGAACTCACTTTGCCGAGCTCTCAAAGCATCAAAGGTTATTGCTTTACAAAAGTAAAACCCTAACAAACAAATAAAAAAGCCTCCTGGAGGGGAAAAAAAAAAAATTCAAAATTCTTGGGCGGGTGCAGCTACAGAAAAAGATGATGAAAAGCCCTAAAAGGAGAAAATATAGCACAGAATCCAAAATACAATATAGCAGGGGAAGACAATCTGGGATTCTCCTTATACAACAACAGAAGTAACCGCAAGAGAGCCCTAATTACGAAATAGCCTCATTAAGGCGTTTTTAATCTAATTAAGGCCTCAGTAACCAGCAGCAGGGGAGTGAGGGTGAGGAAACACCCCCTCACCTCACAGCAAATAACAACGAACAAACAAAAAAAAAACAACAAAAAAACATACCGAAAGAACCAGCTGGGGGGGTTGGGCTGGTTTCTTTAACTAGTTGTTTTCTGCGTTTTTTTGGTTGGTTGGTTGTTTTTTTGGTGCATTTTTTGTTTTTTGGAGGTTTTGGCGGGGCGGGTGTTTTGTTTGTTTTGGGTCTCTCTGAAGACAGGTAGCCTCATGGCCCGGTTCGGGGTCACTGAAGGGCTGATCCCGGTTGTCCCCACACCGGGACACGGCAGGCGCCCCCCCCCCCCGCTCCCCTCACTCCCCGTGCTGGGCTGATCCCGGTTATCCCCACAGCGGGACACGGGGCATCCCCAGCTCCCCTCAGTCCCGGTGAGCGGTCAGTGAAGGGCTAATCCCGGTTATCCCCACACCAGGACACGGCCACACAGCTCCCCTGCCCC
>PYHW01009314.1:9451-32282 GCA_013186435.1 Turdus rufiventris | reverse complement strand
TTTTTTGTTTTTGTTTTGGTTTTTTTTTTGTTTTCTGCCCATTTTTCCAGTCTCTGTGCAGGTAATATAAAAGAAGAGTTTTCATTTCTGTCACAGTTAAATTTGAGCAGTGAAATACTTTTTCTTAGTCAAAGTTTATACTTTAAATGTTTGTATATCCACAATGTTTATACAAGCACAGCAAATATATGAATTTAACATTAAAAGGCAAACCAAAGGAGTATCTGAGTTAAGATAAGTTTCTGCTGAACAAAAGGTATGTTTGTCCATAAATTCAGCAGTTTGCTTTAAGACAGGGGATTCTTGATTTTCCTGATTTTCTAATGATTTTTCTAATTTTTGATTTTCTAATATCCATCCCTGTATGGATGCTGTGCAGCTTAATGAAATACTCTGTATTTCCTGTGCATTTGCAGAAAAGATCACTGTAACTTGGAGTTTCTTATGGCTCAGTTCAAAAAAGGATTCCCAGGCTCCAGATCTTGTCACCAGCAGGAAATTGCTGGGAGTTGCTCACCTGAGCATTCTTTGGCAGATCTTTTAGATGAACCTGCTCTGGTCTGGGGCTCCAAGCAGAAAACAAAGGAGTTTTTTAGTGATGAGAGGCATAAATTATCTCAGGAGGTGTAAAACACGCATGCAGAAAGCAACAGACCTCTAACCAGTGCTGTGGAAAAGTGAATAGAGAGAATTTCAGCAGCACCTCACTCGTTACGGCACTTAAAAGGGTTTGAGGTGTTGCAAAAAGGCAAGAAAACTTGGTGAGACATTGGTGTTGCTCAGTGTAATGATTAAATACAAATATTTAATCTTATATTATTATGTTGCTTACATTTTATATGTTTCATAAGTGACACATAAGAAATATATAACAATAACTTACAAACAAAAGTAGTGTTTAAGAGGGTTATGGCAAGTGTGTGAGGTTCTGTTAGGATTTTCTTCTCCACTTGTCCCTGTTCCTTGCTAGAGGTTACTCTATGTGCCTCAAGGACCCTGCAGCAAGAAACTCCTCTAAGGATGGTTTGCTTATGATTTAATGTTGAAAATAAGGTGAGAACGAGTTTTTTCAGCTTTATTGTGATGTTTGAATTTCTTTAAGAGAGCAGCGACCCTTCAGGGCTTTGGATTTTCCACGATGCCACCTCTGGTGTTAAGGCATTTTAGGGGGGAAAAAAGATAATTTTTGAGCTCACATTTGAGTGTGAGAGAAGAAACAGCTGCTGTCACTGTATCATTAAATGGAAGAGATTAGAGCTACATCTCCAATTTATTCTCTAATGTCCAAAGAGTAAGAGCTGCAGTTGTGGCAAACCAGCAGCACAATTTTCTGAAGCTTGATTTCCAAAGGACTTCATCCCTCGGAAACTTTTCATCCCATTGTTTTCCAGGCTTCTTCACCACATCCTTCCCTGCTTAGCAGGTGAAAACTTGTGCTGGGTGAATGGCCAGTTGCTGGCAAACAGGAAAAAAAGTATATATATATATGTAAGGTGACTTTAAACTGTCTTTTATGTGAAAGCAAAAATTGTGGGATTTCTTTTTCCTCTTTGCTGCCAGTGGGTAGGAAAAGAACTCACTATTTTTACTTTAAGCAAAACCCTTACTGTTTTAACTGAAAACATCTATGGGAGTTTCTGTAGAACGTGTAGAGGCTTCTCAGTGGATTCCAAACTTGCAGGAAATGGGAGGGATGCACAGCTCCCTGATTCTTTTAGGAGTAGGATGTATGTTGTTAGCTGACTTCCACAAATCCGTTTGTCCTGCCAGCTTTCAGGATTTTATATCTGAAAGTTTGAAAGAAGTTTTCCTGGTGGGCTTGGAAAGTTTGGCACGTGTATGGATGGAAAGAGGGGAGAAGCCAAAGGTAAAATTAAAGTTACTGAGGAGCCTCTCACCTCCTGAAGGGTAGTCTTCACTTTCCTTCATAGCAAAAATGTGAAGTTACACCCAGACAAAATTTGGAGATGGAGAAAACTTCTTTTCCAACTTCTTCCCCATCACCCTCTGGTTTGGGCTGGTCCTGGCCCCACAGTACTACCCAGAAATTGATTTGGGAATCTTCCACAAGGACAAACATTTCTGTCACAGTCTTTGTTGCTCTCTGAGTGCGGTGTTTATAGAAGGAATGGGAATTGCTCATAGAGCCAATTGTAAAAACATTCATTAGTAAATATTATTTCAAACCAATCTGTCGGATATAAACATACCAGAACCCAAGACACTGCTCTGAAAAAAAGAACTTTCAGGAGTCTTCAAGTACAAAGTTTTGTGTTTGTCTTATTCAGAATTACAAGAAGGAATCAGTCCTGATTTGCATTTGCCAACAGCTTTGTTTTTATCATGACCTAAAGACAGCCTCTTCTAGATCATCTTACAGTCTTGAAGTATCTTTGTATTGTGAATTTGTTTCACCTGAAGTGTTCAGCGTAGACACTTGTGTCATCTTACAGGATGATGTGCAAGTACATTGTCAGTGTTTTATTTCCGTGATCATTGAACTGAGGAAGTTATTCTGTCAGTATAAGATGGTCTCTTTGTGGAAGAGTAGGATGCAGTGACTCTAGTTCAACAGATTTACCCAGAATGACTGGTTGTGAGAAACCATTTCTTTGCTGAATGCCATAAAAAAAGTGAATGTCACAATTTAATTTTTTGGTTGCCTGCAGCATTATACACCACACACATTCATTGTAACAGATGCAGCACCAAGTGCGTTTTTCTGCTAATGCACAGAGCTGGGCGCTCATACTCAGCAGAAGTTTTTGATTTTCAGCCTTGTGACTGTGGAAACAAGGTGGGAACAGCTGTGAAAAGCATTACCTGTCTTCCAGATGCTAAATATTCAAACCATGCACCTGAACCTCTGCCAAACAAGAGACTTGCAGAGGTGCTGTGGACCTGCCCAGGGCCATGAGACATGACAGACTTAGCATTATTTCTTGACTGAGTATATTTTTTCCTGATATTTGTTTTCCACGCTTGAAAGAGATGGTTTGACTATGAGTGAACAAAAAAAAATAAATTGGTAAATAGTATACATAAATAAAAATATTTACTAAATACTTGCAAAAATACTTACAGCTCTGTTTTGTTCTTGGGTAAATCAGAATACATCTTCCTTTTTGAGAACTTAGCCTTTTTGCCATGGCCATGTTCACACATTCCTGTAGCACCTTCCGTAACAAACCCCTGATTTTTGCGTGCTGCTTTTATTACAGAAAGGATATCACCTAATTTAAAGTGTGCTTTAGTAGGACTCTTACCTCTTCCAGTCACACACAGAGGTTTTACTGGTTTTTCAGTTTCAGTACTAAATTCATGGTGAGCTGAATGGTGTGGTGTGCAACTTCAGAAGGGAGAGTTACTTTAAAAAAAGGGTTATTTAAAATATTCCTATTATCTAATGGGAGAAAACAGCAGAGGAAAAATACCTCTGTAAATTTTAACAATGTTGAATCTACAGAGAATACCTGGAGGAAAAGGTATTACAAGATTTTACTGACATATCCACCATAATTTAATTGTTTGAGGTGATTGGTTATGTTTCAAATAGACAGTTGACTGGAAAGCATACATGTTAGTTGTACTTGCCATTTAAACTTGACAGTGTGCTTCTCCAGAAAAATAATTGCTTCAAGCTTAACTAATTTGGACTTTTTGTAATTTTTATAGTGCTAATTAGCATGCCTCTTTTACAAATGCTTGCTTTTCATTCATTTTGATCAGATTGCATTTGGCAGCAGTGGGAAAAATAATTATTTTTTTTAATAGATTGGAAAATAATACAGTTAGATGCATGTTTTAATTAGTTTTAAGCCATTGCTTTGGCTTTTGGGTTGTAGTATAAATCATGTACTACATGATTTATATCCTATTATTTTTCTCAATATTATACTCCTAAAATTTTGGTTTTTACTGATGAATTAAGAATTGCAGGGCCTAATGGAAGCCCTAGATAATAAGTATTTTCTCTTGCTGTGTAAGGACCTCTTCATTAAAATTTCATAGCTTCATTTAACTTTTCTACGATGAAATTTTTATCAGCTGTTGCTTAACTAAAGTTTAACTGCAGTATGCAAGCTCTTGCTCATATTCCAGTATAAGAAAGACAACTGAACAATTGGGTGTCCATATTTGTTTCTTTGGCTCCAGGAAATATAATCATTTATCAATTTTGTTGTTTTGGGGAGGAAAAGAAAGAAAACCATTCTAGAAAGACTGAATATTATGCAGTGTATTACACAAAGACCGTACTTTAAAGTATTCCAGTTACTTATCTGTGTTTGCCCACATAAATTGGTTATTATAATCATAACCACAGGGCAAAGTTTTGCAACTTTCTGGCGCTGCGATGGCCTCTCGCTTTTATAGCACAGATGGATGAAATCATCACGGTCACGCTGCAATCAGAGATAGAATAATCATTTTGTAAATACTTAAAAGTGTAGGGAAGGTTGAGCTTTGGTTTCTGTGCTCAGTCTGCTGAGATAAACTCAGTTTTTGTCTGAGGCTTTCTACCAACCCAGAAGGACAACAGCACAAGGGTTTATGTTGCCCTCCTGCACATTTCCTTTCCCATGATACAGGATGGTTTGTTTTAAACAAAAGTTGTGTGAGGCAAGGAGAAAATCAGCAGGCCCTTTGTGACAGAGTTGCATCAAAACCTAGGGTGTGATTTCTTACTGTGCTACCCAAGAGTTGCATCAGCAAATGTTTGTGAGTGTGGTGCTCTGTTCAAGGAACTGGGAACAAAACTGGGTCTGAAGCACAGAATATTGAGGTAATGGAGTGAGTGAAAACTGCAGTTGGATAAATTAGAGTGTCTTGTCTGTGGCTGTTGTTGTCAGTGCAAAAAAAAGTGTTTAAAGTTAATGCATTCATTATAGCTATTTCTGTATATTGAATTAAATGCTCCTGTGAAGTGCAAGACCTGTTGATAACCACAACTCTGAGCTGCTGCTTTTTTCATTCTGCCCAAGTTTAATAAATTTAATGCTGAGGGACAGTGTTGTCCGTAATGAGGTTTACAGGAGCTGTGCAACTGTTGTCATGATTCCCTGTCACTGTCACATAGATAGCTTTAATTTTCAGTCAACACTTACTAAAATATATTGAACTTCAGTTTATACTCATTTGGGAGTGCATTCAGACATCCCTAGCTGTTCCACTTGATTTCCAACTACTGTATATTCCCATGAGTATTTTTTTTAATGCAAGCCACCGCTGTTAATCCCGACACAATAAAAATTTCAGGAGTATTAATTCCTTATGGTTTATTATATGGAGTTTTTACTGAGATACCCTATGATCAGGAAATAATATTGAGGCTTTTTTTAAAGGCCTGGTTTAGGGAAGGATTTGAAACAGCCTTTGGGCTTGTAGCTCTCAGAGCTGAACTCCATGGTCTTAAATTTCCAAAGATATTGGAAAAAGGTTGGCTCGTTCAGGTGAATACAATACCTCATTAGTGCTGCAGGTGATGTGATGGAGCGCCACACAGGAGGGGGCACAAGGGGTATGACACAGAATGGAGCACCAAATGGAATGCACCAGAAGCAGATGTAGAGAATTTCAGCCTCTGGAATTAAAGCTTGCACAGTCTAAAACCAGAATAAAATGCCATTGCTGGTTCTTTCTGCTGTTGCAGCATGAGTCTTAGGAAGTTAGTTGTCATTTCACCCTCATTCACAGTCTAAGAGCAGCATCCGTTTCTGCATGTGCTGAGAGGTCTTTGTAGTGGGGTTGAGGCTCACAGGACCTATGGTAAGCCAGTCAACACAAGTCAAAAATTGCAATTAATACATTTTCATCAGAGGAGCCTAGTCTATAAACAAATGAACAGCAACGCATCTACGTTGTCCAGGCGCCTTCATATATGAATACAGTGTTTCTTAAAAAGATTCTGAGCAATGTATAACTCTTGCAGCAGTTTCTAATTACATCAGTTGGAGCAGCCAGATGTAGGTTTCTGCTTTTTGTGAATTCAGCTGGGCCATGAGAATTACTTCAGACGTGAGGAGCGAAGCCGTCTAATTCAGGAATAAATCCTCATTTCCAGAAACTTTAAGCAAATTTTGGAATGCTCACATCTGTCCTTTCAAAGTGTCTCTGCAGATAAATGTGTCATTCAGAGCACGTTTCAGTGGAAGGGCAGATGCAATTACAGCAGCACATATCTGGGGAAACACGTGAAGACCCCAACAAAGAACAATTATACACAATTATATACTGCCCCAGTTGATTGACTGACAGCACATTTCATGAGTATACATTTACAGGAGGAAGCAAGTGTGCCCTTGTGCCATTTTGCGGTGTCGGAGTGCCCGGTGCTGCCTCGGGAAGCAGCTGCAGGAATTATTGGGAATTCATGGGAATTCACAGTGGCTGGCAGGCGCAGAGCTGTGAGCTGTCAGAGCAGCTGTCTGTCCCGCAGGACTGATCAAATTAATCAGTTGATAGGCAGTATCTGGCTGTTCCTAGACCTGCAGGAGCCAGGGGGAATTGAGGGAATTGAGACTTCCCTGCTTTCTGGAGCTGGCAGAAGCTTCTGCTGAGCACAAAGGCTGCTACAGGGCATGGCAGTGTGTTGTTCCTTTGTGAAGAGCCTGCCCATTATTTATGACCTGATGGGGCAGAGGGGGCAGCTAGCTGAGCTGAAACTTTAAATTAAACATGATTTAGCAAAGGCTGTGGCAAGGAGAAAACCAGCCAGCCTCATGTTTGGGACAGGAAAGCTCCACACCTGTTTGGGTGTGGGATCACTGCTCCCTCATCACAGAAAGGACGGATTTCAGGGATGCTGAAATCTGTCCTATACAGGGTACAGAGTCAGAGCATCTCTGTGATGATGATTCGTAGCAGAGTGGCCTGTTGGACCCCATTGAGTTAGATACTGAAATTACCATAGATAGCTAGCCCTGCCTAAAGCATATATTCAGACTGGCAGCTCTGTGCATGTTCTGGAGTTCATATGGTTCATGGACACTTCTAAATAAGTTTTTTGTTTTGTTTGGCTCTTATTGATTTTGGGGGGTTTTGGTCGCCAGTGTCACAACAGTGATCTCAGTGTCACAACATTTGTGTGTGTTCCAATGGCTTTCCTTCTCCTAGAGATTCTCGTTTTTCTCTCCTAATTTCCTGCTAGCACCATACTGAACTAGAATATTGTGATTACCTTTTATAATTCCCATTAGCTAGATAGATTTGCTTATCAGAGCTTCAAAACATTATAACTTTGTGACATAGGAAGAAAGCATGTGCACATCAACAGAGATATGCCTCAGGCTGCATGGAAATGTAGGCTCTGATGTGCCCTAAAATAGGCTTGCAGAAGGAAATGCCAATGTAATATCCCTTCCTAAGTGCTAAATATTTACCTTTAATTAAATACCACTACTCAGCCAGCTGGGTTGAGCAGTACGACCACAGGAGACAGAAGTTCATCAGAATTCCAGAACAAAGAATGAATTTATTGCATTTGCTCTGAGACTATTTTTGGGTTTTTTGGTGCTCAAACTAAAACAGATTTGCAAATGAGTGTAGCAGAGTGAAGGTAAAATAAAACTTTTTGAAGTAATAAATTGACTCTTACACCACCTGGTGCTGTTGCACTGACCAGAATGTCAGTTGAGACACTTAAGATAAACCCCAGTATAGTAAAAAAAAGATTTAAAAAGAGTTTATGGGATGCGCTTTAATAAATTGTCAAATATTGCAGCAGTTTCTCAAGAATTGTCTCTTCTTACTGCCACTAGGCTGATCAGTGTTTGCTGTCAGCAATAGAACTCTACTTCTCAGTCCTAAGGCAATTTCACCCATTTCTTCAGGATTTATCATATAACTAGCGCTTCTGGAAGTGCCTTTACAATAAATATGTTTTCAATGTAAAATTAGAATGTTACTTGAAAATAAAAATAGTCAGTTATCGTAGTTCAGGTGGGCTTAAGTGTATATATTCTACAAAACTGTTAAATGTGACCTATAGCCTTTAAAAAGTGGTGTATTAACAAACCTCCTGCACATTTCGTGTTATTTTTTTGTCTTGGCTACTACTGGTTTACTTGCCAGTCAGTCCTCACCTCTGCTTTCACTACCACCACTGTATCCCATTGAAATTCATTCCATGCAAAGTTTTTCTGGCTTGTAGGTTGCCTAAGGGATCACCCATTTTTTCCAGAACTTGCACTTTGAGAGATGTAATTCTTTGTTTTCCTGATTCTCTTCCCTAGTCTGCCATCTTCAACTTCCAGAGCCTGCTGACTGTGATCCTGCTGCTCATATGTACCTGTGCCTACATCAGATCCTTGGCTCCCAGCTTACTGGACAAAAATAAAACAGGGTACGTGGCCTGATCATGTCAAACATCCTCAAGCTGTGTGCTTTCATCTGCAGCCTTTCAGCATCTCCCGATGAAGCATGTGATAATGCAGATCCTGCTTTGAGGATTTTCTCTCTTTAAAGATAAGAATCTTAATTTTGTACCTCACAATACAGTGCAATAAGGTATTGGCAAGCACTTAGCTGCAACTTTATTGAAAGGATTTATTAGCCTTCTAACCTTGCTAATACTGTGTTATTAATCTTCTAGATTTGTAGCTTCATTGTTAGATGCTTATTAGAGATACAGAAATGAGAGACAGAAGTAAAATATTCTCCTGCATGTGGCTATTGTTGCAGTGATTTATTTTTGATTCCTAGGGTGGGTAAGAAACCAGCAGAAACTGGCTTTTTGTTTGTTTTCAAGATAGGTGTTTCACAGAAACAAGTTTGAAACACAGCTTTAGCAATAATCTGTAACTAAAAGAAAACTAATTTTTTTTTCATAAGCAGCACAGTCCTCATGTGTGGTCTGTTTAAATCATGGGTTTTTATTCTCTAAGGTGAAGGAATTTCTGGAGGGGTTTTTGAAAGCTTCTACAAACCTAACTTTTTTTTTTTTTAAAATCATATGTATGCTAGCTGTGATCAGCAGAACTGTGATTTAAATGTGGTGGGTATTGAGTAAACACTGGTCAGTTGAGACACAGAAATCTCTGTGGCTGTCCACAGAACTTCAGCAATGCTGTCGCCTAAGGTTAGTGCAAAGGAGATGGTATTTGTAGAAACAGGAGGTGATTCTAGGTGGAAAAACAGACTGGCTTTTGGATGCTAAGTGTTTGACTTCTCCACTTTTTCCATTAGGTGATTTCCTGTTAAATAAAATGTTCTTCTTCCCTAAGTGTCTTCCATCAGTTTTGCATTTAAATTCAGAAGTGTCCAGTTTTAAATAGACTGTTGTGACCAAACATCCTGCATGTTTGTCTTCTGAAAACCTTCATTGTAATTAACCTTTGCTGTTTTATTATCCAGGGTTTTTTTTATTTTAGCAGCATAAGATATCCAAAGTTTTTTTTCTTAATTTGTAATCCTAACATGAGAACACTTGAGTCCTTTTATATGAGGCCATGAAATTGCCACTGGCATTAGAGGTTTCTTTGGATGGAAGTAAAGATGGAAGAAAGGATGACTTCATGAAGGGCAGGGAGTGGGAGACGAGGGGAGTTCGGGTGTCTGCTGGTGGAAGATAACACAATAGTCAATGAGGTACACACAGTAAGAAGTAGGAATGTTTATTTTACTGATTAAAATTTTAGTGCTGTTCTTGGCAAGGAGTATTTCCTTTAATCTGGAGCTACTCTGTTTATTCTTGAGGCAAATCTGTCTGGAGTACAATAGAACTCTCTTCATAAAACATTTCCAAAGGGTGCTGACACTGTGGAGGAGTTGGGCGTTTGATGTGTAGGTTTGTATTTGTGTAGATGTGGGACACACCATTTTGTTTTATGTATATATATATATTTGTAGACTACTTTGTAGTGGAGAATAAAACCTTGGCCTGGAAGCAATGAAATTTGTTTCCTGTATGGTAGATGTTTACATGGAGCTCATATGGTGCTAAACCCCTGTCCCCCTGCTCTGATGTGCTCCATGCTCCAATGGAAATGTCTGGACATGTGGGATAAAACAAATTCTGGTGATATTTCAGTTTACCACAGAGATGCTCTTACCTCATCATTCCTGCTCCAAATCAAAGGCATAAAAAGGTAACAATAAAATACCAAAGAGATGGAGAGGAGGAATGTTGATAGTTTTTCACTGTATTTCTGAGTGGTAACTTTGCTGAGGATTTAGGTCTTTTAATAATAAGTGAAGAAATACATTTTTGTAGGTTGAGATGCCATTGCACAGTAGTGTCACCCATCCTCATAACCCTCTATTTCCTCCCCCTCATTTCTCCTGAAGTGTGTTTTTTCCTACCAAGCCAAACAGAGCTTTAAACCTTCATTTTCCCTGAATGTTTCCATGTGCTCAGTCCTGAGCAACAGTGTTAAAGGCTGGGAAAGCAAGTGGAGATTTACTGTTTCATGCTAACTAGAGGAGAGTGTGCACCACAACATAATTCTCTCCTCCCTGCTAACCAGAAAGATGTGTTAGCTCATGTGCAGCAGAAATCCCCTTTGATTTTCCATCAGCTTTGCAGTGGGGATGTCTCACACTCCCTCCTGCAGTGGCACTGGCCTTCTCCTGGTGAACACATGGCATTTTGCAGCACACCCAGCCTTAGCAGTCGTTGTCTGAGGCTCCACCAACTCCTCCTCAGCCTAAGAGTTTCCATTTGTTTGGTTTTTTGTTCTCCAGATAACCACCCCTATTTACAACGAGTGCTTTTAGCATTTAGAGAGCCAGCAATGTGCAACAGGTCTTGCACATTTGGACTGCCAGAAAGCAGCAGGGATCAGCCAGACCCACACCTTCCCCTGCATCCAAACAAGGATGGAGCAGAGCATGAAGGGTGGAGAAGAAATAATTACACTGAGGAGTTGCTGCAGGAGGGATTGCTTTGGAGCAGAAGCATCACTTCTGTAATAAGCAGGTTTTGACTTGAAGAGGTTCTTGTTGTGGACCTGGGATGAGCACTGATGGAAAAACCAGGGGAGCAGGAGGTCTGCACAGGCTTTTTCTGCAGTGGCAGCTTCT
Source organism: Turdus rufiventris (assembly GCA_013186435.1). Classification (NCBI taxonomy): domain Eukaryota; kingdom Metazoa; phylum Chordata; class Aves; order Passeriformes; family Turdidae; genus Turdus; species Turdus rufiventris. The sequence goes on along the minus strand of PYHW01009314.1, from coordinate 21,263 downwards.
CAGTTCTTCCAGAGGATGTATTGTCAGAAGGTTCAGAATTCAATCTTCTGCTCAGCAGCATGTTGTGTGGACAAACCAAAGTGCTCAGCTGTTCCAGTAGCACAAAAGCCTCTTTAAAAGTTCTGGGTGTCACCATGTCTCATCAGTCCTCATGTCAGTGGCTTCAGGTTCATAAATTGTTAATTGCTGTTGTGAAACCCATCCTCTGTTTTGTACCTGGCACACCAGGTAGGAAAATTTCTGTTTTCACCAAGGGGGCTTTGGGGGGGAAATGTGCAGTAGTAGCTTCACATTAGTCAAGAAATCCCTGAGAAGAGATAAAAATATCCTTGCTTAGATTGTGAGGCAAATTCAACAGACTTCCAGGCTGCCTGAAAGGATTAATGTTCTCTTTCCCATGCAAGATTCTTGAAAAGTATATGAACAGAATGGTAATGTTTTTTTTCTTTGAGCTCCTGGGCAAGCTTTTGAGAGATGGCAATATGAGAAGCAGGGCTGTGGAAGTTTTCCTGTTGGTTTTGCAGTGTGCAATCTGTAAATTCTAATTTTACAGAGAATGAACAACAGTTTTGAGAACCTGAGGTGCTATCAATGGAGCACTTCAGGGCTGTATATTTTACTCTGTAAGATTTGCACATGAATGTCTTTCTACCTCAAAAAGGGCAGAGATGTCTTCAGGTTACTTTATTGTGTGACCTCTTAGCCTGGAAAAGTGTGGTGGTCTATATGCAGGGATCATTACTTCTGCATGTGGAGCTTCATAAAAGCAGAAAAAAACCAGCTTTGGCTGTACAGAAATACAGTCAAACCCAAATATGTACATGTGTGTGTGTGTATATATATATATAATATTTTTTTTTTTGCTTGAGGTAAAACTAAAATCCAAAGCACAGAAAGATCCTGGCCATAAAAGAGAACGTGGAATGAAAGTAGTAGAGAAATAAAAGTGCATGTTGACTGCTCAGGGATGCAGGAGCAAGTGACACAAACCCACTGTCTGCATTTAAATGTGGTAGAAGTAAGCAATTCTCAGAACCCAAAAAATGGCCAAGATAGACAATCAAACCTTTTTGGGTGTGAGTTCAGAACATTATTTGTGGGGTTGTATCTGCTACCTGCTTGATGGCTGTTCTCTAAGTGCTTCCCCACGGTGTTCTGTGTGGAACCAAAAGAATTGGGGGGATTTTTGTCTTCTCAGAAATTTCTGTCTGGGGTACTTTTTTGTAGATAAATACAGGGTTCTGGTGAAATCTTTAGATATAGAACACAGAATGAGTTAAATGCATCTTTGCCTGCAAAAAGACCCCTGCCGGACTTAGAACTTTGCCACTTCTGTAATTCATAGTCTGTACCCTTATGTGCAGGTATTATTGCTGTTTTCTGGGGTTCAGAAGAGAGTCAAGTTGACAAATGACTGTCAATTCAGATTGTTTTAACATAAAAGAAAGAAAATCAGTTGACATGGATGTATTAAATCAAGAGCCTAATGAATTTATTTTATCTTTACAGACTGTTGGGGATATTCTGGAAATGCGCCAGGATTGGTAATTCTTTTTTTTTTTTTTCTTTCAAAATCGCTATGATCAGTCCTATTTCTAGCATAATTTATTAGGATAATGTTGCCATGTAGCAATGAAAACCATACACATCCTTTGTCTTCAAAAATGCAGTTTTAACCTCCATGAAATAAGGGGGCAGGATATTGCTTTCTTAGATTAGCATCATGGAAATCCTGCATCTTCTCATGTTACTTCACGTATCTGGTGTTACACTTTCAAAAGTCTTTTCCACTTTTTGCCACATGAAGTAACCAAGGGTGTATTTCAGAAATCAGTGAATTCTTACAAAATGCAGTCTGTTCAAAATTGCAGTGCACTGTTGGAAAAAAGCCAGGTATTTACCTTATAGTAATAAAACAACATGGAGTTCATAATGGATTAAGGTTCTGTTTAAGCATAAATGTGCCTTTTTTCCTTCTCCTTTCTTTATTCAGCTTCTGGGCACTTTTGAATTGCACAGAGCTGTTCGTGTCAAGTGACATCTGCACACAGGCTGATCAGCTCTATCTGATTCTTGACATTTTCCCATAACATTGGTTTTATATTTGTTTTAATCCTTATCCTGAATTTATTTTGAGAAGGAAATTGGAATATGCAACAGAAGTTTAGTCTTAACATTAAGGTATATCCACAATTTAGGGAAAAAAAAACCAACTACAAACCCTTCATCAGTGTTCAAATTGCATTTTTAATTCAGAGCAGAAACTTTGAACTTGTAATTCTAGATCTTCCTACTAGTCATTGAACTTAAAGACAGCCTGCATGTTTCCCTTTCTGCATTCCCAGGCAGAACATTTTACAGGATGTCAAAAAGGCATTGACACAAAAAACAGGGTTTTGGTGAAGACTGGTTGTTAAAATGATTGCAGATATTGCCCCAATTAGATAATACACATAGCAGAATCAATTTTAGTGCTATAATTTAAAGGTACTGGGAAGGTGGCAGCTGTCAGAAATTAATTTTGAGCTATACCAGTGAAAACAAGTGTAAAAATACAGCTGCATTTTGGGCTTGATTAAAGTTGAAGAGATCACCTCGCCTTACCTTGGCCTTATCATCCTATTTGTAGTTAATTAAGTGCAAGATTATTTTTTTTTTCAATTAGCTATGTTCTCTTTTGCAACTTGCATCTAGAGTGGACCACTTTGACTTTCATTAAGACTAAGAAGTGAAAATGGGCTTTGGAGATGATTCCTGTCATTTTGTGTGTGTTAATCACAAAGGCAAGTAGAAAGTGTAGGTTTTAAAAATGAAAATGTCTGTTGGCTTCCTTTACATTTCACATCCCTGGTATGTTTAAACAACCTTTTCACATGTACATAAGATCTTAATCACAGGCAAGTGGTTACATATTTACAAAGTTGTGCAAAATAATGTTTAATCCTGCCACATGGTGATTTCTCTTTTAAGAAAATTAAGAGCAGAAAAGCATAACCCATATGAAAATTGTAATACCCTGAACCGTAGGAGTTGGACTTCCTCAAAATTTATTTTAAACAGATGTGAAACTGCAGACATTAATTCGTTCAGTTATTTGAAGTTTAATTAAATATATGCCAGATCATGACAGCATCTTGTAATGTCACCGGGCATTCAATCCTGTGCATGGGAGGTGTCACTGCAAGTATTTTATTTTTCTTTTACTGTGGAAAGTTTGTTCCTTCTGTGTTTAAAGGTCCTGCTGGTAAAAGAAAATACTTTTTTTCATAAAAATTGCACCATGCTAGACTTGGGAGCCTTGGTGGGTTTTTTCTTTAATGTTTCCCTGAAAACTTTGATAAGGTGGTTTGCAAAGACAAAGGACCTCACACAGCAAGGGGAAATTGAACTTTGCTTGAAGCAAACAGCCCCAGCTCTGTCTTTATACTCCTGGGTGTGTAAAAATGGGGATCTTTCTCACTTTAAAGACACATTTCAGTACTAGACTCCCTGGCAATTCTGTAGGCTGGAGGTACCATCCACTGTTGGTCTCTCCAAGGAGATTCAGTGGAACCATGGAGAATAAAGTTTAAGTGTAAAAACGTGCTGCTAATTAATGGAGAAAGTGCTCATGTAAGTAGGTACCAGTCTGATTAACATTACTGATGTTCCCCATGGCATGTTACATTTCCCCACCTAAAAGTCTTTTTTTTTTTCTTGGTGAAAAAGAGACCTCTGTAACGTTCTGTCCCGGACCAAATGGGTGGGAATTGATCTCTCACGATTGCTTTTGCCACCAGATGAAAGTCTGTTAATGAAGGAGATCTAATTTTAATCCATAGCTTGCCCTGGGAAGCTGTGACACCAATTTGAAAGAGTCAGAAAATAGAGGTGTCTGTGCAGCTTCTGTGATCTGCTGACCATTTTTGTCATGGAAATCTGTGGACCAGACCCTCTCCACATGCTAACAATGTTATGTCTTCTTAGCAAAGCAAAAAAAGACAGGCATCTGGCTCTGTCTGGGCAGCTGTGAGCTCACAGCTCTGGCTGCTGCATGACACCCTGCACAGAAGATTTCCCCTGCAGGTGACAGGTACCAGTCCCAGACAGCACAAGCTGCACCTTAGCTGACACAGAACAGCTCCTGAGCAGCCACAGAGGAGCAGAGCCAGCAAAAATTGGGTGTCCTGGGCAGCTTTCACTGCCTGCCCCTTGTCACTAGCACTAGGAGGTAGCAGCAACATAAAACTGCACCTCAGAAAAGGTGGTTTGTAATGAGATAGAAGCCCTTACATGGGCTTTTCACAGAGAAACAGAATCACCCATCCATGGCAAGGGGACATCTTCCCCTGTCCCCCGTGTCCAACCTGGCCTTGGGCACTGCCAGGGATCCAGGGGCAGCCCCAGCTGCTCTGGACACCCTGTGCCAGCCCTGCCCATCCTCACACACAGGAATTCCCAAAATATCCCCTATATCCCTGCCCTCCTTCAGCCCGAGGCCATTCCCCCTTGTCCTGTCACTCCGTGCCCTTGTTCACTGGTCCCTCCCTGAAAGCAAAGAGCCCCAGCTCTGTTTTTATGTAGCAAAATAACCTGTCGTACATCCAGATTTCTCCACTGCCCACACATGTTCTTTGTGAATACACAGCTGTATTTCTGTCTGCCTTTCTCCAGCTAGAAATGTTGAATATCAGTTTGTATGTGCTTCTGTACCATTACAGCACTGGGCTAGGAGCAGGGGGGTCTGTTTAGCCATGCCTGAATTTCTGTCTGTTCTGGTTTCTCTCCCCTCCTGCCAGGTGAGAGGAAGAGCCCCTACGTGGCCGTGTGCTGTGTGGTGATGGCCTTCAGCATCCTGTTCATTCAGTAGCAGCTGGAGAGTGTCCCCGAGTGCCCAACAGCAGATCTTGTGTCAGGAAAGGATGGGAAGCCTCACCAAGTCTCCTCTGTCACGACGGATAACCTGTCTCCTGTGGACAACCCTGCAGATGGACCAGCATTAGTGATCATAACCCAGATGAGATGTGCTTGTTAATGCCAGGTCAGCACTGACACTCCTGCTCTAAATCATGGAAGGGTGTCTGCTGCAGGTCTGAGTTTCAGGGGAGCTCTTCTTTTCTTTTTCTTTCTTTTTTTTTTTTTTCCACACCATGCAGTTGAAAAAGCTTGCTGTTTTCTTTAAAATTTCTTGTCCAGTAGACCTGTTGAATGAAACCTTAAAATGGTAAATCAGCCACAGCAATAAGACCACTTGAAGAGTAAAGAGCATTTTGACTCTAGGGGATGTTTATCAAAGTATTGCTGCCTGAACAATTCCTCTTAATTTGTAAGTGATGGCTCCACTCTCATCCTAAAAATATAACCTCTGTCTGACCTAAGTTACACTCAGCTCTTTGTTTCCAAAGCTGTAATTTCTCAAATAATCTATTGATATTTCTGTTGTTAAGATGTGAAATAAAGGCAGGGACCATAATTGTGGTGATGTCTGATCAGCTGCTGGGAAGGCACAGATGGGGGATCTGAGACACCTGGGCTGCTCTCTGTACAATACCATATGTACTCATTTCTAGAGGTTTAGGTCTCTCAAGTATGTCATTTCCCAGCTTCTTCCAAAATTTTGAGAAAAGGATTCAAAAGGCTCTGCTGCTGCTATTGCATGTAGGGAAGGGTTTCTAAATTAGCAGAATGAACAGTTTGCTGCAGATAAGGAAGTTGCATGTCATAATATAAAGGTTGAAGCAACTAAATTACTTCCACCCTTTGTAAAGATTAGATTACTGTTAATGATACCTTCCATTAGTACTTATTTCTTAATTTTGCACACTTTCAGTAATCTAGTGACTTCTTCAGTAATGCCTGACAGGTGTGTGTTGTATCAGACAGCTCTGTGATTTCATACTGGCTGCACTGTTTGCAGTATTTGTTGTTCTGGAAAGGCTTGTGATCAGAAGGAGCAAAGCTAAGAAGTAAAACACACTGAAAGGTATGTTAAGTGTTGTCATTCTTGTTTGAAAACCTTGTTTTCATCAATCCAAATTATCCTGCAACTAGGAAGAAAAGTGATTTTGAGTAATGATCTTTGTGTTGTCTCACATGTACCTGCGAATCCAAGCTCCCATCACAAGTAGCCATGCAAAACTTTTCTAATCTGGGCTCAGGAAAAAGAAATTTCTCCACTTTGGGCCAAATAAACACCCCTGGCTGTGAACCAGAGCTGTAGGACTGTCCCCATGCCGTGCACGCACAGAAGCCTGCGACTGGCTGGGGAGTGCTCCTCTGAATTTAAATGTGGATGCTGCTCCTAACAGGGCATCAAAGCAGCTCAGGTTTGGATTTCAAAGGAGCTGCTCCTCCACAGGGGGAAGGGAGATTCCTGAGGAGTCTTGGGTTTTGGCTGTCAGGTGTATACATGTTCAAAACATGCAGAGAATCATCTGGTAACTTTTTATGTTGAGCAGTTAAAATATTCTAGTTATTGCTTTTTTTAATAAATAACGGCATTTTTTATGTTACTCACACATTTCCTAGTCATCCAAGCTGTTTTAATTACCACATGAATTCTTAGCAATCTCTGGGGTTTAGCTGCAAGTAGGAATACCAGTGAAAGAACCCAATGAATATTTTTGTTCTGAGTCTCTGAAAACTGCTAACATGAAAGAAATGTGTTGCAAAAACCTTCTCTGTTAAGGTTTTATCATCTAAGAAGCTCAGACTGGCTTCTTCCTGTTTGTTATTTGTTGTTCAGACTTTGTTATATGGCAGCTCATCCTTTTAGCCTGAATGTGGGTGATGTTGGGATTTTTTTTAAAAAAATTTTTCCCCTTAGATGATGTTTTCAGGCTATCCATTAAGTGCTAGCTGCATGGCTGCTCAACAAAATTATCTGGAAACAAGATCTTTAAACTGACAAACTGCAGTTGTTTTCAAATTGCTGCCTCAGACAGGTGTTTGCCTCAGGAGTAGTTCTTTAGTTTTCAAGATTTTGGCTGTTAAGAGATTGATACCTCATCTCTTTTAGTAAGATACATAGAAAATACTGGTTTCCCAGGTTAGAATCTTAAAACCCTTTTGCTTTCTTGGCTTTCTGTCATGCAGAAGAGTTTGCACACACAGCAGGTCTGTACACCTTTCCCTGTTCAAAAAGTGATTAAATGTGGCTGAAGCTGTAGTTGTACCTGCTGCTGTGGAATAGTATTTCCACATTAGAACTGCATCCTGTTTTCCTAAACAGCATTATGGATGTTGTTGATGCCCAGACATCTGAAACACAACGTTTTGTTCTTGGAACACACAGTATCTTATGCCCTTGCATGTACTTGGTATGGATTAATACTAAATTAATTTCCATCCTCTTCTGCACCTTAAACGACCTTAAATTCAGAGCAGGGATTTAAGGAAGGCTGAATTGAACATCAGTGATTGCCATGTTGGGAAATGAGTAAAGCATGAGTAAGAGATGGGATCACTGTGAAGGTCTGATGTTCTGGAGGGACTGATAAGCAGCTGGGCAGCCATGGCTGGTGGAGGAGGAAAGACACAGTGGAGTCCAAGGATGACAGGAAGATTTCCTGTTCTTGGAACAATGTCCCTGTTCTGTGAATGCCCTTTCTGCCTCCCTAAGCACAGCAGTGAGCAGTGGAAATACTCTGTCGCCAAGAGGGGAAGCTGCTCTGTGTTGGAGGGAATAAATGCTCTATTAGTGCTCTGAGGCTTTTACTATTTCAATTTCCCTCCAGTTCTGTCCCACTGGCATCAGGCACTCTCTAATACCCAGGAAGGCTCACCATGTTTGAGTGATTCCTTCCCCTCTTCTCCCTTTCATAATCCTCTTCTAGAGAAGAGAAAATAAAACCAACATCTTCCTAGTGATTTAAAACACTGAACTTGGTGAAACCCGCCAGAAGCCAGGAAAGTCTGATCTAAACCCGCTTCTCATACTCAGGCAGCAACTCTACATTATCTAGTCCAAACATTCCCAACTAAGGAAGGTTTTCCAGCCAGGTCTCTGTTCCATTTCTTTTTTCTTGTTTTACCTGAGCATTGCTCATTCCAGACACGTTTGGGGATTGCTGCCAGCATCCATTACGAGGCCCCTGTAGGTTCCACATAAGTTTGATGGCACTTGGCTGCCTAGAGAAGCAGTTTTCCTTTAGCTCCTGTACTGTAGTGTAATCAGCATGCTGAAAATCAGGATTTGAGCACGAGGCCTGAATTGTTTACCTGGCTACTTTATAAATAGCATTTCTTTTCATGACACCCCTAGGCCATAAGGCAAAAGGCGTGGAGAAACAGTAATTCTGCAGGATCTAGTAGTTCTAATCTAATCCCTCAGACCTGCAGGATCTAATAGTTGGGGAAAACCCTCCCCAGGTGCAACATGACCAGTGTCACACAGGTAGCCTGTGTTCTGTGTGAAATTTTTTGACTCTATTTCCGGCCTGAAGGGCTTGTGTGGCCAAAGCCACACCTGTGTTGTTCAGTCTAGTCAGTGTCTGACAGGATATAATCCATCTCCAGAGGTTTTGCCTAAATTCCATGAGCTTTTTACATAGCACAAGTACTCAAACATGATCTGTCTCTTCACAGGGTACTCTTCCCTTTGACAGATGCAGCCCAGGCTCCTCTGATGAAACACCAGCCAAGCTCAAACTGCAGAGACCTCAGAAATAAAATCACCCTTGGCACTGCAGCTGCCTTATCTCTTCGTGCTTCACCGGTAGCTGCAGGAAGGTTGCCCAACACTTCCTTAATCTGAATGAAAAAGACCTTGAGAAGAGTGTGTTACTAACTCATTAAGTCCCCTCCAGTGTGGGAGGGATTTGCCAACATTTCCTCAAGGTTATAAACATTTCCAGGGACACAACTGCTGCTGCCAGCTCCTGGGATATCAGTAGGAAAGATAATTACTTAATTAAGGAGTGAGGATGTTCCTAGTTGGCCTGTGACATTCAGAACTTACTCTATAAGAGCATCTCATCATCATTTATGATGTTGGAAAGGGCTCTTTGGAAGCTGTGCAAATAACACAAACACGTAATTTAAACTCACTACACCAGGCTTCCTGACACCCTCTGCATCACCTGTTCACAGAGTCAGAAACACGGTGGTTAAAATATTGTATTTTCCCCCAAAGGGAGACAAGGAGGTTTTAAAAAGGTAAAATTATATATGGCTTCATTTATTCCAGGGAGAAAAAAGGGTGGGGGGGATGGGACTTGTTTTAAAGCACAAAAGACTTGTTCTAAAGTGAAGAAGTCAAGTCAGGTCAAAATATAAAAATACTCTTTTCAGCTCTAAAATCTCCACAGCTGGTCATTTCCACATGCAAAAACTTAAATAACCTTTCAGTGCTCTAGTAGGGCTAACGAAAGCTCCGACCAAATGATAGATGTATTTGGACATTTGGATGTATAAATGTCACACCCAGTGGAATTAAGAGGAAATAAATAGTAATTTGACAGCATTGGCAGGCTGTGTTTTTGACTGTGTAGCACCACCAGCATATTTTACATGTGTATCACAGTCATGAATAAGCCAGTCCAGACATACATTCACAGACTAGTTTGGATTTCCTATTAATCTACATGCTCATTTTCTTTCCCCCACCCTTTCCAGCTAATAGAGAGCCAAGGGAACGAACTGATCCTTGTTTCTTTGGAACAAATTACCTCCAAAATCTCACAATTGATTCACACTGGTAAAACTCCAGGAGACAAGGGAAAAAAAAAATCCCAGTGATAAGGCATTCTTGACATTTGAATTGTTTGTCATTTACTAAGGACATAAAACCCTGATACCAAAGATGACACTTGAAATTATCACTGGAGCCCTGCCTGGAGCTGGGGCTCCCTGTTCCGGAGGGGTTTCTGAACACGCTCAAGGAGTCAGTGTGTTCTCCCTGCTCTTCTGCCCTGCACAGAACGTGCTTCTGCCTGCCCAGGGACACGTTCTGGCATCCATCTGACCACTTAATGATACCCCTCCTGCACAGACCAGAGGCATGGGAGAGATTTTCATCTCCGAATTCACCGGGGCTTCTGGAAGTAATAAAAATCGTTTCCTCCTCTTCTTCTCTCAAGGAAGAGCAAATCCTTTGAAATGCAGCTGCTTTCAGGTCAGAGCTTGGTTGGTCGGTCTGACCACCTTCACATGCATGGAATCACAGACTGGTTTGAGTTGGAATGGACCTTAAAACCTGTCCAGTGACACAGGAGGGACACCTTCCCCTGTCCCCAGTGTCCAGCCGACCCTGCCAAGGGAGCAATTCCTGCCCAAAATTCCATCCTGGCACTGGGAGCCATTCCCTGTGTGCTGTCCCTGCAGCCCTGGCAATTGTCTCTCTCCAGGTTTCCTGCAGCTCCTGCAGGCACTGGAAATAACATTGATTATACACCTCCTGGTCTCAAGGAAAGCAGCAGGGTGCCATCCTTATTCCAGCCAAATTCTCCCCTGGAACAGTTTCACCCCTAACTCTGGGTGAGGCGTAGGACACGTGAGGAAATTCCTGTGCCAGCAGAGAGTGAAATCCACCCAGACAGTGCTGAACCAGCACAGACACACTGCAGCAAGCTCCAGAGCTTAGCAGCAGTCCTACCTGGAGTTTCTTTTATCCCTCTAAATCCAGCTCCAGAAGCTGCGTTAGAGCCTCTGATTCTTGGAAGTGTCTGAGCAATTTCTATTGCAGTCCCTCCTGTGTTTAAACAGCTTGCAGATTTTTACTTTTTTAATGAAAAATTCAATCTTGAGCATTTTGAAGATGGGGTAATTCAGTCTGAAAACACTCCTGGTTAGAGCATACCATACTGTTGATGGGGAAACTGGCAGAGAGACAATTAGAGACCTCATCAAAGCAAGTGGAGTTTTCAACAGATGGGTTTGCTGTTAAGCAATTCCACAGCCCCATTAGGAATCCTGAGGCATCTTTACTTGAAGCTTTTAGGAATCAGAGAAAAAACTGCGCTGAGCTACGTGTGATCTTACTTCAGGAGGTCTTTCTTCACTTCAGGAGGTTGCCTGGGTGCTTTTGCAGCACCAAATTCAAGCAGTGAAACACCAGATCATTTCTGCTCCCAGGGAACCTGCTGTGCTTCCATCCAGAGCATCCCCCTCGCCTGTGCCCTGCTGCCTGCAGGTATTTGGGCAGTTCAGCTGTTCATTGATGGAGCTGTGGATGAGTCGTGGCGGAGGACACAGACCTTTTCTCATCCCACCCTGCCAGAACACCCACCAGCTTTATGGGGAGCAGCATTCAGCACATGGAAAACAGCTCAGGGCAGGAGAGGAAAACTTTACCCACTTTTCTGAGAGAACTAAGACTGCTGATGAACTATTAATTATCACTAAATAAGGTGTAGGATGTGTGTCTAAATTGTATGTAAGGGCAGAAAGAGTGGGACCTACTCAGACTTTAAATCATCCAAGTAATTACAGTAATTTCACGATTATAAGCCGCACTGAGTATAAGCCGCACTTCTGGGTGTTGGCAACTTTTTGTTCTTTTGTCCATATATAAGCCGCACCTGATTAGAAGCCACATGTTACAATACAGAGTGTGATAAAAGGTATCAATTCTATCACCATCTGTTGAGGGTGGGGGCAGTGATCCTGATCTCCATGGGAGATATTCTGCTAATGGGCCATCCATTAATGGGCCATAATGGGCGAGGCAGTGTTCTTTACCTTTTCACAAAGCACCTTTCCTCCAGAGAGTCATTTTCTGCTCATGGCCATTGAGTCCCACTGTGCGACTGATCAAATTACTGCATCCCATTGGCAGTTGCTCCAGCCAGGGGGAAGAGCCCAACATTTCTTACCAAGATAAAAACAGAGGTTT
>PYHW01009310.1:88374-99826 GCA_013186435.1 Turdus rufiventris | reverse complement strand
CTGGGGTGCTATCATGTAGAACAGATGAGATATCAGAGGCTCTTTTGTCCCAGGGATGATCTTCTTTATTTCTTTGGCTTCATGAGGGTAGTGCAGGGAAAGAGAGATAGGAAAGGGGACTTAGGGTTTTTAAAGGTCAGGAAAGGGGAGGGGTCATTTTTTGGCTTCTTTCCAATAAGAATTCAGGGGTCAGTCCATAGGTCTCGCAGGGGTTACAGGGTTAAAGGGACATACCATTCTTAAAGCATCAGGGTACAGAGTTACAACACTCTTCTTTCCTTCCAATTTTTTCAAAAGAATTTGTAGCCATCCATTTTGGTCTGCCAATTATGTGAGTTTTCCCCCAAGCTTCTTTAACTCCTATGACATCATATCTGTCATACTGGACATGGAGCTCCAGTTCCTCCTGTTTGTTGCCCAGACTACATATACATGCACTTGAGATGGCTGGACTTGGGGTTTTTGATTTTGGAGAGGGTTGGGGAGCATTTCTCACTACTCTGGTAGGTATGCTCATCCACCCTGGATATACAGGTGTCAAAACTTTGGACCCCACTCCCCCAAGTTTATTTGTTTAAAGCACAATTCACTAAGTCAGTCAATATGCTGGCAAAGATTGTCTTGCCTCTTCTAGATCAGTAGATTCCAACTTTTCCCAATAGGCTGTATTCATTGAAGAATGTCCTGTGACCATAGAAACCAAAGCCCTGGGGACAACACCATCCATGAAAACAGGTATTGATGTATAGGTGATGAATTGACTTCTGCCTGCACAACTATCCCTGACTGGCAAGACAAAGGAGAAGATCACTTAGATACCTGTCCTCTTCACTTGAAGCCCCAGGGCTCTCAAGTCCTGCTTGATCTTGTCCAGACAATGTTTTACCATGTAATTGGTGACCATGTGGAAAAGAAGTAGTGGATAGTAGTCTGCACTTTTAGCCAGTTGTGGCAGTTTCTTTGTGACATCTTGGATCTTGGTTCCTGGCAAGCAGCAAACTTCCCTTGAATGTATATCAGGCTGGCAGATGGGTGCCTTGATGCCTCTACCCACTCTTAGCACTTGCTTTCTTTTGCAGCTTTTAGCATGTCCTGCTGTTGCAGTTTCTCCCTGCGAATCGTGCCCATTGGTTTTGCCCACTGCTAAGGCTTAATATCTTTTTGATGGTTGGTACATTCAAGGAAGGGGAGTGAAGCAATATCCCATTTCCATGGTTCACCAAAGACCACGGTGCCTCCTTCAAGGTGCTGTCTGTTTGGCACTGCCGCTCTTTGGTAGTTCTTGGAGGTCAGTGCCATGGGGTCCTAGTATTTATTTTTGCAACACCTCAAATAGTGCTCTGTTTCTTGTTCCCCCTTTGCAAAGGCCCAGAGAAGCTGATTTTAGTCACAGGGTGCATCCTCCTGCCCCCCTCCCCAGGCTGCACTATGATATGAAAAATGCACATTAGGCCTTGGCCTCAACTAACTGCACATGGACTAAGCCCCTCTTGAGCTTATGAGAAGCATTGTCTGATCCCAGGAACAAACAACTCAGTTTATTGTGTGATTTCTACTTTTTAACAAACAGTCTTGGAAACTTATTTTTCTTGCCTGAATAACAACCCAAGTGGAATAATATTTTTGTTATTGGACCTTCAAAGAAAGTTACTGACTCAAATTGCAGCCGGGATGGAAAATTACTGACTAAACTCATTCTCCAGCAACACTATAAACAACAGTCCAAAGTGAGACCCTTTGAGCTCTTGATTCCCATAAGACAAGAGGATAATGTGTATGTCTCAAACACTGATAACCACATGGCTGTGGAGGCAACCAAGGACTGTCCACCATCAGAAAAAACATGGTTTGGCTTGAGAAGGAGGGCCATGCAGAGGTAGGGCAGTGCTTTTCTGGGATAAACATCCTTGTTGTAGCTCCTGGAGATAAGCACAACACAGTACAGTGCAACCACAGGAATGAGGCCAAGAAGTGGGCATGGATTATAGGGGGAGATTAAGACCACCAAAGACCCCCTAAGCCCTCTGGCCCATTTCTAGAAAGGTCTGAAATAATAGACTGTGCATGAGAATTAATTTGCATAGAAACCGAGAAACCTGTCTTCAGAGCAGAGAAGCCTATCCATAAAAATGTACCCACCCCCCCAAGCTCAGGCAGCACCCCCAGGACATCTCATCAGCCGGACCAACGCTACCGGATTGATGCTGAAACCAGGACTGGTGATATCTTTTTTTGTCTTTCTTTTTCTCTCCCTCTCTTTAATATCTTTCTTTTTGTCTTACACCCTACCCTTTTATCCAAAACCCACTGTCATGTGCTTATATAGTAGGTTAGGGAATAACATACCAATTTCCATGCCAAGTGTGTAATTTTCTAATAAAACTTGGTCATTGTTTGCAGACCCTCTGACTTTGGTCATTCCTTTCGAATATGAGTAGGAATCTTAGGTGCTCCCTTCCCCTTAAAGGTGGGTCTTCACACAGCTCCCTAATACAGGATAAGCTGGTGACTTTCTTCCTGCATCTCCTCCACCCAGGAGCATGAGATGCAGTCTTTACAGCCCTCCGCATGGACAGCAGATTCCCTGATAGGAAGCTCTGTCTGGGTGGCTGCCTCCACTCATTCTAGGCTAGGCTGGCTAGACAGCCAATTCCTGCCTGCTGCAGAGTGCAGCCTCATCTGGTCTCTACCACCATGCTTTCAACAACTTCAAAACACTGCCTAATAAGGTCCTATAATTCCCTGGAGACCTCAAGCTGCTTGCACACCCAACAGCTATTTGGGGTGACCACTGGGACTGCAGCGTAAGACTGTGTTAGAAGAGCAGGCAGCAGTCCAACAACTAGTAGGATCTACTGCCTTCGTCATGCACCCTTCTGCTTGAACTGCTGCACAATCTCTTGCACCATTCCTCTCAAACACTGTTTCCTACAGCACCACACCCTGGTCACCGACACTTCCTAGGGGCCAGTTACATGTGGATTCCTGTGGTTTGAATTGGCTGCACCAACAGCGGGGACCACCCAACTGTCTCATGCCCCTCTTATGAGATCTGTTGACTGCTGGCCAGTCCCTACACACAGCTGTCACGGTCTGCACAACTTGAGCAGGGGTCGTGATGGTTCATTCGACCACAAGGTGCAAAAGACAACAGCGAGAGACTAAGGTTTTGTTCAGCAGCAAGGAGCAAAGCAGTTTATTGAGGGCAAACAATTCAGTTTTGGGGTAATGGTGAGAGGGAGAGAGAAAAATGACGAAGTAGACAGAGACAGAGACAGAGAGAGAGAGAGAGGGAGAGAGAGAGAATAGGGGGAATAGCTACCAACAGATGGGACATCCTTGGATCATCCGTCGATGTCTTCCATCCGTGGGGAGAAAGAAGTCTCAAAAGTCTCTTCAGAACATAGTAATTTTATAGTCCATTTCAAGGCGAGTGGCCTCTGGCCAAAAGGTGGGGAGATTTATGGACTATTGTGTGTGAGGCCTATTGCTCAGGTGCAGAAAGTACGGTTCCTTCAACCTGTACCTGCCTGAACGCAGTGCAGCGTGACAGTACAGCACTCATCCAAACCCAGTCCATTAGCAAGCATCTGCCTTGGCCAGACTCGGTGGCTCCTGCCCAGAGAGTGGTAGGGGTCTCAGGGTCTCAATCTCTGACGATGATTGTGAGGCAGATCAGGCAATCTTCGGACCGACCCTTACAACAGCCCAAGGGTACTGGGGGCCCAGAAAGCTCCTCAAACACCCTCCAGGACTTCATAAGCATCACACTCTTGTCAGCACACAGCAAATACTACTACTGCTGCTGCTGTCATTGCTGCTGCTGTCATTGGCTTCCTGTGGTTTGAACTGGCTGGGGAACAGCCACCACCACCCAAGCAAATGCAGCTCCAAACTGAAATCAAACACAAAAAGGAAATACACAGAATGTGGAAGCAGGGACAGACTACTTGGGACAAACACGAAGATATTGCCCATATATATATATATCAAGAAAGTTCTGAAGATTGTCTGGTGCATACCCCCCCCNAAAGGGGGTAGAAGAATATCTGCACTAGTTTTATACTTTTTTGGGCAATAGTGGATGCTCTTTGAATCTTAAAGATTCCTTACTGAAAGGCACTGAAGGATCCATTTGCCATCCAGACAAAAAAAAAAAAACCCAAAAAAAACAACAAAGCAGAGGCCTCCGATGTGTTAGAAAATTAACAGAGACACCCCTGTGAAACTCCAGAAAGGAGTTAGGTTGTGTTCCTCTAAAAAGCTGACAAGGTCAATAGGCCCATTAAAGTGCCTCTGTAGCAATGCATGCAGCATGGGTAACAGACAGAAAAGGATGGAAGCCTCTGTGTACCTGGAAAGCTATGTTTTAATTGCTACCACTGAGATTTGGTAGGACAAATTGTTTGACTGGAGCACTGCACTTGATGGCTATAAACTCTTCAGAAAGCAGAGGTAAGGAAGAAGGGGTGGAGGAGTTGCCTTCTATGTAAAAAAATTGATTGACTGGAGAGACCTGTTTGTGAAAACAAGTGCTGAATGGGTTGAGACCGTTTGGGTAAAAATAAGGGAAAAACCAACAAAGGAAACCTCGTGGTTGGTGTTTGCTACAGGCTGCCCGATCAAGGTGAGGATGTCAATTAAGCATTTTTACTTCAACTGCAAGAAGAATCATGCTCACAGGCTCTAATCCTCCTGGAGGACTTCAACCACCCTGACACCAGCAATCTCTCTTCTCACAACCTGAACCTCAAGGTTTGTATCCAAGACAGGGGGAAGCAGTCCCTCCCATCATAGGAGAAGATCAGATTTGTGATCACCTGAGAAACCTGAGCATACATAAACCCATGAGACCACACAAGATGAGTACCAGGGTCCTGAGGGAATTTGCTGATGTGGTTGCTAAGCCATTCTCCATTTTATTTGAGAAGTTATGTCAGTCAGACCACATCCCTGATGACTGGAACAAAGGAAACGTGCCCATTTTTAAAAAATGTTTAAAGGACCACCCTGGGAACTACCAACCAGTAGACCTCACCTCTGTGTCCAGTAAGATCATGGGACAGATCCTCCAGGAAGATATATTGAGGCATATGGATAACAGAGAGGAGATTAGCACAGCCAGCATGGCTTCACTAAAGACAAATTGTGCATGATCATTTTAGTGGTCTTCTACAATGGAGTGACTACATCAGTGGAAAAGGAAAGAGCTACAGATGTAATCTACCTGGACTTTGGTAAGGCCTTGTGTGTTTAGACACTTCCCAGGAAGCAGGGCTTCAGCACATGAAGTAGTTGCTCTGGAAGGCAAACATAAATAACAAATGCCCACCATTCTTCTGCTCTCCTTTAGATTTTATATTTAAGCTGACATTATATGGTATGGAATATCCCTTTGGTTAATCTGGGTCAGCTGACCTGGTTGTGTCCCCTCCCAGGATCTTGCCCACTCCCAACCACTTGATGGGGGGGAGGATGTTGAGGAAACAGCGCTGATGCTGTGCGAGCACTGCTCAGCAGCAGCCAAAACACTGGTGTGTTATCAACACCTTTCCAGCTCCCAATGCAAAACTCAGCACTGGGAGGGCTGCTATGGGAAAATGAATTCCAGTTCAACCGGACCCAATACACGTTTGACCACCCTTAGAGTAAAAAAAAAAAATTATTTCTTAGAAACTATGCTAAGGCACATGGAGGACAGGGAGGTGATTTGGGACAGTCAGCATGGTGTCCCCAAGAGCAAGTACTGCCTGACCAACCTAGTGGCCTTCTATGATGGAGTGACTCTATCAGTGAACAAGGGAAGGGCTACAGAGGTCATTTATTTGGACTTCTGTAATGATGCCTTTCCACTGGCTCTAAAATCATGAGCCAGACACAAGGTGATAAAAAAGGGGTTGCCTTTATAAGGATCCTTTGGTGCACAAGTCGCCAACTGGAAAACACTGAAGATGCACACACAGCATAACACACAATTTTTATAGGTTTTGAAAATTCACATATCTGACAAGAATCCCCAATTAGAAGCATAATTGGTGAGGCAAGTCCCCCCCAGTTCAACCCTATTTCAAATTCCTCCTCCTCTAGATAGGGACTAAACTATGTTTATGAAAATGTGTCTTGAAGAGCTGGTTTCAACCTTGGTTCCCAGGAAGAACCAAGATAGGAAAGGAGCCTTGGACCCCCAGCTTGGAGCCTCTGGAATGTGTTGTATTTCTGCCTATCAGGCTAGGGAAAAAATACTGGAGCTAACTACAAATACAATAATAGGCTACAGAGATACAAATATATGTATAAAGAATACAGAGAATATATTAGAAAACAAAAGGCAAATAATCAATTTGGCATTAGTAAAGCTCTTGACAAGCCCTCTCTAAATTGGAGAGATGGATTCATTGGGTGGACTGTTAGGTGGATAAATAATTGGTTGGACAGTTGCATCCAAAGGGTAGTGATCAGTGGCTCAGAGTCCTGATGGACATCAGTGATAAGTGGTATCCCTCAGGAGTCCATATTGGGACCAGGGTTATTTAGTATCTTTATCAATGACATAGACAAAGGGATCAAGTACACCCTCAGCAGAACTGCAGATGACATCAAGATGAGTGGTGCAGTTGACACAAGTGAAGAATGGGATGCCATCCAGAGGAACCTGGACAAGCTTGAGAATCAGGCCCATGAGAACCTCATAAGATTTAACAAGACCAAGTGCTGGTGCTGCATCTGGGTACAGGCAAGCCTCAGTGTTAATATAGACTGGGGGATGAACTGATCAAGAGCAGCCCTGTTGAGAAGGACTTGAGGGTGCTGGCAGATGAGAGAATGGACATGAGCTGGTAATGTGTGCTTGCAGCCCAGAAAGTCAACTCTGTCCTTGGGCTGCATCAAAAGCAGTGGGACCAGAAAGTCAAGGGAGGTGATTCTGCCCATTTACTCCACTCTGATGAGATTGTTTTGGATCAAGTGAGAGCTTTAGACAAGCCCTGCCTTAGGCTCAGATTTTTGTCAGCAGCTCTACTTAAGTGACCCTCACCTAAATCACTCTGGCTTGCAAGTTCTTAAGAATGGTCACTTAGGTCTATTGTAAAATGAGTTATTTATTGAATAGATATGAGGTAACAGACAAAAGGCCTTAAACAGAGTTACTTACTACACAGTATAAACTAAAAGAACCACTAATAGATTACATAAAACAGTGCATGACATAAAGGTACCTATATTGTAGCTAGCAAAGAAATAGTACAGATTAGGAGTCAATGTACAGTAATTTCACGATTATAAGCCGCACCATTTTGACTAAAGTTTTGGTCTGTACCGGGAAGTGCAGCTTGTTCTCCGGAATGGCTTATATATGAACGATATTCAGAAATTTTACAACCCGGAAGTGAGAGTCCGCAGCAGCCCTGAGCCGAACCAGAGCCTGAGCAGCCCCGGCGGCGGGGCGGCGCCGCCGATCTGAGCCCGTAATAGTTCTCTGTATTTTTTCAGTGCTTTCAGTCTTGTGCTGCTGTGAGGCTCCCCGCCCGCCCCCATGGCTGCCCGGGTCTCCGGCCACCCGGTTCTCCGGCCGCCCAGCTCCCCGCCCTCCCGTGTAGCTGCCCGGCTGAGTGGCTATTTAAAGGCAATGTGGATTCGTTGGAAATGCTTGTAAAATGACCACACTATTGTTCGTATCTTTTTCCACTTGTTAATAAAACTTGCAGGGTATGCTGCCAAAGCTATTGTCTGTATCTTTTTTCACTTGGAAATAATGTTTCCAAGGTCAGCACCTGCCAGTAAACCCCGCCATCCCGTGATTCTGTTACCAATTGGCAACTTTGTGAAAGTTCGCTGCAAACGAAAGTGCGGCTTATAATCAGGTGCGGCTTATATATTGACGAAGACCTAAACGTTGCTGACACCCGGACATGCGGTTTATAATCAGGTGCGGCTTATAATCATGAAATTACTGTAACTTACTACCGAATTGACAATAGTGTACACAGAGTCTGTTCACTCAGCTGCCAGAAGACTAAACCCAAAACTCACGGTAGGAGAAAATAGTAGGAGATGGGACTCCGCAGTGGTGGCAAATTCTTCCCACAGCAACAGCAGCCTGTCTCCCCTCCGATCCCGAGAGCGGGAGAGAGCTCCGAGCTGAGCCGAGCCCCTCACCCCCAGCCAAAATGTCTAGGTATCTCTGCCCTTCCCAAGAGAAAAGCCCCTGGCTAAGGGGCTGCAGTCAGCTGCACCTGTTCCCCCCACCTTGGACACTTCTTTTCTCTCTCTTAAGTAACAGTCATTAATATCTCTTAGCAACAAATGGGAGAAAATTCCCTGGGAGAAAAAGAAAAAAAAAGAAAAAATCCTAACCTCCCACAAAGATTAACAGTTTAATGAGGCACAAATGTTTAATAGTTGGAAAGAATTGTGTAAACTTGCTGCTGTTCCTTTGACTTTTCTACTCCCTTCACAAATCCTCTCACAAATTGTAGTTCTATTTTAGTTTTTCCTAATTTTTCATAATAACACTGTACATATTGCTGTCTAATTTAAAATTTAACTAAGCTGAACAAACTGAATGTCTTAAAATACAAATGAGCTCCGAATTTCAAGCTTCACCCAGAGAATTTCGGTGAATTTGGAATCAAAGCAAAGCATTTCTAGGACTCTTGTATATAGGACCCTCTTGGCTGACATTTTTTTTTTTGGTCACGTTTACAGTTTTGTAATGTATACAGTTGTGGTTTTACCCCAGCCAGAAACTAAGCACCACACAGTTGTTCATTTACTCCTCCCTCCCTGAAGTGGGATGGGGAAGATAATTGGGAAAAATTATTTGAAAGTTGGACTTGACAATTGTTGAGGTTGTCACTTGGAGTTGATGATCTTAAAGGTCTTTTTCAACCTTGATGATTCTATAATTCAGTGATTTTATGAATAGTAAACCTCATGGGTTGAGATGAAGAAAATTTACTAAGATAAAAAAAGAGAAAAAAATAGAACATGCTAAACAAATTATGCAAAATGCAATGGCTCACTGATACGTAGAAAAGACTCTATAACTCTTGAGAAATTAGAGTTATAAAATAGGTATGCATTTATTCAGCGCTGAGGTGCACAGAGATAATTCCTCCTATTATAGGTAATAAACGAATCAAGCCGAATTAAGAATGATTAAAGAAACAATTTTTATTTCATGACCGAAACACGGTCCTCGATAGCCACAATCAAAAAGGACAACATCAAGCCCGGTGTTGGTGCTGGATGATCCCACACTCTGATCCGAACTCTATCGCTTAGGATCCCCCTGTGTTCACAAATGTCGTCTTGGTCAGTCCTGGTTTTATACAGTTTTTCTAGCCTGGAGCAAAGGTCCTCCTTTCCTGTCATGGTTTCACATATTCATGTAGCCTACTTTCTCAGCATTGGACTGGACAAAACCATTTCTGGGAAGCAATGAATTTTGATGAGTATCGATTTTGGTTTATGGGAACCAGGTATTGAGATGTAGTTTTCCTGAAGACCTTGGTTATCTTGATTGGCGATACTTATCGAGTGCTCATTGCTTGGGTGTTTCCTGGACTGTCTCCTTAAGGAGCCACCTCTGTTTGGAGACGATACTATTAACTTGTTAATCCCGGTTTTGTTAGCAGTTGCAGCGTTGGAATTCGGTGAGGCAAACCTTCCTCCTTGCTGCGGCTAACGTTCTAAAGTTTCTTTATTAATTTCTTTATTTATACGAACATGATTTATCTTACATAAGTCACAAATTAACAAGAATTACTTTACAACTTATATCACACTCCCAAAGCATGCACACCGAAACTTCAGACTACTGCTCTATTTATTCCCTAAAAGGTCAGGATTACACAAGATGCCTAATACATATTCATGTCCTAGCCCCACCTAGTCCGTCTACCCTCGCTTTGTATTAAAATGAGCCAAAGTCCTTTTGCGCTTGCACCTCCCCAATTCAGGGGTCGTCGAGGGTCTCTGACGAAGGCTTCCAAACTCTTAATCGCATTTGAACTTTTCAACTTTGTCTCCGGAGCATGTGTCTTGGTCCTTTGGGCATATTCCAGGCCTTGAGATTAGTTCTTGCTGGTTTAGGGTTTTGGATTTATCACTTATCAGTGGTAGCCATGTACCCCTTGCCCTGTTTGCAAGTTCTGATTCTGTTTATCACAAAGCAGTCTGCCTCTCCTCCCAATTTTTGCAAGCATAGTAAATGTCAGGCATTCCTCATTGTCTTGGTTTTTGATGAACTATCCCTTACTCCTCAATTTCCTGTCTCATTTCCCCCCTTTTCTGGAAAATTTAAAGTAAATTCTTTTACTTACTACAAGGATGGTCTGGCTAGACAATTGTTACAATAGGTTTCTCTCAATGCCTTTCCATGCACCTTTGACAATGAGGTTAAAATTGCTATGCATTTCAACATTCTCCAATTCCAAACACATATCTTAATAGATGCTACAAAGTTTATACCAACTAGTATCAATATTACAATTATAGGGTGTATCAGTGTGTTTAAAATTCCAGGTGCAGTTGGTGACTGTGATGCTAGAACCTCTGGTGTTCTTTACGCACCCTTCATGTCGGGTTGTCTCCAAATGATTAAAGCAGCTAACAGTTGCTAAAAAGGCTATTTATTGTAAAAGCGCATCAGTCTCCAAAGGCACGGTCATAGACATTAAAGTCCATGCTAAGTTTTGGTATAAAGTCCCAAAGAGAAGCTGGAGACACTCCCGGGCGACCCGGTGAGGGTTGGTGTTGTTGCCGGAGCTCCTATCTTCCCAGGCGATTAAGATGCTGGCAAGCAAAGCAATAACAAAGCAAAATAGAAAGCAATGGCAGAGGGATGGCAAAAAGCACTAACTCTCCCTAATACATAATCTTATATAGGATTTTTCCAACAAGCTAAAACGTAAACTTGGACCACTACCCTTAACCTATTAGAATTCTAATTTCTTAACACACTAGAATACGTATTAACTATGTATATTGATTTACCAAAATATGAGTATTGGTCTAATAACGATACTCAACTCTGACAGACAAAAGACTCTCTAACAATTTAAAGTTAGAAAGGGTATGTTTATTCAGCGCTGGGCAGCAGCATGGGCTAGCCCCCTAATACGCACTGCAAAATTACAGGTGGTCACAGAGTCTATGCATTGACAAAAGGTTCAAACAAATACATATTCATAATACCAGCCCCTCCCATCCCCTGCTTCCTATGGTGATTAGCTTGAATAGCTATTAAGCATGGGTGGTTGGCTTCTTGAATTAAGTCTGAGGTAGTTTTTGTGGGGAGGGGTCTTAAAAGGAGGAAGTAAGGCGAGTCTTCCTCGCCCTGACCTTTTCTATTAATGACAATATAAATGGCTTTTGGGGCAACTCCAGTTTTGCAAAGAATGAGTTTCTGGTTGCAATTGTTTGTGTTCTTTGGACCTAACTACCAGTTTCA
>PYHW01009310.1:77573-88324 GCA_013186435.1 Turdus rufiventris | reverse complement strand
AATTATTTAAGTTTCAGGTAACTATCTCAAGCCTAGTTTCTTTTAACTTTTAACTAAAATCCTAATTTCTTTAAGATTAGTGTTTCAATATGATCTATCTTGTTCTATCTAAAAAATATAAGCAATATTCTTACTGGAGCCCTGTTTTGTCTAAGCATGGTCTCCCAATGAACTTCTGGAGCCTCTACTTGAAAACATTACTATGTTTTTTAACCTTCACTAGAACTTGTTCTTCTACTCTGGCATCTGAACCTTTTACTTACTAAAAGCACTTCAGCTCGCACTAAAACTTACTGACTTACTGACTTACTTATTTACTTGTTTATCCTAAAACTTAAACTTACACTTAAACTTATGCTTAATCTTCTACTTAAACTTCCATTCCATGTGTGGGTGGCTTGATAGCCTTCAATCCATCCAAGGGTTTAATTCAACCCCTGCACTCTGGCTTCTCCCTGAGGGATTCAGGCAGGCTCTTGTCTCACTGACTCCAACAGGTGACCATCCAAAAAGTGTATCTCACCAGTGATGAATTGTGTTCTGTTTCAGCCTCTGTATAATGTTGTGTATCCTTTTTGTATCATGATAGACAGTAACTAGAGGTTTTTGTCCATTTTCTCATATCTCTTTCAAGATTTTAGTCAGGTCTTGATGTTTGGTCAGTTGTCTTACCATTGTAATGTTCATTCCAATAGGTGTAGGTAATAATTTGTGATACATTGTATAATTAGATCTTATCAGCTGGTGGGATACAAAGGGTGCAAAATATGAGAAGTCGCATCGACCAATCTTAACAAAGTGGCAAATACAAAAATTAGAGTGATTCTAATCAGACAAAGTGTCCTGGTTTCAAAGACAAGTATTTGCCAAGAAAGGCAGGAATCCCTCCCTGGGATAAAGAGTGCAGATTCCCTCCCTCCAATTTGTTATAATTTGGAAATTAAGGGGCTCTCAGGCAAAGGTATGGGTTTAGGAGTAACAGTTCTTTACTAATATATCTACAAGACAAACAAAACCAACATCTGCTATGAAAATTAGCGACAAAACAAAAAAAACCAAGTAACTTAGTTCCAGTCCTTTTTGGCTGCAGATACTGCCTTCCTGAGCTCAGTACTGGTGGTAGGGGCAGGGCAGGTCCCGTGGAGACCTGCAGAGGGCTGGGGTTATGGCTGCAGAAGCCCTGGTGGGAGAAGGTTGGGGGAAGGACTTCCCCTGCTCATCGTGTGGGTTGTGGTGCTCGGCTGGGTGCCCAGAGGTGACAAGCTGAGTGGGAAAGAGGCAGTGCAGTGTCCCACAGCAGAGAAACCTGGCTCCTAGAGTTGGGGTAGTGCGAGGTGAAGGCCAGCAGTTCCCTAGACATCTTCCTCTGACTGCGTCGAAGAGCAAGATAGCCGATGAGCCAGACAGCCCCACCCCACCCATCTCTTTGTCCCTAGAGATCACGAGTTGGGTGCAGCCCGACAAGCTTTCTTAGCATAATAAGGGGGAAAATTCCACAGCGAGAAAAAAATAGGGGAACAGACCCCCCAATTCCCAACACAAAGTTACATAATTGTTATTATCTATTTCTATAAAAGCACAAGCAGTTCTTAGGCGTGCACAACCTTGTCCAATATATACAAGCGCAGTCATTTGGCTAGTATTTGGATGAATTTCAAAGTGACAGACTCCTTGTTCAGTGTCCAGACGTATATCTTGGGCATTGATTGTATTGCCGTCGCAAATAAATCCTTGCTGTTCTTGGGTAATACAAGATTCTAGGCTTACAGTTTGCCATTTCTCATTCACTTTTCGGGCCCACATTCTATGTTCCGAGGGGTGGAGCACTGTCCCCTCATGGTTTAATCCGAGTGCAATAATGGGGTGAATTACATGAATTGTGGCATTATGGATAGTAAGCACAAAGGCAGCGGCCACATTATCAATGGGATCATAGGTGAAATTCACCAGGGTCCACCACGATTGGAACTTTCTTTCAAAATCTGTGGCATTGTCCCAAACTGCCTGTCAAATTTCAATTGGGAAAGCTCTTTCATTTCCTTCCCTTATGATCAGTTATTGATTGTATCCATAACTGTGCTTGTATACAGCTGAGAGCTAAAGACACATTGTCTTGAGCCACATGGAGTGCATCTATTATTAAATTGTGGTCTTTTCCCATTTTGGTAACATCTTTGAAATCTGCCATTGGTTAGTTCCTAACACTGATAGGGATGACTGTAGGGATTGTTCTAGTTTTATCAAATCATTACAGTAATTTCACGACTATAAGGCGCACCCTTTTGACTAAAATTTTCCCTCGGACCCGGAAGTGCGCCTTATAGTCCGGTGCGCCTTATCTGAGGGACAAATCGGCCAAAGTTGACAACCCGGAAGTGCGAGCCGGGAGCGGGAGTGGCCCCGCGGGGCTGCGCCGAGTTGGGAGGGGGAGTGGCCCCGCAGCAACGTCGGGATGCGAGGGGAGAGGGGTTCTGCGGGGTGGGGAAAGCCGGCATTGGGGCAACCCCGGCGCGGGGGGGTAGAAAGCCGCTGAAATCGGGGTGACCCCGGCGCGGGGAAGGGGAGAGCCACAGAAATCGGGGCGGTCCCGGCACGGGGAAGGGGAGAGCCACAGAAATCGGGGCAGCCCCGGCGCAGGGGCGGGGAAAGCTGCCGAAATCGAGGCAGCCCCGGCACGGGGGGGATAGAAAACCGCAGAAATCGGGGCAGCCCTGGCGTGGGGGGGATAGAAAGCCGCAGAAATCGGGGCGGCCGCCGCCTGGGGAGGGGGGGAGCCGCCGAAATCGGGGCAGCAGCAGCACGGGGCCTGCTGGCATCGGGTCACCCGGAGCGCCGGGGGACTCCTGGAGAAGCAGGGCCCCGGGGACGCTCCACGGAGCGGCGGCGGCCATGCCCCGTCCCCGGGGACGCTCCCCGGAGCAGCAGGGGCCATGCCCGGGCCCCGGTGACGCTCCACGGAGCAGCAGTGGGCATGCCCGGGCCCTGGGGACGCTCCCCGGAGCGGCGGCGGCCGTGCCCTGTCCCCGGGGACGCTCCACTGAGCGGTGGTGGCCATGCCCCGGCCCCGTCGGGTACAGGCCGGTCTGGGGTCCAATGGCTTCCGGGTTGAGGCGGGGCCTCAGCCAGCAAACGCGCAGGGGGAGCTGGGGGCGGAGCTTCACTGCAAAAAAAAAGAAGAAGTGCGTCTTATAGTCCGGTGCGCCTTATCTGATCTACATGTTGTGAATTTTGCTGGCTGTCAGCGGGTGCGCCTTATAGTCCGGTGCGCCTTGTGGTCGTGAAATTACTGTAGTTGTCGTTGCCAGCTTATTCATTAATATTTCTAAATCAGTTCCATTTAAAACCCCCAGTCCTGTTCCTAATATTCCAGTAAGATGTCTTTTACTCCTGAAATGTGCCTGCTTCTGTAGCCATGTCATCCATCCCTTAAGGATGTGTCTAGGAAAGAAGTGCATACTGGCTGAACTTCTGAGATATTAATTTGCATTAGCAATTCAACACGTTTGAGAGACCACTCTGGATTAAACAATAATTGCTGTTGCCCCGTGTTTCTAATTGCATATGGACTGGCTTAATAGATTTTAGGTTCCAGCTTGGGTGGTGGGGTCTGGGCTTGAGAGCCTATAGTTAATTTAGTTGTTGCAATGGACTCAGTTGTCATAGAAATGACATTTTTTTTTAATTTAAATGTGAATCCCATAGTATCCTGGTCCCAAAGACAAATCACCATAACAGTCTGTATTAGAGTAAAATTATGCCAAGAGTCTAATTCATCTGGACAACTGCATATTTCCTCTACAGTAGCAGCTGAAATACAGATTTCACGTACTTCCTCATGGGTAGTCCCATTAATCATTTGGCACCCTACCCTGATGACCTCTCCTGTAGTTTCTGGAAGCGTCCATCCTTCTCACAACTTCGACTTTATATATTGCAAATCATTCTTTTCGTATATCTGGTTCCCATGTGTGACCACAATTGATAAGTACAGGTCTTTAACTACTTGCCAGTCTCCCATGTAACCAGTGACTCAGTTAAAGGCTTTGGACCAAGGCCATTCAATATCTTTCTGGTTAGAAGTACTTTCTAATTCTTGAACCAAAATTACAAACAGAACAATTTTCTTAATTAAATTCTTAAAAGTTTCTGATTGAAATGTACAGTAATTTCACGACTACAAGGCGCACCCTTTTGACAAAAATTTTCCCCCAAAACCGGAAGTGCACCTTATAGTCCGGTGCGCCTTATCTGATGGTCAAAGTTCGGAAAATTGCGAACCCGGAAGTGCAGTCTGCAAACTGAGCCAGGACCCGTGGGAGCTGCGGCCGTGCGGGGGGAGTTGGGAACCGTTGGAGCTGCGGCCGCCGGGCGGGGGAAACTGGAAACCGGCACGGTCGCCGGCCAGGGAGAAGCGGTGAGAAAGCGCCGCGGAAAAGCGGCTAAAAAGCGGCTAAAAGGGCCGAAAAATTGCGGCAAAAAGCCGTGAAAAATGGCCGCAAAAAGCGGCGAAAAATAGCCAAAAATTCGCGGCAAAAAGCGGCGAAAAATGGCCGCGACAAGCGGCCAAAAAGTGGCGAAAAATGGCCGTGAAAAGTGGCTGAAAAGTGGCGAAAAATGGCCGCCAAAAAGTGGCGAAAAAGCGGCGAAAAATCACGGCAAAATGTTTGCAAATTGAGAATCTGCCAGTAATTTGCTACTTTGTTGCACACCGCGCGGCTCCTCACTGCAAAAAATAGTGCGCCTTATAGTCCGGTGCGCCTTATCTGAGCTACAAAGTTGTGAAAGTTGCCGACTCTCGGGGTGCGCCTTATAGTCCGGTGCGCCTTATGTCGTGAAATTACTGTACTCATTTTGCTCGGGTGAATTTTAGCTTTAGTTCATCGCCCGATATTACTTTCCAGGGAGCTTCGGGAGCTTTCTTCACTCAAGTGCGATGTATCAAAGCACTCTGTTCCTTGATCTTAATAGCAGTGAAGGTGGTGAGAAGCACTTGGTATGGTTCTTCCCACTGTGGTTTCAAGGTTTTTTCTGTAAGAAACTTAACATACACATAATCGCCAAGTTGTATGTCATGCACTGGTCCATCAAACCCTACACATTGAGTTCCAACCACATGTTTTTCTATTTCTCTGACTTGTTTACTTAAAGCCACCATATATGTAGTCAGTGTTTCTTCCCTGACCTGGGTAGACATTCCCTTTTGGATCCCATATGGTCTCCCATAAAGTATTTCAAAAGGGCTTAACTTTTCTATGGTTCTAGGTTTAGTCTGAATTTGCAGCAGTGCTTGAAGGAGAGTTTGGGGCCAGGGCAAATTAGCTTCCTGCCCTAGCCTTACAATCTGTTGTTTGATTAAATGATTCATTTTCTCCACTTGTTCACTTGACTGAGGGTGATATGGAGTGTGGAGTTTCCAATTTATGTCTGAATGTTGGCTGGTCTGCTGCACTAATTTTGAAATAAAGTACAATCCTCTATCTGAGGACATGGTGACTGGAACTCCAAAGCTTGGTATTATCTCTTATAACAGTACCTTTGTTACCTCTAGAGTTTTTGCAGTCCTGGTGGGGAAAGCCTCTGGCCATCCTGAAAAGGTATCTGTTAGCACCAACAAATAACGATACCCCCCTTTTCTTGGAAGTTCTGAAAAATCAATTTGCCATTGTTGCCCAGGCCCCTGGTCTTTTCCAATTTTGCCAAGTTTTGGTTTGGGGGTGTTTTTGGGTTTAGTCTGGAGGCAAAGATCACACTGCCGTGTCACTTGAGTGACAGTGGCATATAATTTCCTTGTAACAATTCTTTCAATTAAGTAGTTATACAAGGCCTCTACTCCCCAGTATGTTTTCTGTTGTTCTTCCTTTACCAGTGACCACAATAAATTAGAGGGGATGACTAGCCTCCCTTTTCCTTTTTTAGTAACAGCCCATCCCTCTTGGTTATATTTCCCTCTTTGACTTTTAATTAGTTGCCTATCCTCTTTATTATATACTGGCTTACCTTCAAGGGAAATCTGTCCATCTGGAATCAAGGTTCCTTCAGTTGCTACCTCACCTTTTGCTGTTTCTTTTGCCTCTCTGTCTGCCAACTCATTTCTTTCTGCCAATTCTGAACTCACCTTCTGGTGTGCCTTAATATGCATGATTGCTACCTTCTCAGGTAGTTGAACTGCTTCTAGTAGTTGTATTATTTCCTGTGCATGTTTGATGCTTTTCCCTTGCGAATTCAACAGTCCTCTTTCCTTCCAAATGGCTTCATGTGTGTGTACAATCCCAAATGCATATCTTGAGTCTGTATAGATGTTTATTTTCTTTCTTTTTGCCATTTCCAAGGCATGGGTTAGAGCAATTATCTCCGCCTTTTGTGCAGAGGTGCCTACTGGTAAAGGTCCCGATTCTATTACTCTTTGCAGGTGGTAACTGCATACCCAGCATCTCCCTTTCCACTGATGATGTAACTACTCCCATCCATGAACCAGGTTTCTGCATAATCAAGTGGGGTGTCCTTCAGGTCTGGATGGTTGGAGTAGGTGGCTTCGATGGCTTCCAGGCAGTTGTGGTGCACCAGTTCTCCTTGGTTTCCACTGAGGAAAGAAACTAGGTTGACAATGTTAGTTACCACTATGTCTACATTGTCTTGTTCTGCTATAATGTCTTGGTATTTCAGGAAACTCTGTGGGGAAAGCCAATGGCCACCTTTCACTTTCAGCACTGTGGACACTGTGTGAGACACTAGCACAGTCATTTTCTGACCCAAGGTGAATTTGCATGCTTTCTGGATGTTTAGCACAACTGCTGGTACAGCTTGGAGGCATCCTGGCCAGCCCTTGACCATCACATCTAGCTGCTTAGAAAAGTAAGCAACTGCCCTTCGATATGGGCCTAGATCTTGGGCTAGTATCCTTAGGGCAATTTCTTGGTTTTCATGGGAAAATAGGAAGAATGGTTTACTTACATCTTGCAGTCCCAGAGCTGGGACCAACATAAGAGCCTTCTTAAGTTGGTCGAAGGCTTGTGTGGCCTCTTTTGTCCACTGAAAGTCCCTGTTCCCAGTTGCAATGAGAGCATACAGTGGTTTTACAAGTAGTCCATAATTATAGATCCACAATCTGCACCACCCTGTCATTCCTAGAAAGGTTCACAGTTCTTTGATTGTTTCAGGTTTCGGGGTTTGGCATACTGCTTCTTTACAATTTTGCCCCAATGTCTGTTGTCCAGCAGTGATCTTGTATCCCAGGTAGATCACTTTCTGTTTCACTACCTGACCCTTCCTCTTTGATACCCTGTACCCCTGGAGTCCCGGAAAATTTAGGAGGTTTACCGTCCAGGCCACTCATGTTTCTTCTGTCTGGGTGGCCATTAGAAGGTCATCTACATACTGCAACAGCCTTCCTTCTCCTGGTGGGGCTTCCCAAGCCTCCAGGTCCTTTGCAAGTTGCTCTCTGAACAAGGTGGGGGAGTTCTTAAAACCTTGAGGCAACCGTGTCCAAGTGAGCTGTGTTTTTTGCCCACTCTTAGGGCTTTGCCATTCAAAGGCAAACATTTTCTGGCTGGCTTCATGGAGAGGGAGGCAAAAGAAGATATCTTTCAAATCTAAAATGGTAAACCAGTTTAGCTTGGGTGTTAAGCATGTTAATAGAGTATATGGGTTGGCCACTACAGGGTAAAGATCTTCAGTTATCTTATTGATAGCTGGTAGATCTTGTACTACTCGATATGAGCCATCAGATTTTTGAACAGGTAGAATGGGAGTGTTAAAATCATATTTACACTCTTTTAACAATCCTAATTGCAAAAAGTTCTCAATTATTGGGCCAATTCCTTCTCCATCTTCCTTTTTCAAGGGGTACTGTTTAACTCTGAGTGGCTGTTTTCCTTCCTTTAGTTTGATTAATATAGGAGGTGCATTTCTCACCCTCCCTGAAATATCAGAGGCCCCTACTCCAGGAAATATTTGGCTCATTATTTCTTCACTAATTTCCCCTTCAGTTTCAATCATCGTTAGCATTAAACTTAACACTTCTACATATTTTTTGATAATTTCCTTCCAGAGTAATCTCCCCATTTTCTTTAAATGTAATGGTTATAATTTGGTTGCTTGTAATTGTGCCAATAAATCCCTCCCCAGGAGTGGATCTGGGGAGTTGGGCATATACAGAAACTTATGAATGCCTCATTGTTTTCCATATTTCTACTTTAAAGGCGTACAGAAATATGCTTTCTCCGTTTTGCCAGTTGCCCCTTTTACCACTATATACTTATCCTTCACAGGTATTAAAACTTCATTTAATACTGAATATGTTGCCCCCATGTAAACCAAAAATTCCACCTCTTTCTCTTCTTCCCCTAGCTTCATTTTTATAACTAGTGGATCTCCTGGGGAAAGATTCACTGGTCTTCTTCAGTCTTCTTTCACATATGTGACTATCACCCCTTTCTTTCCTTGGTTCCCCTTTCCCTGGCGCCTTCATTCTGGGCACTGATTTTTCCAGTCGCCAAATTTTCTGCAAATTGCACACTGGTCTCAGCCCAGCCGGGGTGGTCCCTTCCTGCGTGATCCTTGTCTGTCCCTCCCTTTCTCCTCTTTTACAACTGCTACTAGTTTCCTCACTTCTTGCTTATATCCCTCTTTCTGGTTACTAAAAACTCTCCATGCTTCATCTAAGAGGACTTCTAAATTCCTCCTATCCAGTCCCCAGAGCTTTTGAAGTTTACGTCTGATGTCTCCTGTAGACTGTCCTAAAAACAAATTCACCAGCTGTTGTATTCCTATCTCAGACCCAGGGTCCAATGATGTATGGCGACGCATCGTGTCCCTTAAGCAATCCAGGAATTTGGGTGGAGACTCAGAACGACCCTGTTTGATTGCATATAAAGCTGACCAATTTATTGTTTTAGGAATAGCTCTCTCCATTCCTCTTACTATCCACTCCTGGTAACTTTTTAGCTTCTTCATTTCTGCTGTTCTATCTGGGTTCCACTTTGGATCTTGGAGTGGAAAGTACTCTTTTACATCTTCTTATTGGGCTCTATAGAACTCCTCTGCCAAATCTCCAGCCTATTTCAAAACTTGCTGTTTCTCTGTTTCAGTTAGAACATCCAGCAGTAAGTGCATATCATTCCAATCAGGGTTATGCTGTTTTATCATCTACTGTAAATATTTGTCAGTGTTTACTGGATCACTGCGATAATTCTTAGCAACCTTTTCCCATGCCTCCAGATCAATAGTTGAGAAGTGTACCTTATTCAGCATTCTTTCCCCTTCTGGCCCTACTGCCTGCTGCAGAGGTGCTTGCACTGTTTGTTTTCTAGTTCTGCATGAAATTGGGCTACTAGGGGGTGTTTAAGGGGGTGTTCCTTCTGAGCGCCCATCCTCCTCCTGTCTCCTAGGGGGACGTTTAAATAGATGTGTTAGATCTTGTTCTTGTGTGGCTGCGAGATAGACTTTATTCAGATTTTATGCATCTCTGGCCGATGTTGCAGGTGGAGCAGCACTGCTTTAGTTTACCTTTATTAGCCACCTTATAATCCTTCTCAAGGGCTAATACCAGAGGATTGGAGGAGAGTCAGTCTAATCCCACAGTATCTCTGCCACTCTGGGTGATCCCTAAGAGAAAAAAACATATCCTCATAGGAAACCTCGTCCCACTTCCCTTCTCAAAAACATTAACTGTAACAAGATGTTATAATCCAAAGTTCCAGTAGGTGGCCATCTTACTCCTTCATCTAATTTATATAGCGGCCGCCACTTGCTGCAGTACTTCAAAAGTGTTTTCTTGTCCTCCGTACTTCTTACACCTGCCGTCTCTCTCCAATGGGGTAAAACACATCCTAGTGGGCTAGCCTTAGATACCTCTTTATTGTTTCTCGTCCCCATATTGAAACTCTCAATATCTTCTCTTTTTTTTTTTTTTTTTTTTCACTTTTCTGCCCTTATCTAGGGATGTCCCGGGATCCGAATAGATCGGGCACACTCAGTCCTAGTTATTTCTGGAGGTTTTTCTAACACAGTGAACGTGAGGGTAACCTCCTCCGTAACACAGCACCCTAAGTTCACAAATTTCCAGGAGTCGAGCCCAAACCACTCAAGGAGAAGGACTCCTTTGGTTCATTAGGTAAAATATACATACACACAAGCAGCGTCCCTTATGCAGTGCCCCTCACGCCACAACCAATCAGCACTCACTGCACACCGCACTCACTCCAGTCACTGCAGTTGCCCAGGAAAACGGGCGAAATGCCTTCACTCACATTATTCAAACACAGCACGAGAACACAACACGTCCAGACCTCGGCAAAATAACACTAATAAAACAGAGATTCACTCGACCCACCCCCAGGATCACTGGCGGCCGCTGTAAAAGTCAGCGAATCTCCCCCCGCCAGCCCCCCTAACCTGTATCCCTCCTAGTCGGCATCCCTCCGCCGGCCCCTCAGGCGGGCCGGTGGCTACTTGCGAGCTCAGACCTTACTTACACAGGGTGTCTATGCCCATGCGCAAAGACGTCTCAACGCGACTTACTGGCTGCCCTCCCCCGCAGCCAAGCGTACGACTTACAGGCTCCTTAAATTCTATACATAGCGTTTATCCGCAAGCCAGTAGGTTGTTGTGTCTCTGGTACAGCGAGACGAGTCACGGAGTCCCTCCAGGGAAATCCTGAGGCGCGCCTGTTGCCTTACTAGGCGTGGAGACCCGGTTCGGGAACTAGCACGGCGACCCAGCCCAGGGTCACTCGGTCCATCTGCTCACAGACA
>PYHW01009310.1:43891-54900 GCA_013186435.1 Turdus rufiventris | reverse complement strand
GCGCACCGGACTATAAGGCGCACTTCCGGGTTTGGGAAAAAATTTTAGTCAAAAGGGTGCGCCTTATAGTCGTGAAATTACTGTAATTCCATTCACCACCACTCTTTTGGCCCATCCATCCATCCATCCATCCATCCATCCATCCATCCATCCATCCTTTTTACCCAGCAAACAGAATGCCTGTCCAAGCCATAAGCAGCCAGCTTCTTCAGGAGAATGCACTGGAAAACACTGTCAAAAGGCCTTACTAAGGTTCAGGTAGACAACATCCACAGCCTTTCCTTCATCTACTAAGTGCGTCACCTTGTCATAGAAGGAGATCAAGTTAGTCAAGCAGGATCTGCCTTTCCTAAACCAATGCTGACTGGGCCTGATCCCCTGGGTGTGCTGTACATACCATGGGATGGCACTCAAGATGATCTGCTCCATAATGTTCCCTCACACTGAACTCAGACTGACAGACCTGTAGTTCCCTAGATCCTCCTTCTGGCCCTCCTTATAGTTTTGCTAACTTCTAGTCAAGTGGACCTCCCCCATTAGTCAGGACTGCTGATAAATAAAAAATAT
Organism: Turdus rufiventris; assembly: GCA_013186435.1. Lineage (NCBI taxonomy): Eukaryota > Metazoa > Chordata > Aves > Passeriformes > Turdidae > Turdus > Turdus rufiventris. Next base: position 54,333 of record PYHW01009310.1, on the reverse strand, counting down.
ATTAATATTTCCTCTTTTTTTGGTTCTCTTATACTGGTAAATGCCATTAAAATGACTATTTTACTTGAATTTTGAGTGCATGAGCCTGAAATTACAGTAATTTCACTACTATAAGGCACACCGGATTATAAGGCGCACTTTTTTTTTTGCAGCAAGGATTGGCGCGCAACAAAATAACGAATTACTAATGGAATCGTGCAATCACAGGGTTTACTGGCAGATGCTCAATTTGTAAACACTTTTCACGGATCAGCGTAGCCTTTAAATGTAGCCCCAGGTGCCCTCCCCGTGCCACGGGCCCCGGCACTCCCGCCCTCTATTCTCCCACACCCTGCAGCCGCCCCTGGCACCGAGCTGCTCGCAGGTCTCACCTGCTTGCGTCTCTCACCTGCTCGTAGTCATTTGATTGCGAACTTCATGTTTGTTGCTGCGCAATGTGAAACAGAAATTGTTTTGAGATCCCTTCAATACTCAAACTTTTTACATATATAAGGTGCACTGGATTATAAGGTGCACTTCCGGGTTTCAATCAAAATTTTAGGCTTTAAGGTGCACCTTATAGTCATGAAATTACTGTAACTCAGTTGGTTAGATCATGGTTACAATAACACCAAGGTTGTAGGTTCAATCCCTGTATGGCCCATTTACTTAAGATTTGGACTTGATCCTCGTGGGTCCCTTACAATTCAGAATATTCTGTGAATCTATGTTAGTTACTATTTGTTCTATACAAAGGTACAATCATGTATTAGAAACTGTTAGCCTAAATGCTTCCAAAATTACTCAACAAAATTCTGCAATAACTTACATAGGGAAAAAAAAAAGTTCTGTTCCTCTTAGAAGTCAAAAGCAACAGGCTACAACAGAAAGGGATTGGGGCCATGATGCTTTATAGCTATTCAAGTTATTTTTCATGTCATCTAGATTGTTTTTTACCTTATATTTGATAGTTTCTTCTTTGTATTTGGAAGACAATAAACCCTATTCAGTTAAATGTAGTACTGAGGTTTTTATTTGTATTTTTTAAATTCCATGTGAAGAGAAAGAGTATATCATTCCAGAATTAAAAATATATTAACTTAGCTCTATTAGGTTTTTTTTTTTTTCACTCAATTAATATAAATTACATTGGTGATTTTATTTGTTTGGAGTTCCAGCAATTTTTCTCCAAAGCACAAATAACTTCATAAAATGTTAATGTATGGTACTAAATCTGAAATATTTTTAGAAGTGGAGCTATCTGAGCTCACAGGTGGCATAAGTCTTGTTATTTCCTTGTAAACCTAAAAAAAAATAATTCCAAAACTAAGACATCATGGCATATCTAGCATTGAAAGAGATTTAAAGAGATTATAGTTGCTTGAAGAACAAAGTCACTGTGTTAAACAGGCCTTGAGTGGACTAAAAAATATCAGAGTTCTGTGTTGTACAATTAAGTGGGGCTTTTCAGTAGAGTAATACTGAATTTACATATGTTCACCCTTTTATATTTGACATAGCTCCAATGGCTTTTAGACAACTATGAAACTGCAGAAGGAGTGAGTCTCCCCAGAAGTACCCTTTACAACCACTACTTACGTCATTGTCAGGAGCACAAGTTAGATCCAGTCAATGCTGCCTCCTTTGGAAAACTCATACGGTCAATTTTCATGGGATTACGGACCAGAAGACTGGGAACCAGGTTTGTGTTAATAAATCTTAAAGTTTAACAGAAAAATATCAATAATAATTGTGAACATGAAGCTTATATGTTAAAAACAAACAAGGAAATAAGCAAATAAAAATATTTAAAACCTTTCTGTTAAGGGAGTTGCCAAATCCAGCAGACTTCAGGACTCAGGACTCTTGGTTTGCTATAGCCAGATTCTGTGTACTCTTATGACCCAGATATCTTCCATCTCAGTCCAATGGATGCAGCTACTGCTGTTTCCATTTGCAGGTTCAGATAGTAGCGAGACTGAACATGTGTTCCAAAGATGAAGACACACGACGCTAACACAGTTAACCACAGAAACTAACACAAGGCAACACCTTTACCACCACCCATACAGACACTGTCTTAAACATGAACACAGATAGCCCAATTCTGTTCTTTACAGTTGACCAGGACTGAAGTTGATTAGTGAAACATTCACAAACCCTCATTCACAAGCATGCCCCATTTATGGAATTGTTTTATTCACCATGACTGCATAAGTCATTTAGTTGTTTTTTTATTTACCTTATTCTATTTAAATGAAGCCCAACAGTAAAGTGCTGAAAAATATAGTTTAAGTGAACTGATTTTCAGAAGCTGGTGGAGTTACATCAGTTTTATACCAGAGTGAGAGGAAAGACAAGCCTAACTTTTATGTACTGTTTTCCAGTCAAGGCAAATGTTAACGTGTGATGTATATACAAAAGAAACAATGTTATTTTTGTTCTTTCATGAAGGGGGAACTCTAAATACCATTATTATGGGATTCGTGTCAAACCAGATTCTCCTCTTAATCGGCTACAAGAGGACATGCAATATATGGCTATGAGACAGCAACCCACGCAGCAGAAACAGAGGTATAGTGTTATATGAAACTACTTTTTCATATTTCTAGTTCTTGGAACCTTAACCGTCTGCATTTATGTGGTAAAGTTGAATCTCTAATGGAAATTGTTTAACTTCTCTTGGGAAAAATAAAGGTTTGTCAGTTCAGCAGTTGATATCACTGGAGTCTGATATCAGTAGATATATCTAGAAACTCATAAATTTGAAAAATTTGTAAAAAAAGTAAAACATTATTTAATTATTCAGAACAGACACTTCTTGGTGGGTTTGGGTTATTGTCTCAAGAGATAGAAAAAAAATTAAAAAACAAAAAATTCAAATTCTGCTGTTCATTTTCATCTCTTTATTCAGCACATATAAAAAAAAAGAACTTGTGATTAGGTTCAGCTTTGTATTTATGTCCTCCTACTGGCAAGAACTGGTGCATCAAACCCCTGGACTTGAGCAGAGAAGACTTGGGCCTCTTTTGGGCTCTGCTTTGAATAATCCCATGGGAGACAGTCCTACAGGGCAAAGGGGTCCAGAAGAGCTGGTTTATTTTTCAAGGATCACCTTCTTGAATTTTAAGAATGGTCCATCCCAACATACAGGAAGTCAAAGGTATAAGGAGGCCTGCATGGATGAACAATGAGCTCCTGACAAAGCTCAGACATACAAAGAAAGTATACAAGAGGTGGAAGCAAGGTCAGGGAACCCAGGATGAATATAGAGTCTGTCTATAGACTATCTCTATATATATAGACTGTCTGAGTGTGCAGGGATAGTGTTAGGAAAGCCAAAGGCCACCTATGCAGGAAAAGATGATTATTGAGAGGTGTCAGCATGTATTTACAAATGGGAAATCATGCTTGACCAACCCAATAGTCTTCTAAAATGAGGTGAATGGCTCCATGGATAAAGAGAGAGCAGTGAATTATGTCTATATTGACTTTAGTAAGGCTTTCAAGACTGTCTTCCTATCAGGGAGCAGCAAGGGCTGGCTTCTTCCTAAGGAATGGGGAGATAGGAGTTGAGTACCATGGTTTACTGTCGAGGAGACGGATACCCCAGCAGAGACCCCAGTGAGGCCCCCTTGGTATTCTCTTTGAGATAAGAAAAACTACTTACTTGGAATGACTAATGCTAGAAAAATGTTAGACCCTTGCTTATCTTTCTAGAAGATAATTGGTTAGAATTGAATCTTTTTTGTAATTGGTTATTTTATTTTATACCTAGAACTTTTATGTAGTTGCATAGCTTTTCAATCCTGTACCCTATTGGTCATATTGTCAAGCCACCCTAACCCTATAAAAATACCTGTAGTACCCCATGTATTTGGACTGCTGCATGGCATTCTTCATGGAAGAAATAAAGCCCTGTGGAATCATCTGTGCTTCTTTCCCAATCTCTTTCTGTCGGCTGAGGAGGGCACTGCAAGAGAAGATGATCTCACAAAAAGAGCTGACTGCCTAGACTTAGGCATTGCTTGCAGACCTTGTGGCTGAAGCCTGCCAGAGACAGATAGTCACAGTATACACAGCGGGGAACCCACCAGCCTGGGCCTAGTCCTGCAGTATCCAAGTGAAGTGAGCAGGGCAGACCTGGAGATGGTAGAGAGATTCAACCAAGAGTCCAGCTCATCAGACAAATTTGTGGCGATGACACAGGTGCAAGGTCTGTCAAGATTGTTATGGGTTTATATCTTCAAAGAGGCAGAGCAGTTGTTGGTTGCTGTAAAGTTGTTTATTACAGGAGTACATCAGTCAAAAGACAGAGTCCAAAGTGTAAAAGTGTGACATTGACTGGTGGCGAGTCTGAGACACAGACACGGCACTCTTGATTCATGAAACAAAGACTAAACCCTTTATTCTTGTGAACTCTCCTTATATAGATAGCTTGAGTTTCCCGGGCACACACATGTGATTAGTTACAATCTCAGTCACTCATTTCCCTGGCCAGTGATACATCTGCACTTAGGGTCCAATAGATTGGTTGGGATTCTCTGTATTTGTTCAAATCCAATCACTCACCCAGGTACCTGCTTGCTTACAGACTGGCTGGGTTTAAGACTGCAGCTTTAAACCAGCTGCAGTATGTAATGCAACATTAAAGTCCATGCTAAAAGCTTTCTAGTATAGAGTCCTGATTAGAAGCAGAAGCTGCAGCCTGGTACAGAGTCCCAAGCAGAGGTAGAAGTTGTGTCCTGGTACAGAGTCTCGAGAGGCAGATACTACAGTCTGGTACAGAGTCTTGAACAAAGGCAGATGATGCTCTCTGGTGTTTCTTCTTCTGTTCTTTTCTTCTTGTTCTTCCTCTCTTCTTTCATGAGGTAGTGATGATGATGATGATGGAGGAAGAGAGAGCGAGAGAGCTCTCACTCCAATACATGGATTCTTATTTACAAATTACACAATGAGCTAAAAACACGAATCTGAAGCATTTCTTCTAAACCTATTAGAATTCTAGTTTATAATACAAAAGTTTATGCAAAACATGCACATATAGCCTATCTGTTCTATCTGAAGAATGTAAGCAATATTCTTGCTATATTTTTTTATGTCTAGAACTATGTTTTTGAGCTCACACTGAAGCCTATTTTTTATACTAAATTCTAAGACTTTTACTCTTTAAGGCAATTAAAACATATTTTTACTTACTTAAAACTAAGATTTATACTTCTACTTCATATCTATACAACTTAATATTTCTACTTAAAGCTAAAGCTTATACCTCTATATTCATGTCTGTGTGGCTTAATGTACTTTAATTTCTCTAAAGGTTTTTAATTTAACTCCTGCATTCTGTTCTCTCTCTGAGGGACTCAGAGAGGCCTCTGTTTTCACACTCCAACAAAGGTCCAGCCAGGAAGTGAGTCCACAAATCAGATTCAGGTCTGGTGAGGACAACCAGAGTCAGACACAGTCCATTGAACATTGGGTAGGTCCCTAGGGGCAAGACATAAAGCAAATCCAAAATTTGGGGTCCAGGTCAATGAGATTAATGCCAGTCACAGGTGTGGCTGAGCTAGAAATCAGTACAGTAATTTCACGACCATAAGGTGCACCGGACTATAAGGTGCACCCCTGGGAGTCAGCAAACTTCGCAACTTTGTACATTATATAAGGGGCACCGGACTATAAGGAGCATTTTTTTTGACCGCAAAGATCAGTGCCTCGTGCAACAAAGTAATGAATTAGTAACAGAGTCCCGCGATCGTGGAGTTTACTGGCAGGTGCTCAATTTGCAAACATTTTTCACAGATTGGTATAGCCTTTAAACGCAGCCCCAAGCGCCCTCCCCATGTGCAGGGCCCAGCACTCCAACCCACCCCCAGCTGGCGAGGCGGGGATCGGGCCAGCCGCGGTTCGGGGTGGCCACAGCTCACACCTTGGGGTTGCTGCGGTTCAGGGCAGCTCAAGGCAGCCTGTAGCTCAGGACGGCGCAGCGCTGCCTGCTCCTTCTCTCCCTGTGCGGCTCCTGCTGGCCGGGGGCCACGCCGCCTGGCTTCTTGTTCCCCCTGCCCCAGCGCCCGGGCTGGGGGTGGCGCCGCCCAGCTTCTTGTTCCACCCGCGCCTGGGCCAGGGGTGGCGGCAGCTCCCTCCCTCCCTGTGCGGCTCCTGCCGGCCATGGCCGCCCGCTCCCACCCCCCCTTGCAACTCGGCGCTCCCGCGGCATCACCCCCCCCATTGCGGCTCACTTTTCTGGGTTGCCAATTTTCGCAACTTTGTACATTATATAAGGTGCACCAGACTATAAGACACACTTCCGGGTTTGAGGGAAAATTTTAGTCAAAAGGGTGCGCCTTATAGTTGTGAAATTACTGTACTCCTGCAACACAGGTATCTTATCAATGTGTATAAATACCTGATGGGAGGGAGTAAAGACAAAGCCAGACTCTTCTCAGCACTGCCCAGTAACAGGACAATGAGCAATGGGCATAAACTGAAAAAGAGAAAATGTAATTTAGTTGAAAGGCACCTCTGGCAATTGTCTAGTACACACACCTGCAGCACAAAGCAGTGTCAACTAGAGTAGGTTGCCCAAGCCCATGTACAGTTGAGTATTGAATTTGTCTAAAGTTGGAGACTCCACAAACTTACTGGGCAAACTATTTCAGTGTTCAACCAGCCCTAGAGTAATAAAAAAATAATTTTCTTATGTTTAAACCAAATTTCCTGCAATTCAATTTGTGCCCATTGCCTTTTGTCCTTTCACTGGATACTAATGAAAATAGTGTGGATCTGATTTATTTATTCCATCCCAACAATATCTCTATAAAGTAGTTTTGAAGATCTTTGCTCATCCCCTAAATCAATTCAGGTGTGCAAAGATTTCGGTAAAATAAGTTTTCAAATTCCAGGCATTCTGAATAGATGAAATGCAGAGAGTAGGAATCTAGAATGACTGTGTGATATTTACAAGGTGAAAAACTTAGTACTGTCTGTTTTCTGTGCAAAATCAGATATACTAATATATTTTTCAGAAAAGAGATGTTTATCCAACAGAAAAATAAGACATTTTCATTGAAAAAATTGGGAATCCATGAACCAACTGTCACCCACACGACGTTTTGTGCAAAAACTGCCAACTTTGAAGGTTTTGATGGAAATTTCTTGATGGAAAAATACACATTTTAAAAGCAAAATCAGATATCTTCCTAATATTTTTATCACAATGGGTTGTGGCTAACATAATAGTAATTTTAAACAAAAGTTTCAATATACAGTAATTTCACAACCATAAGGCATCCTCCGGGAGTCGACAACTTTCGCAACTTTGTTGATCATATAAGGTGCACTATTTTTTTGCAGCGAGGAGAAGCGCGGCGCACAACAAAGTAACGAATTACTGGCAGGTGCTCAATTTGCAAACATTTCTCAAAGATCGGTGTAGCCTTTAAACGCAGCCCTAGGCACCCTCCCTGTGCAGCACGGGCTGGCACGGCTCACGGCTCCCGGCTCCTACCACACGGCCACTCTGCATTCCGGCTTCCCCTCGGCTGGCGGCAGCGCCGCTTCTCGGTGCTTTCCTGCGACACTTTCCCACGGTGCTTCTCGGCGCTTTCCCGTGGCGCTTCTTGGCGCTTCCACCCGCTTCTCCCCAGCCGGTGGCTGCACCGGTTCCTGGTTTCCCCCACCCAGTGGCCGCGGGTCCCGCAGTTCCGGACTCCCCCCGCACAGCGGCAGCTCCCGCGGGTCCCGGCTCAGCTCGCAGACAGCACTTCCGGGTTTGCAAATTTCTGAACTTTGTACATCAGATAAAGTGCACTGGACTATAAGGCACACTTCCGGGTTTGGGGGAAAATTTTAGTCAAAAGGGTGCGCCTTATAGTAGTGAAATTACTGTATATAAAAAACACCATCATTTCTTATTCTAACAAGTTTATTATAATTTTGCTGTTCTCTAGCACGCAGAAATCTTTCCTTGTACTTTTTATTTCTGTCTATATCTTTATTTTGCAGGGTTTAGGATAGTTTGGTCAGATTTTCTTCTGAAATGTGTATGGGGGGAAAGCTTGACCCATATAGTTGCTTGTTTATTTTAATGGATATAAAGATCCTCATGTATGTACTAGAACTCAGAGGTTAATGCTTGAGGGGTGGGGGAGAGGATAAAAGAGCTACATGTAAGAAAAAAGAAAGAAACAAACTAAAGCATGCATTAAACTACATTACTTTTTTTAAACACTGTATTTCGGAACTAAGGCTTCTGCCACAGTTATGAATCGTCCTTATATTTGAGACGTTTGGTATATAAAGGTATATTTTTATAAATTTTATCTTACAGTATTAATAAATCTATCATGTTTTAACATGAGATAAAGGGCTTAATACTATTGTTTGTGTCACTAGCAGCAATCTTTATTATTTACAGTTTTATTAACATATCTAATTTTATTTAAAAGCTAAAAAAAGTTTTAACTTACATGCAAAAATTCTCTTTTAAGAAGGCAGAGCAAAGAGAATCTAAGAATCACAAATGTTTCCTTCTTTCTGATTACTCAAGCTGGGAAATGTTATTTTTTTTCCTTTAGAATAATCTGACAACTGTGTTTGCTTTTTCTGTTCAGACATATCAATTTTACCCCCTCTTCATCAATCACATCTAATCAGATAGACACTTTGAGTTCTTGAGTTCTTGACTTCTTGACAAAGTGTAGGCTGAATTTATGCTACAGATCACTTTTCATCATTCTTTCTTAATTTGAAAGGTCATGCAACTTTCCTACTTGTGTGACACTGCATTCCCAGAATCACAGGATATGATGAGTTGAACAGGACCTGCAAGGATCATAGAGTCAGACTCCTGGCCCTGCACAGGACCAGCCCCAAGTCATATCATGTGCCTGAGAGTATTGTTCAAATACTTCTTGAACTCTGTAAGGCTTGGTGCTATGACCACATCCTTGGGGTACCTGTTCCAATGCCCAACCACTCTCTGGGTGAAGAACCTTTTTCTCATATCCAACCTAAATCTCTCCTGACACAGCTTCAAGCCATTCCCTTGGGTCCTGTCACTGATCACCACAGAGATCAGTGCCTGCCCCTCCTCTTTACCTCGCAGGGAAGTTGGAGACCTGCAATGAGATCCCTCCTCAGCCTCCTCTTATCCTGGTTGAACAGACCAAGTGACCTCAGCCGCTCCTCATACGGCTTCCCCTCAAGGCCTTTCACCATCTTTGCTGCCCTCCTCTGGACACTCTGTAATAGCTTAATATCTTTCTTATGCTGCAGTGCCCAAAACTGCACACAATATTTAAGGTAAGACCACACCAGTGCAGAGTAGAGTGGGACAATCACCTCCTTTGACTGGCTGGCACTGCTGTGCCTAATACACCCCAGGATATGGATGTCCCTCCTGGCTGCCAGGGCACACAGTTGACTCACGATCACCTTTCCATCAACCAGGACCCCCAGGTCCCTTTCTGTGGCACTGCTTTCCAGCATCTCATTCATCAGTCTGTCCATACATCCAGGGTTGCCCTATCCTAGGTGCAGAATCTGGCACTTTCCCTTGTTGAACTTCATATGGTTGGTGATTGCCCAGTCCTCTAATTTGTTGAAGTCTCCCTGCAGGACCTCTCTGCCCTCAAGGGAGTCGAGACCTCCTCCAGTTTTGTATCATCTGCAAACTTGTTTAGTATCCTTTCCACTCCCGCATCCAAGTCATTTATGCAGATGTTGAAGAGCACAGGGATGAGGATGGAACCCTGTGGAACCCCACTAGACACAGGTCACCAGTCTGATGTCATCCCATTCACTATAAGCCTTTGTGCCCAACCTGTGATCCAGTTCCTCACCCATTGCATGATGTGTTTATCCAGCTGTGGGCTGGATATTTCTTCCAGAAGGATCTTGTGGGAGACAGTATCAAAAGCTGGACTGAACTCCAAAAAGATTACATCAACTGGTTTCCCTTGATCACCTAGCTGGGTTACCTCATCATAAAAGTAAATCAGGTTTTACAAGCAGGACTTTCCTCTCATAAAGCCGTGCTGGCTGTGACCGATGACTGCATTGTCTTTCAGGTGTTTTTCAATACCTCCCAGAATAATCTTCTCCATAACTTTACTAGGCACCTAAGTGAGACTAACAGGCCTGTAGTTTCCACAGACCTCCTTCTTGCCCTTCTTAAAAATCGGGACAACATTCACCAGCTTTCAGTCAGCTGGGACCTTTCCAGACTACCATACTGCTCAAAAATCCTTGAGAGGTTTTGCAATTATATCAGCCAGCTCTATTTGTTTGTCCTTTGATTCTTAAAGTTTTGGTAGTGGGTAAGGTGCTGCCCTGTGCTGGACACAGCTGGTTCCAGCTGGCTTGCTAATGGACCCAATGCAGGCCAAAGCTGAGCCAATCAACTAAGCTGATGGTGCCTCTATGAAAACATACTTAAGACAGGGCAAAAACCACCAGACATG
>PYHW01009310.1:22437-43832 GCA_013186435.1 Turdus rufiventris | reverse complement strand
ACCAGCAGTGTGAACAGAGGTCAGAGAAGAAGGTGAGGGAGGAGGTGCTCCATGGTGCCAGAATCAGTATTCACATAGCAGCTTATTTAACATATTTAACAGACCATGCTGCAGCAATCAGATATTTTGTGAAGGAACTGCAACCCATGGAGAATCTATGGCAGAGAAGTGAGAAGGAAGGAGTGGCAGAGAGATTTTCTTATGGACTAACTGTAACGCCCTTACACCCTTGAGCTGTTCAATGCCTCACTGAAGGGGCTGCATGTAACCTGTGTCAATAGCAAGGGGGGAAAAGATGAGTCTGGAATGAAGGCATGAGTCTGGGAAAGGAGGAAGTGTATTTTAATATTTGTAATTTTGCTTTCTGCTACCTGAATTAATAATTACATTTTAATTTTTTTGGTGATAAGTTTACTTAATTTTACCTAAATTGAGTCTGTTTTGCTGCAATGATGATTTGTAAGCAATCTCCCGTCATTATCTTGACCTACAATCTTTCTTGCTCCTGTTCTTTCTATTTTCTCCATCTGACCCACTGGGGTAGGGAGGGTGTGAGTGACTGAGTGGGAATTTCACTGTTAGCCAAGGCTAAACCACCACAAATGTGAATATATCCAAAGACCTGTTAGAGGTATGCTTCTGTGGAGTGTTTGACATAGCCCTGAATTCAGGGTCTGAGATTTCAGAAATGAATTTCAGTTGAGTGGCAACAACCATTGAGCTAATTCAAAGGTTTCTGAGTCACAGTTGTGGTCAACATGAGTTATGGGAGTACTACTTCTGTATTCCAATAATAAAGTTAAAAATAGTAAATGCAAACTACAGATGATTGTTGCTAACAGTCCCAGCTCCCAGTTGAGACAGTAGTTTGGACACGACAGACATAGATCAAGCTATTAAAAGCACCTTTGTACTGGAATTGAAGAAATGCACATGTAAGGACTTGCCTCACCTATATAGGTAATAGCCCTGACTTTCAACTGGAGCTGCTGTATGGCTCAGACTTCTAAATAGAAGTCTGATTTGTGTTTGACATACTGGTCCTAGATGGTTTATGGGAAGTGTCTTGGTTTGAAAGACAGGTGTCTGCTAAGGAAGGCAGGAGCCTCCCTTGGAATGGAAAATATGACACTCCTCCCTTCAAATTATTATAATTTTGAAATTAAGGGGCTTTCAGGTAAAGATATGAGAAAAGGAATAACAGTTCTTTACTAGTATGTGTATGTATAACTAGGCAAACAACAACAATGATAACAACAACAACAAAGAACAGAAAACCCAATAAACAGTCTCTTCCCACTCCTAAAGCACTTTCCCTTTTGGTGTAGTTATGCCTGCAGTCAGCAGGGGCGCTGGTGGACCCCATCTGGGCAGGGCAGGTGGCAATGATTCCCCTGTGGCTGCAGGAGGCACTGTGGTGCTAGTTTTAGCCTTCTCCCTCTCACGTGGATGGGGGTGGGGTGGGGACAGCTACCACCCTTGGGCACAAAACAAAACAGATCAAAACCCCCCAAAATGGGATGGGATAATAAACCATCCCCAAGATAGGAAGGAAATGCCAGGGTATTAAAATAATTGAATCACAGAATGGTTGAGATTGGAAGGGACCTCTGGAGGTCTTGTCCAATTCCCCTGCTCAGGAAGGACCAGTTGATCAGGACTATGTCCAGATGGCTTTTAAATACCTCCAAAGAGGGAGACTCTACCACATCCCTGGGAAACTTGTTCCAGTGTTCAATCACTGGATATTTCTTGATGTTCAGAGGGAATCTCCTATGTTTCAGTTTGTGCCTATAGCCTCTTTTGTTTTTACTGTGCAGCAGTGAAAAAAGCTTGGCTCTATCTTCTTTGTATCTTCCCTTCTGGGATTCATATACATGAGTAAGAGCCCTCCAAGGCTTCTCATTCCAGTCTAGAGTCCCAGATCTCTCAGTCTTTCCTTATAAAAGAGATACTCCAGTTGCTTAATCATCTTGATGGCTCTTTGTTTGAGTCTCTCCAGGATGTCCCTGTCTCTCTTGCACTGGGGAGCTCAGAAATGGACACAGTACACCAGGTGTGGCCTCACCAGTGCTGAGTAAAGGAGAAGGATCATGCCTCTCCACCTGTTGGCAATGCTTTGCCAAATGCAGACAAGGGTGCCATTGGCCTTCTTTGCAGCAAGGGCACAATGCTTGTTCATGATGGACTTGATGTCCACAAGGACACCCAGGTGCTTTCCTGGAAGCAGCACAACCCTTTGTAATATTAGCTACTCTTCCCAGTTTTGGTGCTGTCTGCAAATTCGCTGAGTGTATACTCTGCCTGATCATACAGATCATTAATGAAAATGTTGAACTGGACTGGACCCAGTATTGACCCTTGAGGTACACTGCTAGTTACTACACTTTTTGCTACTGATCATCATCCTCTGGGCCTGGCCATTGTGGTTGGTTGACCTTGGCTGACTACCAATTGCTCACCAAGTTGCTCAGTATGACAAGAAAGAAAAATACCACAAAATACTCATGGGTCAAGATAAGGACAGGGACATCATTGATCAATTGCCATCACAGGCAGAACAGACTTGACTTGGGGGAATTAATTCGATTTATTGTCAATTGTCTCAGTTTGAAAGATAGGTGTCTGCTAGGGAAGGCAGGACCCTTCAGTGGAATGGAGAATGTAAACCCCCTCCCTCTGAATTATTATACAGTAATTTCACGACTATAAGGCGCACCGGATTATAAGGCGCACCTCCAGGAGTTGGCAAATTTCCAAACTTTGTCCATATATAAGGCGCACCAGACTATAAGGCCCACTTTTTTTTTTCCAGCGAGGATCCGCACGCAACAAAGTAACGAATTAGTAACAGAATCGAGCGATCGCAGGGCTTACTGGCTCAGTTTGGGGCCGGGCAGGCTTGACCCCTCTCGGGGCTGCCACTGGGGCCAAGCGCCTCTGCCGGCTCCCCGCACGGCTCTCGCGGCTCGCAATTCTGGGTTGGCGAATTTCCCAACTTTATCCATATATAAGGCGCACCGGATTATAAGGCGCACTTCCGGGTTTCCATCAAAATTTTAGTCGAAAGGGTGAGCCTCATAGTCATTAAATTACTGTAATTTTTACATTAAAAGGGGTCTTAGGCAAAGATATGAGGGTAGAAATAACAGGTTTTTTACTGATATGTATAACAAGGCAAAAAAACAACAACTACGGAATTATTATCAAACAGAACCAGGGACTCTGTGACAGCCTTCTTGGCCAAGATGGGAAGGATGGAGAAGAGGCTTTGCTTTACAAAGCCCTTGGGCAGTTGATCCTGGTGCCCCTACAGGACTCTAAAGAGCAATAAGTTGGAATGGCAGGAATGAGCAAAAGGTCCTGGGATGGTGGGTGAGATGTATCAGAAATTTTGTGGCAGTAGTTGTAACTGTGGGATGTCCCACCAGGGCAGTGTGGTGAGGGGCTACAGTGTAGAGAAATCGAGAGCAGTGCTGAAGAAAGTGGCAGGCAGCAGTGGTTAAGCTCCCAGTAGGGCAGGGAGAGGAGGGTTCACAATTTCTAGGCAGACGGTGGTGATTTACCAAAATATGAGTATTGGTCTAATACTGATACTCAATGTGACAGACAAAAGACTCTTTAACAATTTAAAGTTAGAAAGTGTATGTTTATTCAGCACAGGGCAGCAGCCGTGGGCTAGCCCCCTAATACACACTGCAAAATTAAAGGTGGTTACAGAGTCTATTTATTGACAAAAGGTTCAAACAAATACATATTCATAATACCAGCCCCTCCCATTTCTTGCTTCTTATGGTAATTAGCTTGAATAGCTATTAAGCATGCGTGGATGGTTTTTTGAATTAAGTCTGGGGTCGTTTTTGTGGGGAGGGGTCTTAAAAGGAGGAAGTAAGGAGAGTCTTCCTCGCCCTGAACTCTCAACCTTTTCTATCAATGACAATACAAATGGCTTTTGGGGCAACTTTAGTTTTGCAAAGAATGAGTTTCTGGTTGCAATTGTTTGTGTTCTTTGGACCTACTTACTAGTTTCATCCTTTCCCATTGTAAGCACAGTTAAGCAAACATAAATTGACAGGCAATTAATTATTTAAGTTTTAGGTAACTATTTCAAGCTTAGTTTTTTCTAACTTTTAACTAAAATCCTAATTTCTTTAAATTAGTGTTTCATTGGTAGGTCCCTCTTTTAGTGAGGTAGGGTGTTAAGGTCTCGGGTCAGTGGCTGCTCTCATGAGCAGAGGCTCATCCCACAGAAGAAGAAGAAATTCCTGGCTGGGTTATGGCAAATTCTTTTTATCAAGCAACAATAGCTCTGAGTGTCATTCTCCTCTGAAGCTGCAGTGTGAGAGCTAGCAGCTGCCCCCGCTCCTCCACCTTCCTTTTACCTGGGCCCACCCAACCTTTTGTTTTCTCAAGTACCCATAAGTACTAGCAGTCAGCATTTCCCAGCAACTCATGGGAAAATTTCTATAGGTAAGAAGGAAAAAAAGAAAAGAAACCTAACCCCCAACACAATAAAAATTGGATAATATGAACTAAAAATAAGTCTAAAAAACATTCCTCTCAATTCTTGCTTCTTTGCAGGCTCAACTTCACTCCCAACTCTTCTAACTCTTTCCCCCCCAGCAGCACAAAGGGATGGGGAATGGGGGTTACAGTCAGTTCCTAATGCATTGCCTCTGCCTCTCCTTTCTCCTCACCTGCTTGAGTGTGGGATTTTCCACAATTGTGAGAGAGATGGGGAGTACTGACTGGTGATCAGAATCCAAATTTATTGTGAGCTACATATGCTTATATACCATTTTTAGGAAGGCTAGTAATTTTTTACTACATTCATTGGGTTGAACATCACAAACTTAACATTTCTACTTGATTCAATCTTCTTTCCTGTCACCAGTCTTGATCCAGTCTTCTTGTAATCTTCAAAGCTCTGTTTGTTCTTGCCAAGGCCTCTTGGTTATAAAACTGCATATGCTAATTAAATCCACAGTACTCTGTCTTAGCTCCCACATGGGATCCTTCACATGAGAGAACATGAACTTCACCAGTGTAGGTCCTTCCCATAGACTGCAGTTCCTCATGAACTCCAGCATGGGTCCTTTCCATGGAGTGTAATCCTTCAGGAACATACTGCTCCAGCATGGATCTCCCATAAGGTCACAGGTCCTACCAAAAAACCTGCTCCAGTGTGGGCTCTCCATAGGCTGCAGCTTCTTTCAGGGCACATCTAACTTCTGCTGGGGGTTCCTCACAGGCTGAAGGTGGGTCTCTGCATCGCCATGGATCTCCATGGGCTGCAAGGGGACAGCTGCTTCATCATGGTCTTCACTATGGGCTGCAGAGGAATCTCTGTTCTGGCACCTGGAGCACCTCATCCCCCTCTTTTTCTGCTCCTTGGTGTCTGCAGAATTTTGTCTCACATATTCTCACTCCTCTCTCTTGGCAACTGTTGTGCAGCATTTTTACTCTTTTTTAAATACGTTATCACAGAGGTGCTACTAATGTCTCTGGCTCAGGCTTTGGCCAGTGGTGAGTCCATATTGGAGCTGGCTGAAACTGGCTCCTTCTGACATGAGGACAGCTTCTGCTGTCTCCTCTCAGAAGCTACCCGTGCAGACCCCCACTACCAAAACTTTGCCACATAAACCCAATATAGCGATTCAACCAATTCTCAATCTATCTCAGTGTCTGCTCATCCAACCCATATTTCATCAACTTTTCCTCTCATCTACCAGGCCAGTCATTTAATTGTAGAAGTTTATCAATTTGGTCAAGTGCGAACTCCTTTTGGTGGATCCATGATGACTACTGCCAATTGCCATCTTCTCCTTCATGTGTTTTTAAATGGTTCCTAGGTTTAGCTGCTTCATCAACTTCTCAGGAACAAGGCGAGGCTAACTGGCCTAAAAAAACTTTTGAAACTGACTCCTATGTCACCTCTAATAATGCCAGAATTAAGACTTTTCCCCAAGATAAAGCACATTGTAGCAGGTGGCATGATAATCCTGGCTCCTAGAATCTTGATTTTTTTTGGTGTGTGAAAGTTCTTTTTAAACCCTAAAAATTCAAAAGACTGTTACTTTTATGCATTCAAGGCACTTTGAATTCTACTCAAAGAGCTGAGAAATTTGTGAAATAATAAATTTTGTAGAAACTAGTGGAACTATGTGAACATACTGATTTTGATTTAAAAGTAGAAATTGATCTTCTGCCAGACATTTTTAAAGTATAATGAGAATAAAGTTAAAAATTCTTTAAAAATTAGGTTTTTGCATTGCAAATGGGTCTACCAAGTGATGAGAAGTTTATCTATAAGAGTTCAATATTACTGTTGATGAGGGTAGGGAAAAGGTAGGGGAAAGTACTGGAGCTAACTACGAACACAGTAATAGGCTACAGAGCTACAAATATATGTGTAAAGAATACAGAGAATATAAAAAAGAGAAAAAGGCAAAAATCAATTCAGCAACACAGTGATACTAGAGATTACACATTAGTCTTCCTAAAGTTGATTACAGTTGTAAAATTTATTTCTGCAGGCCTGCGATTTTATCCTGGGCCTTTACAATAACTAAACTTCATATAAAAGTCATAGAGATTTAGATGATGACAAAAGTTTTTGTTTTCAAGCATTCTCATTCCTAAAGTTACCATACTCCTTGTTAATAAGGCCAAGAGGTGTCTTTTGGAAAAGTATACTTCTTGTTGTTTTGGTCTGACACTGGCCAAATGCCAGGCACTCATGGAAGTTGTTCACTTACTCTCTCGTTACAGTTGTGTAGAGAGAGGGAAAAAAATAGCGAACAGCTCATGAGTTAAGGACTGGGAGAAAAAAAGACTTTAAAAGCAAAACAGGCTCAAATTTAAAGGTATAAAGTAAATTTATTATTAACAGAGTCAGGGGAGGATAATGAGAAGTAAAATAAGCCTTTAAAACACCATTTTCTGTCCCCCAAGCCCCTCTGCCCTTCCCACCAACAGCACAGGAAGACAGGTCATGGGGGGCTTTGGTCAGTTCATAATTCGAAATCTTTTTCCATTCACTCAGGGAGAGGAGTCTGTTTTCTGTTATGCCATGGGATCCTTCCCACGGGCAAAACAGTCATCCCAAAGCTGTTGTGGCATGGATCATTTGTCCATAAGGTCCAGTCTTTTAAGGCTAGACTGCTCAAGTTTGGAAGCAAGGACTCTCTATCTCTGGAAACAGGGGCCCTCTCTCTCTATTCAGGTCTCCCACTAGACCACAGCTTTCTCTAACATCCACCCATTCTGGCATGAGCACTTTTCCCACAGGGTGCGAATGGATCTCTGCATCCCCCATGGAGCTCATACATTACAAGGGGAACAGTTTGTTTTACTGTAATCCTTACCGCGGCCTGCAGAGGAATCTCAGCTCTGAGACTTGAAGCACCTCCTCCCCCTCTTTCTTTTCCACTGACCTTGGTGCCACCATGTTGTTTTTCTTCACATGTCCTCAATTCCTCCTCTTCTGTGACTGGAAGAAAAACTGCTGCTTATAGGTACCATTGTCAACAAGTTCCATCAATTCAAAATTCTTGCAAGATCCTGCAGCGCTGAGAAGTTGATCTCATCTAGGTTCTGCATCAGGGAATCGCTCTTCATGCTTCTACTGCCAGCTGGGCGGCCCCCCTGCCATCGTGTAGGCAGTGGCGCCTGCTGTGGCACTGGCAATATTTAATGCCTCTCTTCACGTGGAGTGCTGGGAAGGGGAAGCCATCGCTGTTGCCCCTGCTCTTTTCACCCACAGTGTGGTTGGCTGGGGCCAGGTAGGCAGTCAAGGTTTGCCAAGGGCCACACTATGAATGGCGGCAGTTGCAGTAGCAGCCGCCGTGCCTCCCCACTCCTGGGGAAAAAACTGTGTGTGTGGTCTTTTGATTTTCTTCCTAAATATGTCATCACAGAGGCATTACCACCCTCTCTAATTGGTACCAGCAGCACGTCCATCTTCAGAGCCATCAGAGATTGTCTGTCGGACATGATGGGAGCTTCTAGCAGCTTCTCACAGAAGCTACCCCTGTGGCCTCCCCCACTGACACCAAAAAAACAGGCCGTGAAAAATCAACACACTTGTATATCACATGTTCTATGTTATTGTATAGTTAAATATATGTCTAGAATGGCCAGAACCTTGGATGCTTGCTTCTTATGGGAACTTTCTCATAAACTAAAATCTAAATAGCTACATAGGACATTCCTATTATCTGTTTAATAAGATCAAAATGGGAAGATGCTCACATCTGACTGAACTGCTTCTCAAAAGGAGCATTTTCAGAGTGTAATTTGTTGATGTTTCTAAAGTTATAACAAAGCTTTACAATGTGCAATTTCAGACTTGAGCAACAGTTCACATGCATTGCTTTCTGCATTGAGGTTTCTCTAGTTTTCTTCTGGCTACAAAGCTACTTCAGAAGGACAAAGGTTCCAAGTTCTTATCACTAAGAGCTGTGGCAGAATTAATTTTCAGTTGTGTTGAAGATGGCAGGCAGAATCTTCAACTTATCAGTGTAATGGTTTTAACATCTGACCACCTAAACAGGACTCCTATTTGTATCTTTGTCCTTTTAACCCTTTATAAAAGTTTTTGTGACTTAAATCATGAAGAGTTTTGAAAAGAAAAGAAAAGAAAAAAGAAAAGAAAAGAAAAGAAAAGAAAAGAAAAGAAAAGAAAAGAAAAGAAAAGAAAAAAGAAAAGAAAAGGAGACATTTCAGTTGGAAGGGACTTACAACACTCATCTAGTTCAACTGCCTGTGTACTTCAGGGCTGAACAAAAGTTAAAGTATATTATTAAAGGCATTGTTCAAATGCCTCTTGAGCAGTGACAGGCTTGGGGCATTGACCACCTCTGTAGGAAGCCTGTTCCAGTGTTTGACTACCCTCTCAGTACAGAAATGCTTCCTAATACCAAGGCTGAACCTCCCCTGCTTCAGCTATTTTAAGTAGCCTTCTCAGACCTTCTGAGGTCATGAGAAGTTTGTTGCATGTTAAAATTATTTAAATTACTTTGTCTTCAAACAAATTAATCACCCTTCTTTAGGTGATTAAACCTTTATTTTTGAGCTACTTGATTCCTGGGAAAACAAGTCCTTTGAAAAAGGACTGTTTAGTGTAAATGAGCTTTAGATGTTAGTGGGATAGATTTTTAACCAAATTCCACAAGAAATTGGTAGTTGTGCTGTGATATCCGCTTTATGAATTTTATGTGTTGCCAATGTTCTACATTTCCTTGATACAATTATTCTAATGTTAATTTTTATTTTTTGTGAGCTAGCAAAACTGTATATTGAGATTCAGAAATCAGGCACTTACAAAAAAGTGATCCTAAAAAATGATTTTGCATTTGATAATTTTGTAGGTACAAGCCTGTGCAGAAAGTGGATGGAGTTCCAGATGGTTTCACAGGAAGCGGTCAACAGACAGGCACATCTGCTGAACAAACTATAATTGCCCAAAGTCAACATCATCAACAGTTTTTAGGTATGAAAAGATGTTACACTATCATCTCACTGATAATAGAACAAAAAGATACTCTTAGGAGTTATATGTTCTGTATTGCAAGACTCATGCAGTATTTAATATTCATCATGCAGATAAAAAACAAAAAAATGTGCAAAATCTATTTGCACGGTAGATTTAAAATATCTTGCAATGCAAGTGTGGTGAAGACTGAGGCAAACTGCTCTGTCAGACATGCTCTGGAGTCAAGAATCATGCTGAGGGACTGTGGAGAGTTCCTGAAATGGCAAGACCTCAAAATTAGCACCAAGAGGTGCCTCAGCACCCCACCTTCCCCTCCCAGCAGGTAGCACTGAAGCTCTGACCCAGACGCAGCTCTGACTCAGCGTGGGTGAGGTTAGGAGTGATGAGGTCCATTTCCCACCCTGTAACATCCCGGACACTTAATGTACGAGGCTAAACTGAGGTTCCTTTGCTCTGGGTAGACGCAAGGGAGAAATACTGACCAGATAGTCTCAAGAGGTAAAAAACCCACAAAGGTTTACTGGCAAAAAATAGAAAATCAAGGAACTTTGGCAAAAGATTTAGCACAACATAAAACACTTATCACAGCATCGACTTAGCCCATTGAACATTAAACCCATTTGATGTTACATTCCATGAAAAGAAAGTTACAAGAAGAAGAAAGGGAGAAAGCCAGGAAAGGTATAGCAAAAGAATTCTATAACTACCAACTCCTGGGTTTCAGCGATGTAACAGATAGAAAACTCCAAGATGAAGGTAGGGTTAAAGAACAACATGCTTGCCTTGTGGTCAGCCTTCTTAAACTCTTGACCCTTCGTGGGCCTTCCTCCCAAACAGGACTTCCAGTTGCTTGACCACTCAGGGTCTGGGTTAGGCAACACTGGGGGACTGCCTCCAGTGTGCTATGATTGACAGAGACTGCAGGGCTGGGGGGTATGGGGGGCAGGGCACCACCACCTCACCAGAGCAAGGCCGGACCCACCCCCTACTAGACACATTCCAAGCATCCCAAAATGTCTCCAGACAGTGATCTTACCAGTGTCTGAAACACCCCTACAAAAGTAGCTCCTAGGGCACAGAGTAGGTAAACAGGGCAGGGTGTGGCAGTTCAGGAAGGTAGAATGCAGTCACCCACCAGCTCAAGAGGAGAGCTCAATTGGTGGTCATTGCCTTCTTGGAAGGAGCTCAGCTATGGTATCCACTTGTCGGGGAGATATGTCCTCTGGACTTGCCAGAAAGGATGTGGTGACACAGACAGAGCTGCCATAAGAACACGCAGCCATCTAGGGCTACAGGGAATGCCAGAGCCTGGCACTGATATTGGATGGCAGTAGAGACAACAGCTGTGTGAAGTGTGATGAAGTGGATGATCTGCTCAGCCCAGGGGCAAATCTAAGAGAAGAGGTAGAAAAGTTAAGAAGTATCAGGGATTCTTAATGGTTGAGCCACTCTCTACCATTCCTGAGGCAAATGCACCAGCTGACCACACCACAAGAAGAAAAGGATCCCTTACACTCTCACTACCAGGCAGAAGGAGGGGACCTAAGAGATGGGAAGGAATGGAAACAGGTCCCTACTCAAGGCAGTAGGTAAATCCCCTCCTGGACTACCTCACCTTCCCAGATGCAATACAATAAGTATGAGGCTCTAGAACTTGAAGACCAGGCACAGAATCATCAACATTGGAAGAGACCTCCAAGATCATCTAGTGCAACCATCAACCCAGCATCCCCATAATCACCATTAAACCATATCCCCAAGTGCCACATGCAGGCCCCTCTTGAACACAAATACAACATTGGCACACTACAATATGGACAAAGGTCCATCCAGGTTGGAGGAGTTGCCTAAGGTGAATAAGTCTACCCCCTGCATCACAACTGCCTCAGTCAAGAAAAAAAGAGCAATTTTGAGAGGAATAGAGACCTGATATGCTGACTGGACCCAACCCATAGGGAAGTCTGGTGCCCCCCTGGGGCCTGGGTAAGAGACATTACCAAGAAACTCTGTATCCTGGAAGACCCCTGTGATTATTATCCATTACTGGTTTTTCAGGTGGTCAAAAATGAAGTAAAAGAAAAAATTCTGAGGACAATAGAGAGGAACCCCAGTGCTTTGCGATGACTGGTTGAAGGATCTGGAGCACAAACAGTTTTCTATATTCCACCAGTTGCAGGGAATGATGGAGGTAGAAATAGGAAAATCATGCAGATGAATACCTGGTGCTGAGCCAGGTGTTACCAGCAGAATTTGGGGTTTTTTTGATCATGGCTTTTTTTACATGACTGCTGGCAACAGCTGGGGTACACCTGTCGCAAAGGGGGAAAAGGATCCTTAGTAGTTAGCAGGGCTCGCTGAAAGATCTTTAAACTAGATTTGAAAGGAATAAAATCAGGAACACTGGAGATAAGCCTGGAGATGGCATGCCACTGGCAGATGGTGTGCTAATGAGGTCCTTCAGTCTGTAGTCTCGATAGAGGGAGGGGATGGAGATCCATGCAGTAGCAAGGATGCATGGGTTACTGATGTGCTAGAAACCACTGAAACAGCTGAGAATGATCAAGCAGAAATTAGAGCTTCTGTCCCTGAAAAGACAGTGGATCAATAACACAACTTAAGTGTATTACATGAATGCACTCAGCATGGACAACAAACAGGAGGAACTGGAAACCATGGTGCAGAAGGAAAACTATGACATAGTTGCCATCATAGACACATGATGGAACAAGTCACAACTGATGCAGATGGTCTTTCAGGTCCCTTCCAACCCAAACCATTCAATGATTCTATAACCTGTTCTCCTTCTATGACAAGGTGACCTGCCTAGTGGATGAAGGAAAGGCTGTGGATATTGTCTACCTAAACCTCAGTAAAATGTTTGACACTGTTTTCCACAGCATTCCCAGAGGAACAGGCTGCTCATGGCTTGGGTGGTGTTTTGGTTTGGAGGACAGGTACTTGCTAAAAAAAGGCAGGAGCTCCTTGTGAGATGGAGAATGTAAACCTTCTCCTTCTTGATTATTATAATTTTGGAATTAGGGACTTTCAGACCAAGATATGGGGGGAAGGAATAACAGCTCTTTACTAATATATTTAACCAGACAAACAGAAACAACAGCAGCTATGAAAATTAACAACAAATAGAACAGTAACTCAGTTCTAGTCCTTTCCGGCCGCAGACACTCCCTCCCTGTGCTCAGTACCAGTGGTTGTAGGGGGCAGGGCCAGTCCCATGCAGCTGCGGAGGGCTGGGATGATGTCGGCAGCATCCCAGGTGGGAGAAGGGATGGAGGAGAGACACCCCGCTTGCCATATGTTTTGCAGCGCTCGGCTGCGTGCTCGGAGGTAGCAGTCTGGAGTGGAGAGGCCGCAGTGCAGTGTCTCCCAGCAGAGGATCTGGTTCCCAGAGTTGAGATGGCGGGAGGTGGAAACAAACAGCCCCCGACCCTGCTGGCAAGCGAGAGCCCCACCCTGCCCAACTCTGTCTCTAGAAATCACGAGCTAGGGTGCAGCCCGACAAGCTTTCTTAGCATAATAATGGGGAAAATTCCACAGTGAGAAAAAAGTAGGGGAACAAACCCCAATCCTCAACAGGTGTGTACACTGTTTGCTGGGTAAAACACTGGCTGGATGGCCTGGTCCAGAATGGTGATGAATGAAGTTAAATCCAGTTGGTGGCTGGTCACAAGTGGTGTTCCCCCGGGCTCAGTACTGGGGCCAGTCCTGTTTAATATCTTTATCAGTGATCTAGGTGAGGGGATTGAATGTGTCTCTCTAAGTGTGCAGATGACCCCATATTGGGCAGAAGTGTTGATCTGAAGGCTCTGCAGAGGGATCTGGACAGGCTGGATCAATTTGCTGAGGACAATGGTATGAGGTTCAACAAGGTGAAGTGTTGAGTCCTTCATTTGAGTCACAACAAGCCCGTGCAATGCTACAGGCTGGGGGAAGAGTAGCTGGAAAGCATCAGAAAAGGATCTGGGGGTGCTGGTCAACAACCGGCTGAACTTTAGATGGCAGTGTGTCTGGGTGGCCAAGAAGGCCAATGGTATCCTGGCTTTTACATTTGCTAATGAAAAAAATGCCTATTAAATGTGTTATTGCAGAAATTGTACACTTTGTTTTGAATTAATATATTGGGATTTTGAAGCATCACATATTTTGGCATAACCTTGCTGTTACGAAAATCATTGGGAACCCTAGGCTGTAGTTAGCATGTGTTTGAATTTTCCTTTCCACTGTCCCCCTAGTTGACAGTGCATTTCCCCCTCATACCAGTATATCTGTTGGAAACACTTATGAGAAATAGTAAATGTTCGTTGGCTACAGTTGAAAGGCTTTTACATTTCAAGTAAATATATGCTGCTGAGTCTACTAAACCCTAACATGCATGTCAATGCAAAAACTCTTTGGCTGATCAAAGTAAAACTATTACATTATATTGATCTCTTATATACTGACATGAATATTCTGAAAATTAGTCTGATTTTTTTTTATATAAACATACAATATGTATGTGTAATCATTTTTATCTGCTACCTGTCAATAATAATTTAACATCTCCTTTTTTTTTTTTTTAATAGCTAGCTGGTTTGTTCACAATTTTATTGCAACTCTAAAACATATTAAGTATGAAAGACATTCCTCTTTGGGCATTATGACCTTCTAGACTTTATTTCTTTGCATCATCCTTAAATGTTTTCTAATCAAACTGTAATGGGCATAATTTGCAATAGCTTTTTTCTGCTATGTTGTCATGGAAACAGATGCAACTCGAGTACTTCCAGAGTTTGGAGAAGTTGAAATATCTTCTCTGCCAGATGGTACTACCCTTGAGGACATAAAATCACTGCAAAGTCTTTATAGAGAACACTGTGAGGTAAGAAAAGTGTCTTTTCACAGAAATCATTCTTTGAAAATTCATGTCTTCTAGTGAGAATCAGTACAACAGGGTGACTGACACAAAACAGATTACAGCCAACCTACTTGTATCTTGTGATCCTCAAATATTTTGCTTATTCAGAAAGGACATTTGCAGAAAGACCTCTGAAATTTCTCTCTTAACAGGAAAAAACCCAACATGTAATAGAATACTGATACTAGAATATAATAATATGTAGTTTTTGAGAATTTTAGTTAAAACAAACTTTAGATAATATATATAAAGAATTTTGCTTTTTAAAATATGAGTTGAAATTAGGTTAAATTATTATTTCTAATGCTTATGTCAAAAACAAACTAATTTTTTCTTCAAGTTTTAAAGAAGCAGGTAGCTTAAGAACTTAAGGGAGCATTTTATATTGAATAACGTGTTTTAAAATTATTGTTGAAGGTGCTTTAAAGAATGTAATGAAGTAACAAAATTAATTAAATAGGTTTCCTTTGTGCTTGCAACAGTGTTAAAAGTTCCGTTTAAGTGAATTCACCTGATATATGTGCTTAGGCTCTTTTCTGGAGGGTTGATCTTAATCACTTGGCCTGATCTTAGTCTCTGGTTACACTAGTCCAGACAGCTGGAAAAATTTTTGCTACAAAATTATTTAAAATGATATTATGTGCTTATTTATAAACATAGATTTTAATTTTTTTTTCTGCAAAATAACCAGGGGCAGCTATACCCCTGGAAAGAACTGTGGGGGGGGAACACTTAGAAGACTATCTCCACTGATTTTATATTTCTTTAGGCAATAGTGGATGTTATTGTGAATCTTCAGTTTAGCCTAATAGAAAAATTGTGGCAAACTTTCTGGCGCTATTCTCCCTCTGCTCCAGCTGATGATGCGGCTATTATTGAACTGAGGTCAGTAAATGCATCTTTGCTTACTGTTCACCATCATGATATAACAGCAGGAGTCAAATCAACGAAAGACTTAGTTTTACATATAGGCTAAGAACCTTTTCTGATATCAATAGTTTTTCAGGTTAAATTTGTTATCTGCTATTTGATATATAGGGTGTTGGTATATGTCAAACTGCAGCCTTGAAATGATTGTATACATCTTCTGTTTTTTCCTTTGGATTACTAAATTCAAAGTATCTTTTCACAATATATTGTCTAGCCTGTTTAAATTGCAAGGACTATTTTTATCATTCCTCTGCATTATTTATGGTCTGGAGCAGAACTTTGGAGGCCATTTTTTCCCCCAGTTTAATTTGATGAAGTTAGAGTTTCAATTGGATGTAATAGAGACATCTATAAAGTTTTCATTAAATAATCTATTTCAAAATCGATTGTACTTATCTGTATGTAAATGCATTTCCATTTGTTACATTTATTCACAACAGCAATCTGAGTGAAATAGAAAGTCGACTTCCAAAAGGAAAACTAATTACTTTGTGCAAAAATGAGTCTATTCTGAAATGGATGGGTAACTGTGACCATGTGATGTACCAGGCTTTGGTGGAGATTCTCATTCCTGACGTCCTTAGACCTATTCCTAGTAAGTAAAACACAGATAAAATTTCATAAGAAACTTTTGGGAATGATTTCAAAGGATCTAAATGTAGTGTGTGTGATCTTTCCCTAACTCTGTTTACTAGAAAGGTTTTCTGGAGTTAATGTAAGCATTGTAGTTAAAGAAAAGCAGAGTGGATGTATCATTATATTTAGGAAAACCTATAGAATTTTAAAGATTTTTTTTTCCTTATGAATTATGCCTTTTTAAACTGCAAATTCTAAGTTTTTATTAAAGATTAAAATGGCTTTCTTTATATACTAGCTCTAGTCTGACAGCTGTGAATGCACTATGGTCCTGAGCTTGAGTCCAATAATGTCAAGACAGTCTTTCTATTAACTTCAGTAGGCTTTAGTTTAAATTTTTTATATAAAAGTTCTAGTTGTTAAAAAAAGTAAAATGTATATGCTTTGTAATTTTATTTTTGGGTAATTAATGTATTATCAGTGGCTGCTAAAACCGTATCATTTTTTATACCTATTAAATCAACATAACACTATCAAACATCATAAGACTTGTTTATTGTTCTAGTCTATTATAGCTTATTTTCTATTTCCAGCATGAAGGACTCATCAATTTATTTAATATTATGGCAAGCAGACCATTATATATAATATATAATATATAATATATAATATATTATATATTATATATTATATATTATATATTATATATTATATATTATATATTATATATTATATATTATATATTATATTAAAAGAAATTATAAAAGAAATATTAGGAACCAACAGGGACACACCTGTAAAATGCCACAAAGGAATTAGGTTTTGTTCCTCTAAAAAGGTGGCAAGGTTGATAGGTGCACTGAAGTGCCTCTATAGCAATGCATGCAGGATGGATAACAGACAGGAAAAGATGGAAGCCTCTGTGCACCTGGAAAGCTATGATTTAATACCATCACTGAAACTTAATGGGGCAAATCACACAACTGAAATGCTGCCATCAATGGCTATAAACTGTTCAGAAAGCACAGGCAAGGAAGAAGGGGTGGAGGGGTTGCCCTCTATGGAAAAAAATGGATTGACTGGAAAGAGCTGTCTTTGAAAACAAGTGCTGAATGGGTTGAGACCTTTTGGATAAAAATAAGTGAAAAGCCAGCAAAGGAAGCCTCGTGGTTGTTGTTGGCTACAGACTGCCCAATGAAGAGGAGCCTGTTGATGAAGTGTTCTTCAGCTACAGGAAGCATCACACTTGCAGGCTCTGATCCTCCTAGGGCACCACCCTGACACAGGCAATATCTCTTCTCACATCTTTCAAGACCCTGAATTTCAAGGTAGGGACTGGGAGAAAGAAGTTCTTCCCATCATGGGAGAAGATC
Source organism: Turdus rufiventris (assembly GCA_013186435.1). Lineage (NCBI taxonomy): Eukaryota > Metazoa > Chordata > Aves > Passeriformes > Turdidae > Turdus > Turdus rufiventris. Next base: position 26,542 of record PYHW01009310.1, on the reverse strand, counting down.
TGGTTTGGGACCACCTGAGGAACCTGAGCATACACCAGTCCATGGAATGACAGGAGGAGCTGGAAGCCATTGTGCAGCAGGAAAACGATGACATAGTTGCCGTCACAGAAACATGGTGGGATGACTCACATGACTGGAGTGCTGCAATGGGTGGCTATAAACTCTTCAGAAGGGACAGGTGAGGAGGGAGAGATGGTAGGGTAGCCCTGTATGTTAGGGACTGTCTCAGTTGTCTGGAGCTTAATGATGGTGTCTACAAGGTTGAGTGTTTAGTCAAGAATCAGGGGCAAGGTCAACAAGACAGATATGTTGGGAGTCTGTTATAGACCACTCAACCAGGATGAAGAGGCAGATGAAATATTCTATAAACAGCTGGGAGAAGTCTTAATAATCACTAGCCCTTGTTCTCGTGGGAGACCAACTTATCAGATGTCTGCTGAAAATACAACAGAGCAGAGAGGAAACAGTCTAGGAGGTTCCTGGAGTGTGTGCAAGAGAACTTCCTGACACAACTGATGAGCCAACTCAGGAAGGTGCCCCGCTGGACCTGTTGCATGTGAACAGTAATGGATTGCTGGGTGATATCTTAGGCAAAGCGATCATGTAATGACAGTTTTTGATTCTCAGACAAGTAAGGAGGGGTGACAACAGAACTGCTACCTTGGACTTTCAGAGAGCAGGCTGGCCTGTTTAGGAGACTGGTTGAGAGAGTCCTTTGGGAGGCAGTCCTGAAGGGCTAAGGAGTCCAGCAAGGCTGGACATTCTTCAAGAAGGAAATTCTAAAGGTGTAGGAGCAGGCTGTCTCCATGTGTTGAAAGATGAGCCTGCAGGGAAGATGACTGGCCTGGCTGAATAGAGAACTTTGGCTGGAACTCGGGGAACAAAAGGGAGAGTTTATGACCTTTGGAAGGAGGGACAGGAAACTCAGGAGGACTACAAAGATGTCATCAGTTTATGTGGGGAGAATATGAGCCAGAGGTGTGCCCAGGTGACCAAGAAGGACAAAGACATTCTAGCTTGTGTCAGAAATAGTGGGGCCAGCAGGACCAGGGAAGTGATTGTTCCCCTGTATTTGGCACTGGTGATGCTGCACCTCATATTGTGTTCACTTCTGGGCCCCTCACTTCAAGGAAGATATTGAGATGCTGGAGCATGTCCAAAAATGGGCAACAAAGCTGGTGGAAGGGTCTAGAGCACAAGTCTTATGAGGAGCAGCTGAGGGAGCTGGAGTGTGGGGAAAAGGAGGCTCAGGGGAGACCTTATGTCTCTTTACAACTACCTGAAAGGAGCTTGCAGCAAGGTGGGGATCTCCCCAGTAACAAGTGATAGGACAAGAGGAAATGGCCTCATGATGCACTAGGAGAGGTTTAGAGTGGATATTAGGACAAATTTCTTCACTGAAAGGGTTGTCAAGCATTAGAGTCACCATCCCTGGAGTTATTTAAAAGACGTAGCTGTGGTACTTGGGAACATGGTTCAGTGGTAGACTTGGCAGTGTTAGGTTAATGGTTGGACTCAGTGATCTTAGAGGTCTTTTGCAACCTAAATAGTTCTATGATTCTGTGACCCAACAAGATGCATGGCAGGGTCCTGAAGGAACTGATGTAGTTCAGAAGCCATTCTCCATTACATTTAAGAAGTCATGGCAGTCAGACTACATCACCACATCACCAGTGACTGGGAAAAGGGAAACATTACACCCATTTTTAAAAAGTGTAAAAACAAGCACTCTGGGAACTACCGACCAGTTGACCTCACCTGTTACCTGTAAGATCATGGAGCATGTAAAGGAAAATTCCCAGTCTTACCATTCTGGAGAGTCTCTGGCAGTCACACTCCAAATGCCAGAGACTTTGCTGGGTCCGAAGCCTCTTCGCAGCGGTGGCTCCAGTGAGCCAAAGGGATGCCCTGCACACTCCACTCATGCATTCAGACCATGTTTCCTTACTGGTTCGACTGCAGGTTTCCCATAGCAGAGTCTCAGATGTCTCATTCCATAAAGGAATTTATTCACTGTGCAGCAACACAAAACCAACCTGAGCTGGTGCCTCCGAGGAGTCTCGTGAACAGTCAGACTGGGTAGTTTCCTTAACAGAGCAGATCCTCCTGGAAGCTACATCAATGTCAGGGGGGACATTAGACACAGCTAACATGGCTTCACCAAGGACAAATTGTGTCTGACTAATCTAGTGGCCTTGTATGATAGAGTGACTGCATCAGTGGAAAAGGGAAGAGCTACAGATGTCATCTACCTGGACTTATGTAAGACCTTTGATACAGTCCCCCAAAATATTCTGGCCACTGTTAGATGGTGTTTTGGTTTAACCCCGGCTGGCAAATAAGTACCACACAGATGCTCCCTCCCCCACTAGTTGCATGGGAAATCAGAAAAAAATGTAAAACTTGTGGGTTGAGATAAGAACAGTTTTAAAACTTAAACAAATTAAATATAATACTAATATCGTTAATGATGATAATAGCTGTAATGAAAAGGAGAGAGAGAGAGAGAAATAAACCCCAAGAAATACAAGTGATGCACAATACAATTGCTCTCCACCTGCTGACCAATGCCCAGCCTGTCCCTGAGCAGCGATTGATCGCTTCCAGCTAACTCCCCCCCAGTTTATATCCTGGGCATGACATTCTATGGTGTGGAATATCCATTTGACCAGTTCAGGTCTCCTGTCCCAGTCATGCTCCCTCCCAGCTTTTTGTGCACCTCACTAGCAGAGCATGAGATACTGAAAAGTCCTTGACTTATGGTAAGCTCTACTTGGGAAAAACCAAAACATCTGTGTGTTATCAATATTATTACAGAATCACAGAATCATTTAGGTTGGAAAAGACTTATAAGATTGAGTCCAACCTTTAACTAATCACCACATTGTCAACTACACCATAGCACTAAGTGTCATGTCCAGTTGTTTTTTGAAAACCTCCAGGGGTGGTGACTCAATCACCTCCCTGGGCAGCCCATTCCAATGTTTAATAACCCTTTCTGTGAAGAAATTCCTCCTGATATCCAGCCTGAACCTCCCCTGGTGCAGCTTGAGGCTATGTCCTCTCATCCTGTTGCTAGTTGCCTGGGAGAAGAGACCAAGCTCCACCTCAACCCCAACCTCCTTTCAGATAGTTGTAGAGAGTGATGAGATCACCCCCAAGCCTCCTTTTCTCCAGGCTAAACAACCCCAGCTCCCTCAGTCACTCCTCATATGACTTACTGTCTAGACCCTGCACCAGCTTCCTTGTCCCTCTATGGACTTGCTCCAGCACCTCAATGTCCTTCCGGTAGTGAGAGGTCCAGAACTGGACACAGTACTCAAGGTGTGGCCTCACCAGTGCCCAGTAGAGAGGGACAATTACTTCCCTGGTCCTACTGGCCACACTATTCCTGATACATGGCCTTCTTGGCCATCTGGGCACACTGATGGCTCATGTTCAGCTGGCAGTTGACAAACACCTCCAGGTCCTTTTCTGGCAGGCAGCTTTCCATTCACTCTTCCTTAAGCCTGCAGCATTGCATGGAGTTGTTGTGACCCAGGTGCACGACCTGGCACTTGGCCTTAATGAGCGTCATACAATTCACCTCAGTCCATCAATTCAGCCTGTCCAGACCCCTCTTTGTAGGGGTGATCTGCTCCAAGACATTCCACCTTGGGTGGATCCCATCAAGTCTCATAGACTTGTATATGTCTAACTGATGTAGCAGGTAGTGTTATAGTTGCTAGGTGGAATGAGTCTCACAGCTGGAGTGCTGGGATGGAGGGCTACAGGCTGTTTAGGAGGGATAGGCAGGGCAGGTGAGATGGAGATGTGGCACTATTTGTAAGGAAGAGGTTTGATTGTACAGCCCTTACAGTTGGCAGGGATGTGGTGGAGAGCCTCTGAGTGAAACTTAAGGGGATGGAAAACAAAGGAGATATTATAGTGGGTGTTTATTACTGATTACCCAGCCAGGATGTAAGCAGTGATGAGCTATTTTGTAAGCAATTAGGAGAAATCTCTGGATCAGTAGCCCACATCCTTATGAGAGATTCCAACTTCCCAGACATCAACTGGGAATATCATCCCGCTGTGATGAGCAGGCCTTGGGAAGCCTTGAAGT
>PYHW01009310.1:10435-22387 GCA_013186435.1 Turdus rufiventris | reverse complement strand
CTCATCACAAGTACTCTGTGAGCCAACTAGGAAAGATGCCCTCCTAGACTTGTTTGTGACTAGAGAAGGACTCTTGGGAGATGTGATGGTTGGTGGCTGTCTTGCCGACAGTGATCAACAGTTGGACTCAAGGATCTTAATGGTTCTATGATCATGGAATGTTTGAGTTTAAAATTTTCAGTGTAATGAGAAAAAAACTTCAGCAGAGTTACTACACTGGACTTTAAGAAAGCAAACTAAGCTATTAAGGGAGATATGTAGCAGAGTACCCTCAAAATCTGCTTTGATGGCTTAGGGACCCACAAGTTCTGGTCAGTTTTAAAAGGTATTTAAAAGACATGGATGTGATGCTTAGGGACATGGTTATTTGCTTTCTTCTAGTCCTCATGAACTTTCCCTCATCACCATGACCATTCAAAGATAATTGAGAGTGGCCTTGCAGTGAAATCAGCCAGCTCCCTCAGTACTCATTAGTGCATCCGAGCAGGTCCATGGACTTATGCCTCTCTGTCTCAGGATATGAACAAAAGTATCTATTCTATCACCATCTATTGAGACCAGGTGGGGCAGTGATCCTTATCTCCATGTGAGATATTCTGCTAATGGGCCATCCATTGAAACCAGGCAGGGCAGTGTTGTCTTTTCACAGCCCATCCTTCCTTCAGGGAGATATCTTTTGCTAATGGCCCATTGAGTCCCACTGTAGAACTGACAAAATTACTTCATCCCCTTGGGAGATACTCCAGCCAGGGGGAAGAACCAAGCCTTCCCTATCAAGATAAAAACTGAAATTTTGGACACCAAGTGACCCCTTTTTCCACTGGACTCCAGAGGAAAACTGGACTTTTCCACATCATAACTCACCTTCGGAGGAAATCTGCACCCTTCTACAGGAGCACTGCTTAAACTGAACCACATCTGTCACTGCAAGAGGACTGCAGCCACCATTTAATGGGACTGCTACCAGCACCCTGACTGATGGGGTGTCAGGTTGTATTCTGACTTTGTCAGTGTTTTGGGTTTGTTCTTTGTAGTACTGTATTTCTATTTTAATTTTCCTAGTAAAGAGCTGTTATTCCTAATTCCCATATCTTTGCCTGAGAGCCCCTTAATTTCAAAATTATAATAATTTGGAGAGAGGGGGATTTACATTCTCAATTTCAAACAGAGGCTCCTGCCTTTCTTAGCAGACACCTGTCCTCCAAACCAGGACACTCTCCAATTTTTAAATGTTTCCCTAACTGCCTTGTCCTCTATTGAGGAGAATTCTTCCTTGCTGCCGACTTTTCCTCTGGTCTCAGAGGCTTCAGATTTCTGAAGGTAGACCTTACCCGTGTACAGCGTGCACTCAAGTGTGGAAGGCATCCTGTACCTCAGCCTTTGTCATTAGGTTCCCTGCCCCCATTCAGCACCAGGCCCAGATTTTCTCTGGTCTTCATTTTTTGTGCTGAGGTGCCTATAGAAATCCTTAATGTTGCTTTTCAGTTTCAACTCCAGGTGGGCTTTGGTTTTCCAAACTCCATTTCTGCACACATGGACAATGTCTCTGCATTCCTCCTGGGTCACTTGCCCCTTTTTGAATCTCCTGTGTGCTGTGTTTGAGTTTAGCCGTGAGCTCCTTGTTCATCCATGCAGACCTGTCACCATTGCCTGATTTCCTGCTCATTGTGATGGACCATTCTTGAGCTTGGAGGAAGTGAACCTTGAATATCAAACATGTCTCCTAGATCCAGAGTGCTCTCCAGGACTGTCTCCCATGGGATTTTCCCAAGCAGATCTCTTCACAGGCCAAAGTCTACTCTCCTGAAATTTGGAGTTGTTATCCTGCCATTTTCCTTTTTCCATCCTCTCAGTATACTCAACTCCACCATCTCATGGTTACTGCAGTTCAGACTCCCCCCAAGCTCCACATCACGAACAGTTTGTAAGAATTGTAAGATAAGTTTCCTTGTTTGTAAGAATTTGGTCTAGCAGTGTCTCCTTTTCGGCCATGTTTTGCCAATTACAAGCTCTCTTTTCCATAAAACCCTGCTTACCAACTCATTCCAGTACTCCTTCACTTGACTGTGGGTCATTTTGTCCCTCCCCCATTATTTTGAATATTTGCAAGTAATGCTATGTAGAAATATATCGCATCATAGGCAGGTTTCTTTTTTTTCTGGATAATCAGAAAGGTACCAACAGCAGCTGGCTGGCCAAAAACAAAAAAACAAAAAAAAAAAAAAAAAGGGAAAATGCTTAATTTTGTAAGGATGCAAACTGATAATTCTATTTTTGAATTTCAACTTTTTTTCTTTTCCTGATTTTCAGTATTTGGGGAAACCTACTCTTTCACATAACTCCCTAATAAATATTACCATAAAAGGAAATAATAGTGAAGAAATCTTTTTAAAAAGCAAGCTCTAAGTAAAATTTGGTTAGTTGAAATTTTTGTGAAAGCATTTCGGTGCCCACAAAATACAGTAATTTCATGACTATAAGGCGCACCGGATTATAAGGCGCACTTTTTTTTGCAGCGAGGAATAAAGAATTACTAATGGAATACCGCGATCACGGGGTTTACTGGCAGGTGCTCAATTTGCAAACATTTTTCACGGATCGGCGTAGCCTTTAAACGCAGCCCCAGGTGCCCTCCCCGTGCAACGGACCCCGACACTCCTGCCCTCTATTCTCCCACACCCTGCAACCGCCCCCGGGCTGCTCGCAGCTCGCATGGATCGCTGCTTGCGCGGCTCACTTGGCTCTCACCTGCTCGTAGTCATTTGATTGCGAGCTTCATGTTTGTTGCTGCGCAATGTGAAACAGAAATAGTTTTGAGATCCCTTCAATACTCAAACTTTTTACATATATAAGGTGCACTGGATTATAAGGCACACTTCCTTGTTTCGATCAAAATTTTAGGCTTTAAAGTGCGCCTTATAGTTGTGAAATTACTGTAAATTAAAAACTACTGTGTGGGAAAAAGCCAAATTTCTTTGTTTAAAAAGAAGCCAAACACTTTATATTTCAATCAGGAATAAAATTTATTATTGAATGATTCTAGCAAAAGACCAGAGCCACTGTGTATTAATGGCAATAGATCCTTTCCCCTGAGAGTGGCCTTTTTATCTCTTCACAAGTGACAGGATAGATAGCACTAAACATGTTTGGGAGTTCCTCTTCCAGGCAGAGAAGTTATGTTCAAGATATTTTTCATGTTGTATCTGTCAATTGCAGAAATTACAAATACCAGAAAGACTGCAAAATCTTGTTATTTATGTAGAAGTAATATTTCAGATGAGAAACCCAGGCTTTTTGAAGGCTTATCAAAAAATACATGTTTTCCTTTTAACATTTTTTTGCTGTATCATTTAATGTGTGTTTAGTAACACTTTGCAAACTATCTGAATGAGAGTTTTTTAGGTTTTTTTTTTTTATTCTGCTGGTAATAAATTGACATGAACAAATGCTTTGTTAATTAGCAAGCGCATACAAAAATGTTCATGTAGAAACATGTAGGTTAAATGATTGACAGTGAAAAAGTGTTTGTTCTTTGCCTGGAAATCTCAAGAAAGAAAAAATAAGCCCATTCCATAGAGCTAATTCAGAAGCTTTATAAGCCCAAATTAAATTTCAGATGAGCATTTACATTTGGGGACAGTTACATAAACCAGTTATCACTACAAATGTGAAGAAAAAAGGCTTTAAAATATAAAATATTTTTTCTTTTTAAGCAAATTGGCTAACTTTGCCAGCAGAAGTTCTTATTTACAGGATTCATCAATTACTCAAGCTGAAAAAGGGCATTTCTCATATTAGGTGACTTCCATGAGCAATTAATTCTTACTCTACCAAACGTGCTGTTTTGTCTCATAAACAAAATCCACTGTTTACTTGCACTATTTCTTCTTATATGTAGTAAAAAAAAATCACTAATAGATAGTAATATTTCCCTTTTCTGTTTTTTTCTTCTTTATTCCTGTAGCACCATTCATTCTCTACTACCAAATTTTCACACCAGTATGAGCACTCCTACCTTGTTTATTTAATACATTCTTATATATTCCTTATCAATACTGTCGTTGAACATTGCACATTGCATTTTGTTCTTCAGAACTAAAAGAAAAACATGCTTGCAATGGTTCAGGGTTACTTGAGGAAACTGAAGTATTGCAATAATTTCTGTTTCCTGTGGGATTTTGCTCTTTAAAAGCAAAAGCACTTAGGCAAAAATTGATGGCAGAAAATTCATGATGGAAGTTTTCAGGAGATAGTAAACAGTTGTTGCAATTTCTGATGTACCTGTAGGAGTGCCAAAAAGAATTTTCACTGCTGATCATAAGTTTTTTGAAGGGATCTTAGGTGAACTGGTCAGTTCTGTTTGTTAAATCAGAAACTAAATAATTGTTACATAATATAGAATCAAAGATTAATTCAGGTTGGAAGGGACTTCAGGAGGTCTCTAGTCCAACCTCCTGCTCAAAGCCTGGTCAATGCTGAATTCAGACTTGTTTGTTCAGGGCTTTACCCTGTCAGGTCTTGAAAACATCTATGGATGGAAACTAGACAAAGCTCTCTGGGTGACCAGTTACACTGTTCAACTGTCTTCTTGGGTTGCTTTTGCTCTGCTTTGTTGTCCCTCTAGCAGATAGGGACAGCTCTGCTGTTCAAGTCCCTCAAAAACTGGAGCCTGTAAACATGAAACTTATTCAAATTACTTGAAGGAGACCTGTATTGGCTTTACATGGCAAGCTTTTGGTAGAGGTGAGGGATGCACAGCTGTCTTCTATGATAAGATACCAGAAGCTGTCCCCATGTCAGGAAGGGACACTTTCAGCTGGTTCCAAGATGGACATGCCACTGGCCAAAGTCTGAACCAATCAGAGACATTAGTAGCATCTCTGTGGTAACATATTTTTAGAAAGAGTAAAAATTGCTTCACAACAGCAGCCAGGAGAGAGGAGTGAGAATATGTGAGAGAAACAACTCTGCAGACACGAAGGCCAGTGAAGGAGGGGAGAATGTTCTCCAGTTGCTGGAGCAGAGATTTCTCTGCAAGTCCATGGGGAAGACTTTGTCACCCTGCAGCCCATGGAAGATCCCACACAAGAGCAGGTGGATGTACACCAAAGGAAGCTGCAGCCCATGGAGAGTCCATGCTAGAGCAGGGTCCTGTCAGGAACAGTGGTCCTGTAGAGAGGAGCCCATGCTAGAGCAGGTTTTCTGTTACTGTGCGTGTTTCCAGAAGGGTGATAAAGGCAGTAACATAGCAACTTTCTTGCAGGAAAGAGCAATTTTATTCAAGGAAATAATGGGTTTAAATAATATACATCATACAAAACAAATTAGAGGCAATTCATTAGGCAGAGGAGCAACACTCCTTTAGAAACATGCTCTGTGAAAAACAACACATCCTCTAGCGGGTGTTTATTTATGTTATTGAATTATCTGAAACCTTTCTCCTGGGAAAAGAATCAGAACTGAGAGCAGCCTGGGAAAAATCCTGGCTGGATTTTTCCTAGGCCTCTGATGCTTGCCCACAGTTTTCTGTTGGAACCTGTGACTTGTGAGGAGACAAATGCTGGAACAGTCTGTTTTTGTAGGACTTCACCCCATGGAAAAGACCTATGCTGGAGCAGTTTCTGAAGAACTGCAGCCTATGGGAAGGATCCATGTTCAAGAAGGTCGTGAAGGACTGTCTCCCATGGGTGAGACCCCATTCTGGAGCAGGAGAAGAGCGTGAGGAGGAAGTAGAGGCAAAGTGTTATGAACTGACTGCAATCTCTCTTGTTGGCCTGGGCCACTTGGGGGGAGAAGGTAGAAGAGTTGAGAGTCAAGTTGTTCCTGGAAAGAAGTAAGGGTTGGAGGAAGCTTTTTTTAGATTTGTTCTTATCTCACTCTCCAACTCTGATTGGCAATAAATTCAATTAATTTCCCCAAGTTCAATCTGTTTTGCCTGTGACGGCAATCGCTGAGTTATCTCCCTGTCTTTATCTTGATCCATGAGCATTTCTTCATAATTTTCTCTGCTGTTCTGTTGAAAAGGGAGAGTAATAGAGCAGCTTGGTGAGCACCTGACAGTCAGCCAAGGTCAAGCCACCACAAGACTTCATCTACTTTTTCTTTGAGGTAGGCTGTATCAAATACCCACAACATCACCCATGTTGTTATGTCATCTAACCTGGACCCTTAGGCTCTCAACTGGCTTATCATCCATCCCTAGGCAAAGCTCTATGCATATATAATATTCATATAGAGCACCTTCTTGGCTTGTTTCCCCTAAAGATTCTGTATCTATCCATTGTAGCACTCCAGAGAATCCCATAGTTATAGTTGCACAAAGTCTAGTTGGAGGCCAGTAAATAGCAGTGTACCCCAGACATCAGTTCTGGGTCCAACACTGTTCAATGTCTTTATTGGTGATCTGGATGATGGGGCAGAGCATACCCTCAGCAAGTTTGCTGATGACACAAAACTGAAGAGTGGTTGATGCATCACAAGGTTGTGTTGCTATCCAGAGGGACCTCAACAGGATGGAGAAATGGGCTGACAGGAACCTCATACAGTTCAACAAGGAGAAGTGCCAAGTCCTGCCCCTGGGGAGGAACAATCCCATGTGCCAGTACATGCCAAGGGGGTCAACCAACTGAAAAGCAGCTTTGTAGAAAAGGACCAGTGGTTCCTGGTGGACACCAAGTTGAACATGAACCAGCAGAGTGCCCTTGCTGCAAACAGAGCTAGTGGTAGCCTGGGCTGTATTAGACAAAGTGTTGCCAGTAGGTCCAGGTAGGTGATCCTTCCCCTTTACTCGGCACCATTTGAGTGCTGTATACCTGTAGTCCTGTATCTAGTTCTGGTCTCCCCAGTATGAGTGACGTGGAAAGAGTCCAATGAAGGGCCATGAATTGGCACTGTTTAACTGTCCTTAAGGTGAGAAAATTTCTCCTATCAAGTCAGGATCCCTCTTTTTTCAGTTTATGCCTGGTGTTTATCACCCTCCTGCCATGCATCATTGTGAAGAGGCTGAGTCTGCTCTTGATACCTTGTAGGTACTGAAGGGCTTCTATTGGGTCCCCCCTAAACTTTCTTTTTTTCAGGCTGAAAAACCTAGCTCCCTCAGCCTCTCCTCATAAGGTATGTGCTTCAGCTCCCTGACCATGACAGTGGCCCTCTACTGAACTTGCTACAGTTTATCAACATCCTTGTAATGATAGGGATTCAAACCTAAACTGGATAAGTCTCTGAGCCAATAAATGCAGTAGTTCTCAATGTGGAATATTTAAATACTGAAGATGCAAAAGGTTTCAAGAGAGGCACCCTGCCATTCTTTTCATTTTATTTTTATTATTTTATGTTTAGGTGCCTTGACTCAAGCCATTCGCAATTTTGCAAAAAGCCTTGAAGGTTGGCTTTCCAGTGCCATGAACAATATTCCACAGAGAATGATACAAAGCAAGGTAAACAAAGTTGACTGCAGTTTTCTTCTCTTTCTCCAATTGTACACTAGATGTCATTCAAGATCTAAAAATAGCAGCATTTTAATTTTTATGCTGAATGTTATATTTAGGTTGAACGTCAAAGATGAACCACGGGGTTGGAAATAACTGTTTTGCCAAAAAATCATAGGAAAAGCTATATTTGTTCCATTATATGTGAATTGCAATATCTGAGGGCTCATAAATTATTACAGCAATTTTAGAATTAAAATAGACAAAACAGAAGATTGGTTGATAATACAATGTTTTAAGATAAATGGATTTCTTCATAGGTTGCCACTGTAAGTGCCTTTGCCCAGACTTTGAGAAGATACACATCTCTCAATCACCTGGCTCAGGCAGCTCGGGCTGTGCTTCAGAACACTTCTCAGATCAACCAGATGCTCAGTGATCTCAACCGTGTGGATTTTGCCAATGTACAGGTACCTTTATCTTTAAAACCCAGACTTTAAAAAAATTATTTCCACACATTAAAAAAAAAATTATTATTAGTTCTTATTCTATCAAGAAAGCAAAGTGGGAACATTTTTCTGCTCTATAAATATACAGCAATTCAGTCAGAACATTCCAACTTCTGCTTTGGCCATAAGAAAAATAGAACCTCAGAAACATTATCTATTTCCATTTTCTCGGAAGGCTTCTTATCCTTCAGACCATGCATTCTGCTAGTTTTTATTTAATGCAGATGAAAGTGTAGGCTACATGTGTTCTTAGAATGAACAGCATGAACAATACCTGAAGATGGAATCTTGGATAGCATAGCTTCTGATCTTTCATTTTAAAATATTGATCATAGAGCACTATTTTTAGTATAGTTGGTTTAATTATTTGTTTCATATTTTTTATTTAAAATACTATATCATTAGTATACTTTCTTTAATTTTGTGTTTGCATTTCCAACCGTTCCTAAGTAAATGGTTAGAACTAGTTTCCAGTTATCTGCAAAACATCGATTTATTATTTTTCATTTGATTTAGAAAAAGGTTTCCCTTTTATCTCTTTCTTCTCCTTAGGAAAAAAAAAAAAGTTTTTTTCTCCTGTTGCTCAACTAACTTATATGGCCCAGATTACTGGTAGTCATACATTTGTCTTCTTTCATGAACAAACATTTTAAAACATTTTAACTTAAAAGAAGTTCAGAAGTTCACTAGCACAGCTGAATACTTTTTGTTTGTTGCAAAGATCTTTGAATAAATAACATTTAACACAATATAGTTATAGGTCACAGTCCAGTTCGCTGTGACCCGAAGCCTAGGCCAGCCGGGGGGAGCATGCCAAAAATAAAGGGACGGGAACAATGGAATTGCCTGAAGAATAAAGAACTTTAATGGATAAAATAACAAACATAGAAACCGCATGATCTGAGGGGCAAGATCCGAAGACGAGGGGGTGTGGTGAATGTAACAATATGTAGGGATATTCTGAGGGCAGGGGTCCAATCACAAGCGCAAACTAGGAACATGACCTTATATGTGACAGATATCGAACGGAGAACAAGAACCAGAAACATGACCTGTTATAGAATAACTCAGTTAACATACCATTAACATACCAACTCCCATGGCTACTCTCTTCTTGCCATAACCTGACCAGATATCTCCCTCTCAGTATCCTGCTTCCCACGGTCTCAGGTTGATACCTCCTGCATAAACTATTGAGACTAAACCACAATTTATCCCAGCCAGTTCCGTTCCCAGAGTTATACTGCACAATAGTGTGTAAGCTACCTAAGATTTAGTATGTAACCAAATACATGGTATATTAAAAATTGTTCTGTGGTAAGATACAGAGTCTATGAAAGTTGAGATGTTAACCTGGCATGTGATAGCTAGATGTTCTGGTTTAGGGGACAGTATTGCCAGAAAAGAAAAATGGAGAGTGAAAATTCTCTCCCTCCCAGTTTATTATAATTTGGAAATTAAGGGGTTCTCAGGCAAAAGGTATGGGTTTAGGAATAAGAGTTCTTTACTGATATATCTACCAGACAAAACAAGAACAACATCAGCTATGAAAAGATCAGTGACAAAACAGAATGAAACAGTCTTTTTTCCAGTCAGACGCCCTTCTCCTCCTCATGGTCCCAGTGGAGAGGGGCGGCCTCAGTCGCAGTAGCTGCTGGAGCAGGCAGGCGAGGTGGCATGGTAGTCCCAGGTGGGAGAAGGGTGAAAGAAAAAACCTCCGCTCACCGTTTGCGTCCTGGTTCTCAGCGCTGTTCTCAGAAGCAGGAAGCTGTAGCAGTGTCAGAGTGCAGGGCATGGTCACACCACAGGACAAAGCAACTTACAGCTATTCATCCCCACCCATCTCTTTTGTCTTGAGTAATTAGAAGCCAGGAAGTTGCCTGGCCAGATTCCTTTAACATGCTAATGGGAAAAATTTCTTCACCGAGGGAAAGAGTAAAAACTCCCCCAACCCCCAACACTAGAGCTTAAGAATATTGTCTTTGTTAAATCAAAATTGGTTTTCGCAAATTCCATTTAACAGAAGTATCCATATTGCCATATTGATCTTATTAAAACTTGAAAATTTAATATAATATAATATAATATAATAATAATATTCCATGATAATACTGTGAATTGCTCTTTATTGTATATAGACTGTGTATGTCCAATTGTGTGCTATTTATATTACTCATTAGGCAATGTGTAATATATTGCAGACTGTGGATAAACACAACAATCCTTTTTTGCCTATAGAACAAAGCTCTTTTAAAGTGAGGTGATTAAAAAATGTAACAGAAATTTTATTTGGTCTTAAGTCTTTTGTCGTGGTTTAGGAATGGTATTCCCCAATTTAGTCTTCCCGCTGAAACACCCCAGACCATGTGCCACGTGCTCTCTCCTCCCCTCCCCATGTCAGGATTGAGAGGAGAATTGCAAGTACAAAAGGTAAAAAAACATGGGTTGAGATAAGAAAAAATTACTAGAAACAGCAATGAGATAAGAAAACAAACAGCAACACCAACAATATTAATATCAAAAATGTATAAGACAGGTGAGCAATTCACATTGAAATGTTCACTACTACACAAAATGGAGCCCAACAATACTCAACCTCTGCCACATTACCCCAACCTGGAAGAGACCCCTTTCCCCATTCCTGGAAAATTACATGAGATAGTATAGAATAACCTCTGAGTCCTAGACATGACCCCTCTTTTCCACAGAAAAAATTAACCCTGTCCTGGCCAGAACCAGGACATCATCCACCCCTACACCTTCCAACTATAGACATATATATACACACACATATATACACAATCACATGCATCATTGCCATAGTCAACGGCCAACCCTCCAAGATGTCAGTTGAGTTCATTTACTCCATGACTGTGGTTTCTATCCATCCTAGATGTCTTCCAGGGCAGGAGAGCTGGTGTGCTGTTGGCTGTTTGCAAGCTGCATCAGGAGCTCATGACTGGTGTATCTGGAGTACTCCATCCTCATTGTCCATGGTAGTTATGACATACAGTGGCAGTGTCATTCAGCAACCCGTATTATACAATTCCACATTGCATACTGTTCTCATTCAAAAATCAAATCTCCTTGTGGTACAACTTGCCTTGATCTACCTTGTCTTTCAATAACTTCTGCAACTCGCCATGTAGGACTCCATATGGCAGCTAACTATTTTCAATGGATCCTTACAATACAGCAGGAACTGTCAGTGAAGAGAGCATACCGCTTTTCATTTTCTGCTAGCTGATTATATGGTGAGGCCTCCTCAGCATGTCACCTCCTCCTCCAACAGTCCAAAATTTTCACCTTCAGGCCAGTTCATGATGACTTTCAATATCCCTGGGCGATTGGGGTTTCCTATTCAAGCTCGCTGTGTGATCAGTGCAACCCACTTACTCCACATAGTGTCAGTGGCCTGATGTGTTGAAGGGACTTTCCATTTGAATATCCAGCCCAGCACTGGCAGTCAGGGTGCCAGGAGGAGCTGTGCTTCAGTGTCAATCACTTCTGAAGCAGCTCAAAGCCCCTCATAAGCTGCCAGTATCTCTTTTTCAGTTGGGGTGTAACAGGTTGTAGATTCTTTGTATCCCTGACTCCAACAACCTAGAGGTCAACCTTGAGTCTGCCCTGGTGCTTGCTGACAGAGGCTCCAGGAAGGATCATTCTCCCTGGCTGCAGTGCAGAGCACATTTTTACATCCTGTCCTGTCCTGATTGGCCCAAGGGCTACTGTATGAACCATCACCCATTCAAAAGGTTGTTGTTCAAGACCCCACTTAAAATCATTCTTCCATGTCATTTTGATTTACTAAGATATGAGTATTGGTCTAATACTGACACTCAACTGTGACAGACAAAAGACTCTATAACAATTTAAAGTTAGAAAGTGTATGTTTATTCAGCGCTGGGCAGCAGCATGGGGTAGCCTCCTACAGTAATTTCACGAATACAAGCCGCACCATTTTGACTAAAATTTTGGTCTGAACCCAAAGTGCGGCTTATAATCAGGTGCGGCTT